>CM035437.1:69382915-69517915 GCA_020310875.1 Ceratopteris richardii | reverse complement strand
TATATGCCATGTGGCTCATTGGTGTAATTTTGTCTCAAAGGCAAGGTTGGAAAAATTCGCGTGCCAAACCTCTTGGATTTGTACGATACGTAAGCTACGTACCGAACGTACCGTACACGTACGGTACTTGTTTTTGTAAAAAAAATTATCATTGATCATTTTGAACTTGGAACCCCATTATATGAGCCATACCATTCATATTAAACTATGCTTTGAGATTGAAGTGCTCATGTGGTAATTCATTATAAATACATGCATGGAGAATATATTATTATATATAAAATTTTAAAAAAATATAGAAATATATATAAAAATATATATATATATATACGTACCGTACCGTACCAAACCTCCTTGCCACGTACCGTTCACGTACCGTACACGTATTGTACGTATCGTACCAAACGTACCGAACCACCTTGCTCAAAGGTGAGTTTATATATGGTCATATCCACCAAGCTATTTTGGATGTCGGTCAAAAGAATGTTGTGCATGTCATTACGGACGATGGAAGTAATTGTGTGGCCATGGGTAGATTGTTAGAGGTAGAGTTTCCCTCCATTGTGTGGACCCCATGTGCCTCACATTGCATTGATCTTTCAATAGAGGATCTTGGAAAGATCCCTTGGATTCATTCTATTTTTTCCACATGCCATAAGGTGGTCTCTTTGTTCACAAAGAGACCAAAACTATTAGCTATTTCCAGATCATGCAGTGAGTTGGATATGCTAAGGCCTACGAAGACCAAATTCGCTTACATGTGCATAGTGATGGAGAGACTTCTTCGGGTGCAGCAGGCTTTGATGAGGACAATTGTATCTTCAGAGTGGACTACCTGGGATGGACACACTACCCCCCGAGCAGATTTTGTATGGATTACATGCTTGTCATATTCATTTTGGAGGGATGTAGAGACACTTGTGCGTGCCATACATCCATTATATTCTGTTCTTCGCATCATTGATATGGAGGGGAGTACATTGGGACTCGTCTATGAGTTCATGGATCGAGTTGGTGAGTCCCTTTCACGTTGCCCACATTTGACATTGGACAGGTATTTATTAAGTTATTACTTGTTACTTTGAAGTTTGAATTTTTGACACTTAAAGCTCTTATTATCTTAATAATTTCATACATACATAATACATAGTACATACATACATACCTACATACATATGTGCATATATACATACATACATACCTGCATGTACACATACATACTACATACATGCATGCATGTAAACATACATACATACATATTAGTAAATACAATAACAATACCAAAAGATTGTACAAAAGAATAAGATCAAGATAAATGATGAAAAATAGATCCAACAAACAAGTGATATGGAAAATAAAACAAATAAATAAATGACTAAATAAAAAGAAAGTAAGCAAGTAATTCAAAAAAAAACTTGATATGTTTGACGAGAGTATTGAAATAAAAATAAAAATTAATTAAAGAAACAGATATTAAACAAGTTTTTTAAATTATAGAAAATAATTAAAATTAGAGTCAAAAGAGAGAAATTAAAGAATAGAAACAAAAATTTAAAGTTAAAAGGAAATAAATGCTTCTTCAACTTCTATGTCTATGCAAAACAAGAAATATCAAATTTATAACTTTGGCATGCATCACTTGGACAAAGAGCTATGGCATCCCTACTCGCTTCAAGAATGCACTAAAGTAGGTACCGCCTCTAATAAATAGACTTTTTGAGGACTTCTAGCAAAGTCAATGGGCTCAATTTTCATCACAAGTGACAGTGAAAGGCAAACTCAAGCATGAAAAATTTAGCATTTTGAGGAAATTTTAAATGGGTTTGAAATAAATAAATAAATATCTAGAAATAAATATATTTTAAGAAACAAAAAACGGTTAAACAACTTTTCAAAAACTGAAAACAAAGGCAAAGAAATCACATTTAGAAAATATATAATTTGAGAAAGAAAAGGCAAAAAAATTAAGTTGCAACTTTTAAAATTACAAAACTTCAAGACTAGATGAATGAATAACTAGAGGAAAAATACGAAAATATAAAAAACCTATAGAAAATATAGAGACACTCACTTACAAGTCTTGAATAAACAAACACAAACATCTCAACATCTAGAGCTCTTGAATACATATGAATGATCTACAACTCCTAAAATGTAACTAATAGAAAAGAAAATAATCACATGTGAAATGACCTCCATTCTCGAGAATGTAAATTAAGAATAGGAGATGAAATGGACCATTTTGAACTTTGCGAATTACATAGTGCTTCATAAGAATTCAGAACTTAAGTGTTGAAGGTAATACAACACACAACCAAATTTACTTTCTAACACTTAAGTTTTAGGGGGAAACATGCACACACATACATGTGTATATATATAGATAAACATGCATACATACATACATATGAGTGTGAGTAACCCACTAATGGATGTATAATGTACAAGTACACAAATACATACATATGGGTGTGAGTACCCCACTAATGGATGTATAATGTACATGTATGTATATCTATATATCTATATACATAAATACACTCACATGCATATGTACATGTGTAGATACATACATAATATATTCATATATACCAAGATCCCCAAAATTCACCTCAAATGGAACATTTGATCTTTGCAAAATACATAGTGCTTGATAAGCATTCAGAAAACAAGAGTTGAATATAACACAAGCACCAAATTTTCTTCATAACACTTAAGTTTGAGGGAGAAAAAAAGTGAAGGAAAAGATTAACAAACACATACATACATGTGTATATATATACATAGATAATCATATATACATACATATATGCATGTAAGTACACCGAGATGCAGATGTACAAATATTGATATATCTATATGCATACATGCACCTGCACATGCATATGTATGTACATATATACCTACATATATGTGTATATATACCAAGATCAATCCAGGAAAACCCCAAGTTCACCTCGAAAAAGGAAGTGCAACTAAAAGTTTATGGTCATCAGCTACAAGATTAGATAACCACGAGCTCCATTATGAAGTCTATCCACCAAGTGCACACATATACACACATTCAAATGTAAATATGTATATGTATGTATGTATGTGTGTGTACATATATATACCTTCATAAGTACAGAGTTGTCCGAATTTTCATAAATATGTCTATGCCCGTACATACAAACATACATACCAAAGTCAAATGGGATGCGTCAGCAGGTCCTAGGGACGCTGAGTCTCCACACCCGATATGAATGGTGGAAGGACAAGCAAAGGGGATGGCAGTCTTTCCCCCTATACATGTCTGAAACAGATTTCCATCCCCAGAACATTTTCTGATGACAAACCCTGTCAGGAATGGGATGGGCAGTCTGAAAGCTAGCGGGTAGTCAACCATAAGACTAGATAGCCTTCAGCTCCATCATGCATTGTATCAACCAAATACTATGATACCCCCACTTACATATGGTGCCCAATATAGAACTATGAACAGATTCATAGTTTATCATGGAAAGCTTAGACAAGAAGTTAATAGCACAATTCAAAGGTGCGAACTCTAATAGAGACGCTTCAAATAAAAAATACTAGAAAAATCAACAAACTGAACTTATATCACTTTCGCGAGAAAAGGTGAAATCAGCCATGGTAGGGACAATAACTACAGAAATATATGAATAAATAAATAAGCCATCAAATCAACTCAAAGGAAGACCACAAACAGCCTAAAAAACTCCACTTTTTTATTTCATTCATACTCAACTGATATGTAAAGTGGGTAAATCAAAAGAAGAAAATCATAATTAAACTTAAACAAAGTCAAAGAAGATCTGGTTTCTCCAAGGATATTACTAAAACATTTAACCTTTTGGGGAAATCAAAGAGATAGAATGATAGACTGAGCTATGAATGTTGACTCTTCTAAGCGGAAATCAAAACAATAAAGGGAAATGTATACCATACTCAGCTGAGAGAGAGAATAATGTTAAAAAGTTTGTCAATAATGGCCTACCAAATACCAACTAAAACAAATGATTCTGATAGTATCAAACTCAAACATGAAAGGAGAAATGCGCAAGAACGCAAATACAACTTGTAACTCCAAAAAAAAATCAATAAATAAGTTAAGCAAAAGACCACCTATGTACATGTAAAACCTATCCAAACTAAACAATAACATCCAAGAATAGCATATTCAGGCTTGGAGTAAGTAAAAGCATGTCAATGTGTAAAATCATGAAATTAAAAAACTTGGCACAAAGGAATTGATTTTCTCTTCAAGATTTTTGAAGGACTTGAACACTTGATATAAAGATTACATCTAGTAAAATGTCTAAAATTTCAATGGAGATAGCTGGCCAATCTAAGTGTAGAGATTCGAAGAAAACCTGAGCTAGCTGCTTTCATACCGCATACATACATAAACAAAGACTACCACATGGTGACGTTATTCTTACATCTTTCTATCAGACACCTGACTGTGTGTTTCACACGATGCTCATGTGTAAATAGTTTCTGTAATTGAAGTCATTCAAATGTTTATCAGCTCGTGTGTACGATCATTAATAGTAGTTAAAATGAATATACATAAAACGGCCCCTAGTCTAATGCATATAAAACATCTCATCTGCAACATTTCGAACATATACTTGAATCGGCCGAATGGAACTCTCCCATTCTATTTATTTAGACACGTAACGGAGGTGAGTGGGTATCATTTTCTGATATTTATCTCAGCTGCAAATGAAAACACGAAGCCTAGAAAAAATCAGTCTAGCTAATAGAGAGAGAACATTATGCGGTGAACGAGTGACACCAACACAGTAACCCATTCGAGATCGCTACGAGGAGAGTGGACGCTAAATGCCCACACTCGTACAGAAAGCAACGTTCCGAGACGTCTTTTTCTTCTGTTACTTCGCATTGCGAGAAGAGAAATGTCCGTTTCCCTATACAAAACGAAGTGGAAATACACAAAAAAGCATACTAAAGTTAATCTCTCTCTCTCTCTCTCTCTCTCTCTCTCTCTCTCTCTCTCTCTCTCTCTCTCTCTCTCTCTCTCTCTCTCTCTCTCTCTCTCTCTCTCTCTCTCTCTCTCTCTCTCTCTCTCTCTCTCTCTCTCTCTCTCTCTCTCTCTCTCTCTCTCTCTCTCTCTCTCTCTCTCTCTCTCACACACACACACACACACACTCACCGAGAAAGAAGATGAATTCGGCTGCCGTTGCATTTCAGGCCAGAACCGAGAAAAAGCCTCAGGGCTGCGGTAGATAGAACCAAGAGATGGAAGGGACGTCGACAAAGAGGATGAATCAAAGGAAATAACATTTCCAAGATAGAGAAGCATTCCTGATACGTAGAAGAGGGGAGCGAGTAGGAGCACAGCATGTCGTCTAAGAAGGACCGTGAGAAGCAAGCAGATGAAGCGCTGGAAGAAGGTTCTTGGTGTTAGAGGAGGACCAAGAAGTATGCCACCACCCTTAACGCATTTGGTCCCACCGCAACTTCCCAACAGGCCACCTCCTTCGTCTCCTTGTCCCCATGCGATTTTGGTGTTTGTTGTCGTTGATCTTATCTGTGCTCGCATGTACAAAATCAGTTTCTCGTGCTTCTTCATTGGGACGCTGTGCTCATGTACAGAAGAACTTTCGCACGAAACAGACGACGTTCATGGAGGATATATCGACCGAAACGCGAGGATAACAACAAAACGGGCAAGTACAACGAGCTTGGGCGGCACCGAAGGTAGAAAAAGTACCTAAGCCGATGCAGCAGGCGAGGTCGGCCGCGATGAAAGGAATGCCAGAAAGGCAATGGAAATCTTCCGTGCGGAAGGACAACGAATTGCAGAGAATAATCGGGAGATTGCAGACGAAGTTGCTATGGATGCCAGGTTCATGAGAAAGGGAGATAGATAGAAGCGAGGCTGCACTGCAGTCTGCACTGCTGTGTGGGAAGTTGAAAAGCAGGCAAGCAGACAGGCAGGCGCAATGCGTCGGAGGGCATTCACATATGACGGGCTACTATCCTCGGGAGTTGGAAAATGGAAGCAAAAAGCGGGTCTCATGAGGCGAAAGAGAAACGTTAGTACAACTTCAGGAAGAGGAGGGCAGCGAGGGAGGTAAAAGACACGCAGCGTGCTTTTTTATCCACGGCACGGTGAAAAGCTTAGAACGAGACTAAAAATGAGCCTCTTCAGAAGGACATCGAAGCGTCGGCTGATGTCGAGTGGATTGCCGGTAAATTCAAACGTGGCAAAAGATGATTCGTCGGATTCAAAGTGCAACCAGCTGTCGTGCCAACTTTGCGCCGGCAAAGCGTAAAGAATTAGACGAGACTAAGAATGAGCCTGTTCAGAAGGACATCGAAGCGTCGGCCGATTTCGACTGGATCCGCCGGTTAATTCAAACGTGGCAAAAGTAGATTCGTCAGATTGAAACTTCAACCATCTCTCTGCCAAGTGTGCCTCGCCATATTCTGAGGGTCTCTCCCCCGCGTCTCCTCCGTCAGGTACGATAACGACACTCCTGTTCGGCAGTTTAGAGATGCGCGCGGCTGCCACTGCGCCAAGGTCCAAGTTGCAACAGAAGCGGCGTAGATAGTGTAAGGACCTCTCGTGACAGGTTATGAACGCTGCCGCCACCGTTTCTCCCGTGACATCTCCACTCTGGACTTTACTCCGTCTCTTATGTTCCGAACTTCCGATTACCTGCTGCTGAGTGGAAAGCAATGCCTTAATTCTCCCTCTTATCTCCACAATTACCACCTGCCTATTCCCCGTTTCACCTCTTTCCCGTTAGGCTCATCTGAATACAGACTTCATTCTCCCACTTATCTCCTCGATTACCTGCACATCGCCCCGTTTTAAACCTGCACTGGAATGATGAACCCCTTGGGAGGAGGCTAATGCGAGAAACGGGATACGGGCGAGTTGCGGCGACGACGTAAATCAGTGGGAAAACGTGGAGCTTCGTGCAGTAGGCCTTTGACTCCGTGGGGCGGCAGAAGGTAACCTACCCGGACTCATGTGTGTCTGAATCTGCCTGCACCTTTCACGTATCCATCTTTTCGCTGCATAAGCACGTACTTGTCATGCCCTTCCCCTTGGCCCCGGCCATGGCATTGCGTTCAAAATGCGAGATGCTGCTTTGACCTCGGATCATAGAAGCAAGTTACGAGATGCAAAACCTACATCTCACGCATGTGTCATTCTGGGAGATGCCGCATTTGCCCGCATTTCTCACGGCATTCTTGCGCATTCTCAAGCCCGCAATGATCCTTTTTCGAAAACAGATCGACAAGAGGTCGAGTCTTGACCTTCAAAAACGGCTAACGCTCTCATGTGAGGCCATCGGCTCTCCGGCAGGCCGAAGATTTTTTCGTTTTTTTGAGTTCGATCTGAGTACTTTTTTTCAGGCTTGGATTTTTTTTAGAATAGAATGAATTAGAAAGACACATCCTCATGAATATGTCCAATCAAAATTTGAACTCAAAACTTCCTCTCACATATTCAAAACATCAACCATTAAACTATATGAAGTTAACTTCCTCTCATATATTCAAAGCATCAACCATTAAACTATATGAACTTAGACAAGGTTCATAAAATATGATTCATCTCTTTGGGCTAATGCTATTAGATGTAAAATATGGATGTTGTCTCGTAATGAACATCAAAAATTAATTGAAAGGAAAAATATGGTTAATGATGTAAGAAAAATGTCAAATTTGTAAGATATGCAAGTGTCATAGAGATGCAAGTATCGGTGGAATGACATAGTGATCGAATCTACGTGAGCACTTAATGTGGAGAATAAAGGTGGTTCTTTAGATAGTTTTGTTTATTTTCATATATATATATATATATATATATATATATATATATGTGTGTATGTATATGTGTGTGTTCAGGATTCAAAGATGTACTTAGAATGATTTCATCCTCCACGAAAGCGATGAGAATATCTTCTCATTCTTTGCAAACTCTACATTGCAAACTCTACATGTAGCCATTGCACTCATGTACAATGTCTTCTACATTCATTCAAAGAGAAAACCAATCATTATTCATGCGTTTTGCTTTTATTTAATGTTTTCAAACTTCGGATTTATAATGGTTGAAAGAATGAGACACTAGCATTACTTGGAAAGAAGGGGATGGAGGCATAAGAGATTCCAAAGCATTAATTAGAAGAAAGAGATAAAAACAAGATATGGCACAAAGGCTTTCCATCCGTTTACTTCATGTTATTATGCATGCAAGAGATTCCCCCGAGTATGATGCCGCCTTCCTGAATAAGAGAAACTTGCAAGTGTACTCAATATATACACAAGAAAACATGTGACATAAGATTGATATGTGAAGCTTTGTTAGTGAAAAGGGGGTTGAGGTAAGGGGGTACATATATTAAAAAACCCGATCATTCAAAGATGGGTTGTAAAATTCTCATGCAACGATATGAATTTTGATGGGATATTGAGCTAAAGTCTGATGGCTGAAGCACCTTCTCAAGTCACATATCATGCATCAACCATCTCATATAATACAAAAGGTGCTTCATATAATTAATATGGCTGTAGCAATGTGTATTATATGAGGCACCTTTTCCACAAGATCTTTGTTCTTGTCCTCTTCATATAACCATCAAATGTGTATTATCATTTCCAGAAGATCCCTGTTGTTGTCCTCTCATATAATAGAAGAGATGGAAGTTTGCTTAGGTATATGCACGTCTTCTTCACTTGTTTTTCCCTCTCTTTTCTCCTTTAACCTTTATCATTGTTTCTTTCGGTTGAATCCTCTTTGAATACTTTCCGAAAAGGCATCGGCACTCGAAGTTCTTTGCACTTGACATGATGAGATAGCTCTAACTTTGGCAAAAAGGTCCTTCTTGTTAAAGGGTGACAAACGTACACCAAAGCCATCTACAAAGCAACAATGAGAAAAAGAAAAGGAGCTACACATCTTTAATGTTATGATGTGTCTTCATTACAAAAATTTCTTGTGGTAGAAGAAAAATAATTGAATCATGCCAACTACCAAGCTCGATCGTGGATGACACACACACACGTGCGTGAATGTGTATGCAAGACGGCAAACTTTATATTACAATAGAAATTATGACGAAAAAGTTAGCTTTCAAGAGAAGAGAAAAGATAAATCTAGTGAATCCACTAAGGGAAATGAAGTAAAGATAATGCGATGGTGAGGTACATGTTTGATTTATCTAAGTGTGGTTTCACATAAGACCAGAGGAACAAATTCCAAGTGATCGAATTTCACTCGAGATTTCTAAAACACGCAAAGGTCCTCTGCCCGACTATTCAGATATAGGGTGGATCATCTGAATACTTTGTTTCATGCTTCCGCTTTATGTGAAACAAAGTATTCAGCAGGGAGGTCGAAACATTTTTTCCAAAAGAGTTTTGTGAACTACTAGGCAAATAATCCAGTCACTCCACCCCTATGTGAATGCTCTAGTCCACATGGCATGCACAGATTGATCGGTACATCCACAACATAGATAGCACCGGCTTATGTGGAATGGCTCTAACTTAGGTTTATTCCAACTATGTCAAAAGTTACTCGGTAAAAATGTAATTTATTTTGGTACCCAATGGGAGAAAACTCAAGTATAGAATTAGGTTGCATTAATTATTATCCAAGAATTTCTTTGTTCATGAATAATTATCGAATTATACCTAGATTCCCTATTATTTGATCGAATTATTTGGTGACATATCAACATATTTGAGCAATCTTGAACCATTTAAAACTTTTGAACCAAAAAGGTCTTGATCAAATCCAAATATTCTATTCAATGATTCTTTTATCAATTTGATTCTGATAAAAATCTCCTCAATCAAAAAATAATGTTATAAAATGTACGACTTTTCACCTTTTGGCTTATATTCGTCGATCTTATTTTTACATAATGAATTCTTTCATTACAGATCATAAGATTGAACTGTGCTTTTTGAATCTATATATATATATATATATATATATATATATATATATATATATATGTGTGTGTGTGTGTGTGTGTGTGTGTGTGTGTGGTGTGTAATGGTTATTATGATTGTCCATGAATCATTCTTACTTCCATGTAGATATATAGATGATTCATGCGTGTGCTATTATTACATACATATGATTTACAATTGAGTGTAAATTAATGATAACCATGCATGTTAATACACAAAAGCATTTATTTCTTGTAAAATTATTTTGAGGGTTAATTAATGACAACTATGTGTTGTATCCATAGGGGATTTGAACTCACAACCTCCTAACTAGGAGTGTGATGGGCTAACCACTTGCCTCAAAAGCCATGGTTGAGGATTACTTGCTAATCTTCTCTCTTAGGGTGTAGTTCAACCACCTCCTGCTTATCCAGTGTGTGGTTCAATCATCTCTTACTTATCACTTTGTAACATTCTCCCCCATTAATCATTGCCTGCAATGATATGGTCTTGTATCCTTCTAGCCTTAGAGATCAACTTTTGAACTCCCTATGTACTCTTGAGTTGATGTTCTCACCCTCGCATAGTTTCTCGAACCTTGTAACCTTGGTGTCTTGAACCCTATTCTCAACCTTAGTATCTTGAACCTCGTTTTTACCTATGTTTGGTATTTCAGTCAAGAGCTACCTAAGCATCTGAAGAGCTTCATATTTCTTAGATAACTTGGTAACTTTGAAAATCCATTCCGAGAGCTTTCCAAAGGTACCTTATATTCTTTAATTTGACCTGTTGATTGAGAGAAACACTCCAATCTTTGTTGGGTAGAATTCTCAAATTCTACCTCCTCCCTTTGCACCCTTTCAGATGCTAGAGTTCCCAAGCACCTTTCTTCAAGGCCATTAGGTACCCATGACCTTTCATGGAATCCATCCACCTTGCCCAAACCTACCTCCTAGGCTTTGATACCAATGTTGTATCTACAAGGGATTTGAACTCGCAATCTCTAAGTTAGAGTGTGATGGACTAATCACTTGCCCCAAAAGCCATGGTTGAGGATTACTTCTTAATCTTCCCTCTCAAAGTGTAATTCAAGCATCCCCTGTCTGTCAAGGGTGTGGTTCAACCATCTCCTACGTATCACTTTATGACATTACATTGTTTTAATGCATGCAAGCATTTATTGCATAGTGTAAAATATAAAAACTTTGAGAAAAAAATCTCAATAACACGTTAAATTGTTGATTCCCATTCCCAATCAATAATATCCAAGATATCAAACAAGAATAATTGCAAGTTCCATAAATCACACATTATATGCAAGAACAATTGAAAAGTTTACCAAGACAAGCTAGAATCTCTTTTTAATTACAACGTTCAACAAAAAACAGTTTTTCAAATGATTTAAAGTGCATGAATATATTTAACTTGAATCTTTGATCGAAAACTTTTCATCAAAACAAATTTCCATCTGAAATTATTTCTATCGAAAGCTTTTTCATTGAAAGATGAAAAATTTTTCGATCAAAATGGATTTCATATTCGAAAATATGCACCCAAAAAAAGTTTTCTTGTGCATAATATACTAAAATTTTATCATTCAATTGAATAAATGCAACCACTATATAGAAGTTTAGAACCTTTGTGAACAGTAGCTCTATGGATTTGCTAATCAGATCTACACATATAGATTTGTATTTGCACATGCAAGGCTTGAGACTTGTTCACTTCAAAATAGAGCATTATTCATAAACGTTAACGATACATTTCAAGGGTGTGCAAGGCATTCCAATTTCCCTTTGTTTTCGGACCATGAGAAACGAATATACAAAGGAAATATGAAAGTTGAGCCTCATATGCTACGAAAAAACATGTGGATCTTGTTGAGAATATTGATGGTTTGAATGGTTTCATCGTTATACATGATAATTTCATAATGAGGGCATATATATAGTAATGTGCATCAATATAATCATTGGATTATCTCAATACATTGACATGCAAATATATGCGCATATCAATGGTTTTTTTTTCATATATACGAGAGAGAGATGTGAGCAATCATGCCTTTCCGTCCCCCCTCTCTCTCTTTCTCATATATCTTCCACCAAAAGTCATGTGAGCATCTTTGCTTAGTTATGTCTTTTTCTTCCCATGTCCACCATTTTTTATAGTTGCACATTAAAAATATTTTGTGTTAGTTTGAGTTCAAGGACTCTGTAAGCACGCAAATATCATGAGGAAGAAGAAGAAGAAGCTTAGAGAAAAACACAACACATAGTGCAATACCAAGTGAATGTACAAAAGATAAATGACATGCTAGGGTTATAGGCCTAAGCAATCCTAAGTGTGCTCACACATATCACTATCGAAATATATCAAGAATCCCCCTGTGAGTGATGTAGTGAACAAGGTGTTAGCATTCATGTATAAATGGAATGAAATTGATCCATAAAACAAAGAAAACCCAAAGCTTTGCAAAAAGCTTCAAGCTTCTCGGCAGATAGAGCCTTTTTGAAAAGTTTCACAACATTATCCAATGTGGGCACATAAGTTAAATTGATATCTCTAGTAGAGAGTCTCTCCCTATGATAATGATAGTGCACTTCAATGTGCTTTTTGCAAGCATGAAACATGCAGTTCCTAGCAACTGCCAGTGTGCTTTGACTGTCAGTAAAGATGGTGGTGGCAAAAGATTGACCAACACCCAATTTAGCCAAAAGATGTCTGATCCACACACACTTAACAATAGCTATGAAAGCTTCCCTACACTCAACATCATAGCTAGAAGTGGCCACAATAGGCTAGGCTACTTCTTGCTCAATCAAGGTATGCATGATTTGAATTGGTAAAATGGCAATGCACCATGGTGGATTTCCCTTTGTAAGAGCTTCACGATGATGCTCTCATGGTACAAAAACTCAAGCTCTAGGCGATGTGCATGGTACTCTGCACTAGACCTACGGAGCACACAAAATACACATTACAAAAGGACCCCAAACACAGATTTCTTAGGTTTTATGAATATGCTTGAATTTATAGCGTGTGGATGACCAAGCCACTATATGTTTTATTAAAGAACATATGCATAAGCATTTGGTGGCCATTTGGCCTTTCACATGGATGATTTTGGTAATAATCTCCCACTAAAGGCTAATATGGACAAAGTGAACCATGGTAGGAAAAATAAAGAATTAAAAAGAATACATGAGGGTAAGTGCACAAACTATACCTCCCACTTGATGGGCATGATACACAATGTATAAGTAACTATGCAAGATCATGAATCAGGTAACCTCGATCAAGTACCAATAGTGTCAAAAGTTTTCTTATGGTAGAGCTTGATTCAAAGCAATTGTAGCATTATCTTGAGTGTGCACCTTCTCAAGGATAATTTGCTCATTGACTAAGAAGCATCTAATGAAGTGATACCTCACCTCAATGTGCTTAATGTTTGCATGATAGATCGGATTCTTAGCCAAAGCAATGGCACTTTGATTATCACTGAGTAGACGAGGTACATGCTGAGGTAGACCCATATCACAAGCAAGATGAGAAAGCCAGAATGCTTCCTTACATGTCTCACTAATATCACAAGCATGTTGATTGCTAAGAAGTCATCATAGGGCTTCCTAGCAATCAACATGTCATCGATATAAAGTATCAAGCATATCAAGCTTCCATCTGAGCATCTCTTAGTGGAGAGAAAATGATCCTCATTGCTTCGAGAATAGCCTTTAGACTTCATAAAGGCATCAAACTTTTGGGACCATTGTCTAGGGGATTGTTTAAGTCCATATAAACTCTTCTTGAATCTTCAATTTACCAACTAGACTCTCTTTGCCAAGCACTAAATAACCCTCTCGTTGTTCCATATAGATATCATATGTAAGATCTCCATGTAAGAAAGCAATTTTTACATCCATTTGCACCAACTCTAAGTCCCCCATTGCAAAAAATCTACGAAACATGCACAATATAGTCATATTGACTCATGGAGAAAACATTTTCTTGAAATGGACACCATGTTTTTGCTTAAAACTCTTTGCATCTAGTCACGCTTTACACTTTGGAGAAGCACTATCCAATGTGAATTCTGCTTTATATACCCATTTACATGGTAAAGCTTTCTTTTCCTTTGGCAAAGGTATCGAATCTCAAGTACCATTATTGTGAATAGAATCCAATTCACTCTTCATGGCATGCTCCCACTTCACATGATCCTTTGTTTGCATAGACGAAGAAGGCTCACTTGCATCTATCAGCATAACAAAATAGAAACTTGACTCATCTCACTTAAACCTGGAGCTGGATAATGAAATGAAAGCAATCTTGTTACTATGCACATTGCCATCATCATGGGATACATTTTGCACATCTATTAAAAATAGTGCACCTAGTGGAAAATTGTTCTACAATGACATGTGGAGCACTCTTAAGTGAAGAGATCCATAAAAAATATATGTTTGCACTCATAGTGGAGATGTATATAGTGTTCATGATTCTTAACAAGGAAAGAATCAACAATGTGATAGGAGCAAGAACAAGGAAAAGAATGATCAAAGGAATAAGAGTATAAGTGAATCAAGTAAGAGGGGTATTGAGTGCCATTATTGTCATAAGAAGGGACATACAAAGAAAGATTATTATGTGTTAAATAATGCTAAAGGACAGCATGTTGGTGGGCATGGTAAACAATTACTTGCACCATCTACTTCAATTGTGAAGATAGAAGAAATAAATGTTATTTTGGATGATGTTGATGTGTTAACACTTGAAATTATTGTGCTTAGTGAGTCTCTTATGGTTGATTCTTGTAATAAAGTAAGTCTATGATCCAAGGGTCTGGCCGGTTCAGACAGATCTGAAATCGGACACCGTTTGGTCATCCGTGTGTATGACCAAAGATCTCGAGTTTTGACTTACTAGGAGGTCTTGTGCTCTTGTGAACAAGTGAACCACTTAGCTTAGTGGTTAAGTCTCAAGGATGTGAAGGACGAGGTCTTGGCCATGTACCTCAATCCCCATGAGGTACATGGGAAGAGTATTTTGCCCAAAGAGCTCTAGAACCTTCTAGAAGCATCCACTGGACACTTGGCGCACATGTAGTTACATGGCTGACACTTGGCTGGTTAGTATCCACCTGCCCAAGAAGGTAGTCCCCTGGAGAGAGCTATATATAGAGGCATTTGGTTGGGAGGAGAGTCATCTCTCAAGCATGTGGTGGTCGTAATCGCTACGCTGTTGCATTGGTATCAGAGCCTTAGGTTGAGATCTATGGAGACTTTTATCTTCATCACTTTATTTGTACGCTCTTGCTGAGATGCGTGGAAATTCCATTGCTGTAGCACTTATTCATCTCTCACGAAGTACTCCTCGCCGTACGCAGTCATTGCTATTGGTTTGATTAGCCAAAATGAATAACCTCCGCTGCGAGTACAGAGGGGAATCGAACTCGCGCCCCTCTGTTGAGAGGGCGCTGCCTTATCCACGGAGAGAAGCGCCGTTCGTGCTCTTCTTCATGAAGCAGATCCTTATACAATCATCGGTTCGCTGAGGGAGGTTTCATCGAAGAAGATCCAAAAGGAAATATTCTGGTGAAGCAGAGGGTGATCGAACCCCCGTCCCCCCGATTGGAGCACGCTGCTCTATCTAGAAGAGCATCCCCGTCGGCGTGAAGATATAGCAGAAGGACTTGCTGAACTCCTGAAGAAGCTCTCAAATAGGGGCCAAAAAGATTGATCCTCTCTACTGCACGTCCGCGGGTGATCGAACCCGAGACCCGCTGAAGCGAGCGTGTCCGCCTATCTATTACGCCACAAAAGTACACGGGAGTACTGCTGAGAAGGTAACTAATCTCTCTTAATTCGTGCTGAAGCAGACATCTTCACCCGGCCAAAAAAGCTGAACTACCATCGGGAGGGCGCCGGGATTCGATCGCACGACCTTGCAGAGACACTTCAGGGCTTTATCCACTGAAGTAAAGGTTCTTCGTGATTTCGTTCTCTGCATAACATATACAAGTTGAATTAAATCTCTGCTCTGCTAATCCCGAGCCGAAATCATCTCATTTTGATTAATCTTTGGAGTTTGCTTATTTCCCATCCGAACTCGAGTACATTTCTGTGGTGGTCCAAGCTGTAGAAAGCTAAAAGTTTGGAGCAAAGTCTGAAAGAAGTGGAGCTGTGGAGTAAAGATTCGGAGGCCTTTGGTGATCAAAGTCAAACCAACTTTGAATTCGGACCAAAGTCTTGAGAGAATCACTCTTCCAAAAGATCAAGGGAAGGACGTAGCTCTATGTGGAGCTAAGTATTTTCCAGTTTCTGCTTGGCCTTAATGCTTGATTTATCTTGTTTTCATTATTCTACACTTAATCATAGATGCACATTGAAATAGCCAAGATTTCAATTGATTAAGTCTAGATTAGAATAATGAATTAATCCATTTCTTATTTCAAGCATTAGTTTGCATTAAGGAAAGACTTGATTTCAAAAAGATCCTTGTGCATCAAAGAATGTATTTTTGATAGTTTAAATACATATTTCCTTTCCATTGAGTAAGTTTTCTATTGCACTTCAAGGGTATGTTTTTATATCATAGTGCATTAGGACAAAGGAAAGGATATACATGCATCAGGATTGCATGATATACATTCTTAGTACAAGAAAAAAATCGTGCATCAAGTTCATGCATGATTGTTGTATTATTTTTTGGGCATGCAAAGAACATGCATGCATACGCATGTGTGGATACATGCATTTGCATGATAGAATGGAATGCTGTTTGCAAGTAGATATGAAAATGTACTCTCTTAGTATTTAGCTTACTTTATAAAGCTCGCAGTTTGACCTTAGGGAAGACCAAGGACTAGTTAGTTGCAAAGACATACTAGTTCTAGTTTGCAACTCAAGTAATTAGTCAATTTCTTCCCAAGTCGATACTCTACTATCAAAGATAAATACTTAATGACAATTAAGTATGTTAGATGTCTTGCTAGGTATGAGTAAGCACTAGAAGAAAGTTAAGTAATAAATTTCCTTGATGACCAAGAAAATTTAATTACTTGCAAACTCTTTTGTGATGTATGATGACTCTAAGTCCTGGATGTACTTAGAAAGTCATGCGGATAAAGCTTTAGTTGATTAGTTATATATTTTATGTAACTTCTCAAGCATCCCAAGGTTGGATGAGAACATCAACTATATTTCCAAAGTTCCATGAGCACTCTTCTATTTAGAAGATTTCGAAAGTTTTAAAGAAGTTTCTTGTGGTTTCAAGATTTATATCTCATGATGAAACCTCGGTAAGTGACTTTTTGGAATAGAGATACGAAATAGTCAAGCCTTCTATTTCATGTGAGATCATTCTCCTACCATGTTTAAGATGAATTTATTTTTGGGAAGGTAGATGTTCCAAGTAGAGGATCTTAATTGATTCATGAACTCTTCCCAAAATACACATAAATTCATATTATATGATAGGTCCAAGGAAGGATGAAAGCAAAACCTCTTTAGGATATAAATGTTCTGCCAAGATATAAAGGTACCAAGCTTTTATAAATTTTTATTTGATTTCATCTCAAGGAGTGATGGAAATCAAAAGTTAAACCTCAACATCAATTGATCCTTGATATCAATAAAAGGATGTTAGGTTCTATAATTGCATCTCTGGTAAATGATGCAACTAGCTAAGCAATCTTTAGGAAATAATATAAGTTCCTAAAGACTTGAAGCAAGTATGAACTTTTCATTTAGGAGTAGAAAGTTCCAAGAAATGGATCTTAAATCCATGAACTTCTCCTAAACAAGTTATAAAGTTCAAAGTGTTCATAGTTGCATTACTATTGGATCAATCAATAGATGCTTGGACTTTAAACATAAATTTGATTAGTGAAATATGTTTAAAGGACTCTAGTAACATCTGAAGATTGACCAATAATAATGAGTTTTGTATCAAACTCAAGAATACAAGTCGATATCACATAAATGAAAGTTCAACTTAAACTTTCATACTGGCAAATGTGATATTTCGTCTCTAGTTTGATACTCAGGAAATAAATACAATTGAATCAGTAAATTTTTTGGATATCATTTGAAAGAATTTCTTTTAAATATTCTTTTTGCAAAAGATTCCAAGATGAATCATTTGCTCAAGTTATTTGATTCCCTAGAAGGAATCTCAAGTCTTTGAAGAAATGGCATTCTTTAAAGTTTTGAGAATGAAATTCTTCATACTATAAGTAGTTCCCTAGACGTCCCAAACCACTAGAAGTGGTATTTCAAGTCCTATTTGTGATATAACCTAAAGGTATATCAAAGATTCTTAGCTTTGGAATCTGAGAGGCATAAAGTGTATGCTTGGACTTGAGAAAGATCTCAAAAAATCCTGCAGGTAAGCAAAGAAGCTTAAAGATAGTTTAAGAGATCTTAAAGATAAAGACTATAAGTCTTTATTTTTATCGCAAGATCAACCAGACTTGATCAAACTTGGCCATGATTGTCCAAGTAATGTGCAAATGAACTACTTTGTAGATTGCCCAAGTATTGGCAATAAAATTCCTTTTGGGAATTATTCACTCAAGTTCCATTTATTGAATGGAAAAAATTGTGAAAAAAGTAAACTGTTCCAAGTCTGAACAGAGTAAAGAAATTCCAAGAATGTAGTCTGCAACCGTGAAGACGGTACTTAAGTCTGTGGAAGGTAAAACATAAGTGTTTGCCTATCCTTAAAGGGATTTTGGTACAAATCCAGAAAGCATGAGCGGATGCTTAAGACTAAGGCAGTAGAGAGATTCCTGTAAAAAGCCCCGGCCGGGATAGGTACCTAAAAGCACCAGTATAGAAAGGAATCTAAAGACAAGAAGTCATAAACTCTTGTCGCTACAAAATTGGTCAAGAATAACCAATTGAACTTGAATTTGAGAAATTCAAGTACTTGGAATTCTGATTGGTTTTCATTCGAAAGCCCCAGTAAAGAAGAATTGATATTCTGTCATGAGGTTTTCAAGTTTCCAAGGCAAAGCACATGATTATGAGGTGATCATGCGAAGGAATCAAAACCTGGGAAAATCTAGTTAGAGGTAATGCCTGAAACTTCCAATTTTTGTAAAAGAATTCAGGTACTCTATCAAGAGATGTTTAGACTTTAGGATAAGAATCACCCACACATTAATGTGAATATAAAATAGGGTGGTATGGGACACCAGATTTTATACTCAGATTGATGTAGGAAAGATGGAATGGGACATCGGACCATGGGATGATGATTATCTTTTAGTCCTAGTTTGGATTTTGAAGTTAGGTTTCATCCTCAAGGGAATTAAGACTTCAAGGAAAAGTTTAATTCGTAAAGGATGAAAGTAGTATCTTACGATACTTCTAGGTAACTTCAAGATCAAGGAAACTGAAGATATGAAGTAAGTAACTTCCAAGATCTTCTTAAGACACTTCAAGCTTAAGTGTTATTGATCAAAAATATTTGATAAATTTCTAAAAGAAGTTGGACTTTTACTTTGAGTTGATCTTTTCAACTAAAGATTTAATTGACTAAGACAAGCATCAAGTTCCTAGTGTAACTTGATAAAATTCACTCTTTTAGACTCAAAGAAATGCACAAGAATTGCATTCACGGAGTCAAAAAGATTGAATGTGACCTGAACTTAGTCTCAAGTGAAGCATTATTTGAATACAAAACTCATCAGCATAACCTCAGTGGGTCGACACACTGATGTTGGTTACCACACTAGTATCTTGTGGTTGGATGATGTTTTTTATTTGCTTTGAATCTTTTTGAGAAGCTAGCTTATTTCTCTTAAAGATAAAATCAATGCTTCAATATCTTATTGAAATAGATCGTTGAGAAGTTAAAGTCCTGAGTCAGCTAGACTTTGACTCATAGCAAGTTTATGTATGTGCGAAGTTTGAATTGGTTGTACAAAGTCTTAGTTATCTCTTTCCGCTTTCCAAATCTTTTGGAATTGGCTCAGACATGGTATCTGATTCCTTTTGCAAAAGACCAGGGTTAGCCGGTTAGAATAAAATAACTAACTTGAACATCCTAGATAGATGTTATGTACAAGAACCTTTTCAATCTTCAAAAGATGATAAGTCTAAGTAGACTTATTCATTTGATTTTTCTTCAAGTTATAGCATAAATAATTTCCTAGAGTCCAGTATACTCTAGAATCAAGAAGTTAGGAATTGCTCATTAGATTGACAATTCCCAAGAACTTTCAGTTAAAAGTCTTTGAGAAAAGTGTCCTAAGTTGGACAATTTTCATTTTGAATTTGAATTGGTGAAGTTAGTATGGTTGATTCCACCGAAATGGTAAACTTTCTCCTACAGTTTACAAAGGATTTTTAAACTCAAAAGGACAAAGTAGTCCTCTAGTCGAGTGAAAAAATCAAGTAACTGTTAGATAAAAGTAAACCATCATACAGACATCTAAAGTTAGATGTATGGGACAACCAAACTTCAAGTTCTCCAAAACAAATTCAAGTGAATCAAGAATTCTCAAAGTCTTGCGAGGGATAAGAATCCCACCTTCATTACTAAGCCCATGCACCAGTTATGCCTAGAAATGGACTAGTAATTTGAATCCACCTAATTCACATGTTTGTGCCTAGATCGCACATCGAAAAACTGTGAATTAGCCAGGGATATGTGTTTAAATCCACCTTTATTATTCATTCACTATTTTGTACTTTAACTAGTTTATTAAAGTGCAAAGCAAGATAGTGTTTAGAAACATTTGGGCAAGGATGCCACCACAGAGATGAGACATGTTCTTCCAGTTCTAGAACATGACCATGTTCTTCCAGTTTTAGAACATGAGGCTCGGGGGTTGCCTACAGTATGTATATAGCTCTATTTTCGAGGACGAAAATATTTTCCAAGGGGGGAAGAATGTAATAAAGTAAGTCTATGATCCAAGGGTCTGGCCGGTTCAGACAGATCTGAAATCGGACACCGTTTGGTCATCCGTGTGTATGACCAAAGATCTCGAGTTTTGACTTACTAGGAGGTCTTGTGCTCTTGTGAACAAGTGAACCACTTAGCTTAGTGGTTAAGTCTCAAGGATGTGAAGGACGAGGTCTTGGGTTCAATCCCCATGAGGTACATGGGAAGAGTATTTTGCCCAAAGAGCTCTAGAACCTTCTAGAAGCATCCACTGGACACTTGGCGCACATGTAGTTACATGGCTGACACTTGGCTGGTTAGTATCTGTAACATAATCCTGGTAGGAGATGGTTGAACCACACCCTAAGAGAGAGGATTAGGAAGTAATCCTCAACCATGGCTTTTGGGGCAAGTGGTTAGCCCATCACATTCCTAACCAAGAGGTTGTGAGTTCAATCCCTTACATTGGTATCAGAGCCTAGGAAGTAGGCTTGGGCAAAGTGGAATGATCCAATGGCCTCTAAAAAAGGCGCTTGGGCATCCTCCATGTGAAAGGGTAGGATTTGTGGAAGGCGCGCGTCGATTTCAATGATGGACCTTACAATGATTGGGGTGTATCTCCCAATCCGTAGGTCGGATTGAGGCGTGTAATATACCGTTGGAAAGCTCTCGGAACGAACTTTCCAATGAGCTAGCTTGCAATGTGTGAATTCCTTGGGAATCCTTGGATGGAACTTGATTGAGTACATCCTGCCAGTCCCATAGCTGGTCAGGGTACATCCTGCCAGGGTACATCCAGGGTACATCCTACCAGTCCCATAGCTGGTCAGGGTACATTCCCGAGGGAGTTCAAGGGGGGAAGAATGTAACATAATCCTGGTAGGAGATGGTTGAACCACACCCTAAGAGAGAGGATTAGGAAGTAATCCTCAACCATGGCTTTTGGGGCAAGTGGTTAGCCCATCACATTCCTAACCAAGAGGTTGTGAGTTCAATCCCTTACAGTATCCACCTGCCCAAGAAGGTAGTCCCCTGGAGAGAGCTATATATAGAGGCATTTGGTTGGGAGGAGAGTCATCTCTCAAGCATGTGGTGGTCGTAATCGCTACGCTGTTGCAATTCTCTTCCCCACACATTGTTGCTAGATTTTGGTGGTTCTTTCCATGTGACACAATATAGAGAATGGTCCTCTACTTATGCAACATAATGTCTTGGTACCATGAGACTTGTTGATTTTTATTAGTGTGATGCTATTGGGATTGGAGACATGGTTGTGCAATTCAGTGATGGTTCAAAATTTAATGTTCATGATGTATGCCATGGGCCTCAACTAGCATGCAATTTGATGTCAGTTGGTAAACCTTGGTTACAAAGTGGTTTTCTATGCTAGGTCCTTTTGCATATCAAAGGGCAATATGGTTATCACAAAAGTGAGCACAGTTGGCTCACTTTACCCTTTATTTGTATCAGAAAAAGAATACTTGTCAACTATCATTGAACAACTTGTGTTGTATATGACATGTCCATTTGGGACACATATCTCGTAGTGGAATGGAAAATCTTTCTCGTTTTTGCTACTTGCACATGTTATCTTTCCCTGATTTTTCATTTTGTGAGAATTGTCAATATGACAAGTAAACTTGGAATGTGCATAAAACATGCATTGACTCTTCAATTCAACCTTTAGATCTTGTTCATACAAATGTGTGTGGTCCTACATCGACAAGGTCATTAGGTGGTTCTCTTTACTTTTTCACTTTCATAGATGATGCTACTAGAAAAGTCTAGGTATATCCTATCAAGTCAAAGAATGGGTATCCCCAACTTTCAAAAAATAGCTTTCTTTAGTTGAGACTAAAAAAGGAACTAAGATCAAGGCTTTACGTTCAAATAATGGAGGTGAGTATATCTCACATGAATTCAACCAATGGATCAATGAACAACAATGATAAATCAAAGAGATTATATGAGAATGTATGTGCTCACATCAATAAGTGTCTCAAGGAGTAAAGTCAAACACTATAGAGTTGAAAATCTAAAATATGGCAAAACGTTGCCACAGTCTCCTTTGCAATATGAACATATGAGAAATGTAGGAACTCATAAAACTATGAGTATTGACATGTAAACAAGCATAGTGAATATAGACTCCATTGCATATAACCACTTAAAAAAAAGAAGCCAAGTAGGCTTATCAATCACCTATGAACAACCATCATACATCTCCTAAGGCAAGGTTGTGTATGTCTTCCACCTGCATCATTGAAGAGACACCAACATTTGTGTGCCTCCTAGTTAAGAAAACCCCACCATGACCCTTTTCATCAACATTAGAGGCTTTGTGCAAAAACATAACCATTATAGCAATGACCACATGGGTGTACATAAGTGGTATCCACAAAATTGTACATATCGTGTATGTGCTTATTGTATGCAATAAAATGGCACTAGAGGTTGAATCTACAACCCAAACACTAGGAGGAACACTTGCATAGTGTTTGTCAACTTTGCTCTTTTGACCCAAAAACCTACATAAATTTGCGATGACCGCTTCCACCACAACTGAATGCCTTCTAAAAAACATGTAAGAAGACTCAATGGTTGAAAATGTAGCAACAAAGCTAAATGTACAATGCTAAAGAGACATATCTCAAGTGCCTCTAGTGGCAATATTGATCTTTGGACTAACTCTTTTCACCTTATGTAGTCAAAACTGCCCCAAAATTGTAGAATCAGCTTCTAATTTTCCCCAATTTCGCAGCCAAACAAACTCTTAGAAAGTCAATGCAAAGAGCCCAAAAAGAAAATTTCAAGGCTCCAAAATAATTTTACCCTTAAGTATCTTCACTCCTATAATCACCAAGCAACTAATTCTTAGTGGTGATGAAACGTGCCAGTTAAGCATTCCTTGGGGGGATCACTATTGGAATGGGTGACCTCTCGAGAAGTACTAGTAGTTTGTCTTCCTTCATCATTGAAGTCCTTCTTCACATGCAACCAATGGCACCAATGGTGAATTTAGTGACTTGGATAATAGGGTATGCGAAGTTCTATGCCTTACTTACCACCTGTTGTTGTACTATGCCCTTGGGAGCCAAGACCCACATCACCTTGCATGGAAGCAAGAAGAAGGCCCAAGAAAGACTCTCCTTTCATCCACCCCATTCTCCATCATGTTCAAGCCATTGGCCATCAGCCCACAACTATGCCACATGCTTGAAAATATGGAGCAATGGGAGTCAAGGATCCTAGTCACATATGTAAAATACAAGATAATAGCAACACTCTACTTACACACATAGGAATTGCTAGCATGCACACACACACCTCACTCTCGCACACTCCAAGACTAGATACATATATGTACAAAGCCTTAAGAGAAAGGAGAGTTCTTCCATTGAAATGATTTTACATGAGAGCACGACCAAAAGCCCTCCATTTACAAGAAATGAGCCTTTATTTATAGGCTAAGCACATTCTCCCATGTGCTCTTTTTGACTAGTCAAAAAGGAGCACATGCTCATCTCTTTCTAAATCTTGGAAAATATTCTCTAACAACCCACTCTCTTCAAGACAAGGATATATGCGTGGGAAACTTCTACGTGGGAATTTATATATGTGTGTCAAAAAGATACCTTATTTGAGGGGCTTCAACACCATAGGCTAAAGGAAATATCAAAAAGGGGCTTAGGAGAGTGTTCATATGGACATCTCCTAGATACAAGAAAAAGGTATTTTTGTGAGGGCTAGAGGGTTCCATTGCATGAGAAAATTGTGGGCAACCCTTATAACAACAACCTTTATAACAACACCCTTCTCCTCCTAGACTTTGTCGTCCTCGACAAAGCTAAGAGAGAAGCATACAGTGCCGAACTGGTCCAAGTTTGGAGTCTCCAATTCTTCAAATATGCAACAATTCCAATATGAATTTTGCAAGGCTGCAAATCTTTTGAATCAGCAAGCCGTCTGCCTTCAAATCTTCATTCCAGCAATGTTGAGCGACACAATCCCCTTGGGGGGCAGTCAGCCCAGCCTCCATCCAAATTTGTAAGTCTTCAAGTCTTTCAGGCCTGTAATACTGAGCGACACAATCCCCTTGGGGGGCAGTCAGCCCAGCCTCCATCTAATGTGCCTTCTCTCAAAGCTCCAATACCTGAAATTTTAAACATACACAACAAGTAGACTGAATTTGAAGAGAAGCAACCACAAAATATAATTCCATGTTTAGTTTCCACTTCCAGGAACATCTTTCACTTAGGACTTGCTCTTCTAGTGAGAAGAGCTCCTGAAAATCTTCTTATCTCTGCAATCCAAAAAATGATGCCAAAAGCTGTTATCTCCAAGTGAGTGTGACATATTGCATTGCATAGCATAAGATGAATATGTAGTTGCATGTTTAACTTATGTTCTTGCCAGCATTCATACTATGCTCGTTTCAACAAGATTTAGCACGAGTATTATGTGTTCACCAAATCATTAGACAACAGTGCATCAAGCATTCATGAAACTTTATCCAGAATTATTCCTGTGAAGCACAGTTTCAAAAGGAGGGAAGAAGGATCAATGTTGAAGGTCTAAGTGTGTTGGCCTGCAATGTATTATGAAAAAATTAAGCCTTAAGTGAGCATTGTGAAACTAGAGAGTTATCTCCCTAGCAAAAAACAATCCCTCGGAGCTTTATGACTTTCACAATTTTTATTTCCTGCTTCATGCCCTCTGTTAACCTCAACATCGTCATTCTTCAAGAAGGTTTGCCAAATTCTTTTCCTATAACATGAAGCAGACACTTGCGATGCAATTCACAATTCGAAACTTAGAACTGAGAGCCCAAAATGGGGTGAACACTAAAGCTTTGTAATGACATGTGCGACCAAGTGAGCCAAATCATATTGTAGTCTGTAAAGATGAAGTATTCAAACGTAATGACTTTCTATAGAGCAATCCGTGTCCACTATGAAAAGGCATGAATCAGGATCCCTAGATCGGATGAAGTTAACACCTATAAATTAAAGTAAACAAGGTATTGACAAACTTAGTTTTTGTCAGACATAAGAACATGCAAATCTTCTTCATAAGGTCAACTAGTTGCAATATTGAAGCTTAATGTGTGCAACCAAAATAGGCATTCTGATGGATGTGCATTCTGAGCCACGAACTCGATATTTCAAGGTGAAGGGTCTATAAAAGAGAAAAACTCCACCAGCCCTTAGGTTGTGTAGTGTTTGTAAATATCACATGAGCTATCAAAATGGGAACAAGAGATAGAGCGCGGCTTTATATGTAAGTGAGAAACAGTTCATTCTGCATTCATAAAAAGACGACAGACACAAGGAACATGGGACCCTCCAGGTGGGCATTTACGAGGAACACCAAATCACACAAATACATGTGTGACACATAGTAGAGTAAAAACTGATTGTGCTTTAGTATTCTCCTAGGTGCCTCATGCAAGTATCTAATAAGTTCTACTTCATTCTTTTGTGTGTATGTATCAGTGTGTATCCTACTGTAGAGTGATGAGATTAAACCAGGGAGCTGAAATAATGTTGTTGTAGTGTCATGCGAGCACTTATAATCATTCCTTAAGCATTCCCAAGAGCGCCAGGATTTAATCAATTTCCAATGTTCAGAGAACTTTACTGCATGTTTGTTAATCTTCAAATACAAGGGGCATAATACATATAACAAGTGACTATCATTCAATAAGAGCAAACATTCAGTAATACCCCCACCAGCTTCAACTCTTGCCATCCTGCAATATTCACAAAACACAGAAGGCTTCAACCATTCAACAGAAGGCCACATGTGAAACCCAGCAGGAGCCTTGAGGAAGGACACTGTACATTCACATTAGGCTCAAAAGAAAACCTCCTGAGTAACGTGTGGTGAAAGAAATCAGTCGAAGGATAACTTAGGATATGCATACCATAGCAAGGCCGACACCATGGATTAGAGAGGCCTTCAGTAGAAGACAAGATTCGATTACCAACTTTGCCAACCTTCTATCAAGAGTCCACCAATCGTGAATGTGTAAGCATACAAGCTAAATCACTTTAGAAGCTCATGCAAACATGCCATATATAAGAAGGGAAAAAAAAATAATTATTGCTTCTCTTTTTTTCCATTCAAATGACATTGTAACCATATATACATATCTTTCATGGAGTCATGGCCCCTTGGCACAATGTGAAATCATAAAAACTCAGATGTCAAATACCAAATGTAGTCATACTGTTGTCAACAAGAAACTCTACCACACCACACCTGTGAAAAAGGAGAGAAGCACAAACTCTATGCAACGTGTTATACAAAGCTTAGATCATTGTTTTTTTTTTCGTTCCAATCTTTAATGGTTCAACACCTCGGTAGGACCCGTCATAAAGCCAGATCTCTCAACTTAATATTCTCACGCAATTAACCACAGTACGTAGGTCGACCTTGAAGTGGACTTAAACTATATAGCTTAGACCTTGAGCATGAGGTATAATAGAGCTTATTCTTGTTAGTAATCTGATCCACCTCGAAGCTGCTCATATGCTTGTGTAATAATGAGCATACTCAATTAAGCATCAAGATACATTCCTACAGAACTTCATTCGTGGGGAGCAAACAAGAATAATGGTGGTAGAAACATGTAGTCAATTCCATAAATCACATACAGAGCCAAATAAACATCAAGAGCATAAGCTAACGCAGTGGTGATGATCTATTCAGGGGTTTGGGAACTTTGCCATTACAGTGAAGGTTTTGAGCGTGTATACAAAACTAGAGCGGATGCATCCCACTTGAGAGTGAGGGTATAAGTGTTGGACGACTAGAACTGCACTTCTAATCTTGCATTCATTACAGTGACAACATCAAAGCAATGGACCATAGCCTTGCACACCAGCAGCTCCACCACATAGTATTCTTAATATATATGGAGTCAGAAACATATGCCAATTTTCTTCCTTGTGATAAAGAAGCACATAGGGAGCCTGGGCACTAACCCATTGAGAAATTTGGGGAGTTCTAAAAAAAGTGCTATGCGCATAAGAGTATGTAAGGTTCTCTCTTACAAGGGCTATGCACCTAATACACAGAAAAGAGAAGACAATGATCGGATGGAGAAGCTGCATGAAACGGTGGCACATAGATATCCAGTATTCCGACAACTCTTTGGCATCATAGGAGGCAGTGATCGAAGCATCTGGCTGCCCAGACCCGAGAGCTCCCATGGAAAAGGAAGGGACATTAGAGCATCAAGTCTTGAGGGCTCCAATGCATCACTGCCAAAGACATCTAAAAATCAGAGAAGCCTGAGGATTCAACCTCGTGGCAGAGCAATATTTTCAGACCAAGATGCACACTCAGATACAAAAGGTGAGCCCAACCAACTCTGATTTGTCAAGAGAGGAAGTACGCATAGAGCCTGAAGTCCTGTGGTATAAGAAAAAAGGGATCTAACAACAGGACCTGAATAAGAATGCATCCTCAAAGGTGCACCTAATCATTATATCGTTTCTTTATCAGCACCAATGCAAGGGGAAACCAGGAAAGTAGAACATTGTATTCCGCAGTCCGTCATGATCACGAACCTTCCATGAGAGGATGATATAGCAGCAAAATGCATGAACAGAGCGAGTAGGTGGAGCTTGACTGGGACAACAATGGAGAAGGAGAGCTCGTCCGCAAACAGAGCTCAAACCTGATAGGAAGTGAGGATGGGGAGCTCAACCCCAAGGAGGGCAGCGTCAAATGTCAAACTGTTGGATATGGACCACCGAAAGGGGGAACCTCAAAGTGCACATCCGCCATGGACAAGGGCACAGAGAAGGAGAAGCTCCACCCCAAGTAGGAGGAGCCAAAGCAGGAGAATGAGGCTCAACACCTCGACCAAAAGCCAAGGGGGATTATTCTTCAGAGGGAATAGGTTCCATGCCTTGCGTGAATGTAGAGGAGACCAAGCGGTAGGTGGGCAGTAATTTCGAGACTCTCCAATTGATGAGAGATGAAAATGTCACGTACTACCCCACTTATGGTTCTTCAATAAACATTACAACAGTTTCAATCTCCCCCAGATGCACGTACACTCGTGATGGCCTCCTTCAATACCTCAAATTACATGAATGGATGGCCAAATAAAAGTTTCGAGAAGTGAGATAAAACTTCAAGATGACGTGTGTTGAGGATTTAAAAAAAAGAACGACACTACTCGACTTCTTTTTGGTTTTTCTTGAAAAACTGAAGAGAGGGAAGGGCAAGGTAGAGGATCACCCCTCCCTGAAATCAATCAAGCATCAACTTCAAGAAATGGTAGAGATGTGAGTGATGCCACTAAGTGAGTGTGTGAGAGTGTGTATATGTGAGAAAAGAGAAAGAGAAGGGGGTTAGGGGTTGTTTTTGTGCATCAAACAAACATGAACTAACCTACAAAAAGAAGAAAATGGGGAACTAATAGCCAAATGGAAGGGTGAAAGTGCCATGCCAACACACATATCCTAAGTGAATAAGCCGAAAATTGCAAATCAATATCTTACCGCATGCTCTTGAGCTCTCCAAGTGATGAATCCCTGGCAACGGCGCCAAATTTGTTGTTGTAGTATGCCCTTGGGAGCCAAGACCCACACCACCTTGCATGGAAGCAAGAAGGAAGGCCCAAGAAAGTCTCTCCTTTCATCCACCCCATTCTCCATCATGTTCAAGCCATTGGCCATCAGCCCACAACTATGCCACATGCTTGAAAATATGGAGCAATGGGAGTCAAGGATCCTAGTCACATATGTAAAATACAAGATAATAGCAACACTCTACTTACACACATAGGAATTGCTAGCATGCACACACTCCTCACTCTCACACACTCCAAGACTAGATACATATATGTACAAAGCCTTAAGAGAAAGGAGAGTTCTTCCATTGAAAGGATTTTACATGAGAGCACGACCAAAAGCCCTCCATTTACAAGAAATGAGCCTATATTTATAGGCTAAGCACATTCTCCCATGTGCTCTTTTTGACTAGTCAAAAAGGAGCACATGCTCATCTCTTTCTAAATCTTGGAAAATATTCTCTAACAACCCACTCTCTTCAAGACAAGGATATATGCGTGGGAAACTTCTACGTGGGAATTTATATATGTGTGTCAAAAAGATACCTTATTTGAGGGGCTTCAACACCATAGGCTAAAGGAAATATCAAAAAGGGGCTTAGGAGAGTGTTCATATGGACATCTCCTAGATACAAGAAAAAGGTATTTTTGTGAGGGCTAGAGGGTTCCATTGCATGAGAAAATTATGGGCAACCCTTATAACAACAACCCTTATGCCCTTGAGACTTTTTTTTGCTAGTACCAAAGCAAGAAAGAATCATCTTTGGAACGAGTTCAACCAAATGAAGAAGACACCTAAAAAAAACCATCACATAGTTTGTTACCAAGGTCAAGGAGGTTGTGGATCAGTTTGCATCCATCGGAGAGTTGATTGAAGAAGAGGCTATCATGAGGCAAATTCTCAACGGGATTCAAAGTGTTAAGCAAAATGGCAATCTTTCACCATGGCCTGCAATCTCATCATGGATGTGCAAACTCCAGACTTCAACATATTTCTTGGACAACTCTTCAACCAAGAGGCCAACAATAGAATAAAGGAAGGTAACTCCTATCATGGTAATTCAACTAGTGCTCTATATGCACAGAAGAAGGGTAAGAAGCTGAAAGACAAGAAGAAGGAAGAAGATGAAGAGGAGACTTCCCAAGCCAACTTTTGCAAGCAAGAGCAAGTGGAACAGGAAGAAGAAAGTACCAAAGCATGACAAAGCCAAAGGTCAGAATGTTCAACCTTGTGCCATCTGCGACAAGACCAACCACACCACTCAAAATTGCTAGTTCAATCAGAAGACCCAGAAAGGAAGTGGAAGAGGTGGATATGGCAGCAATAGAGGCAGAGATGGACACAACTTCAACAATAACAATAGAGGGTATAATAGAAGGGACTTCAACAATTATTCAAAAGATCAACCACATGAAGACTCATTTCTTCTCATGAATCTAAGCCAGAAAGAAGGTAAAGAAGATGATCATTTGTTCTACATAGATTTAGGATGTTCAAATCAAGTTGCAGGCAACATTGCTCTTTTATCTGATTTGGAAAGTCCAAAGCATAGACATGAAGTTCAAACAGGGGATGACACAAAGCACAATGTGGAAAAGATTGGTAATGTCAAAGCTTCCAATGGTAGGACAAACATTTTGAGTAAGGTTCTCTATGTACCCAGTATCACTCAAAACCTAATAAGTGTAGGCCAAATAGTTGAAAAAGGCTTGCAAGTCAGGTTCACCCAAATGGAGCTTTTGTGGAAGATCCATGTCAAGGCTTTAAGAAGATAGCCAAAGGTGAAAAGCATGGTATGCTCTTTACTTTTGAAGTAGGAGAAACTAGGAACATAGCTCTATTCACTTTTGGGTCTCAAACCCTAAGTGAGCTTGAAGTGTGGCATAAGAGACTTGCTCATGTGAATGAAAGAACCTTGAAGGATATATGCAATAATCAAAGTGTTCTTGGACTGCCAAACATATCAAAGCAACACATGATCAATAGGTGTGATGCATGTCAGATTGGGATGGCACAAAGACAACCATTCAACCACAAAGGCTACTTCCACAACAACTTATTGGACTTAGTACATACAAATGTATGGGGACCAAGTCAAGAACCTTCATTAGTAGGATCAAGGTATTGTCTCATTTATTGACGACCATAGTAGATGGACTATTCTATACTTTATCAAGAGTAAGAATGAAGTGTTTGATTGCTTCAAAAAGTATCTAGCACATGTGAAGAATCATATAGGTAGATCACTCAAGAAGCTCAGATCTGATGGAGGGGGAGAATACTTCTCCAAAGAGTTTGATGAGTTCTTGCAAGATAAAGGTATCAAAAGGGAAGTGACTACCAAGTACTCTCCTCAGTTGAATGGAATTGTAGAGAGGAGAAACAAGACATTGGTTGGATAAGCCACATTGGTTGGATAAGCACAATGTTTGAAGAGAAGAAGTTGCCACATTATCTATGGGTAGAGGCTATTTCAATTGTTGTGTACCTTGTCAATAGACTGTCATCCAAATCACTCCAAGGTATGACTCCTTATGAAGCATGGCATGGAAGAAAACCTAGTCTTGGACATTGCAAGGTGTTTGGTTGTTTAGCTTATGTTCATGTACCATCACAAATAAGAGGTAAGCCAGATGAAAGGGCAACAAAGGTAGTGTTTATCGGGCATGAATCAACTTAGATGGCTTATAGGTTCTATAAATTATAATCCTCAAGCCAAGCAATTCACTACAAGTAGAGATGTTGTGTTTGAAGAACACAGGTCTTGGTATGATGAAGACAAACAAAAGGTAACTCTACCATATGATCTTGATTTTGATTCTCATCAATTAGGAGGCAAGCATAATACATAGGTCTAGGATCGAAGAAGTGATACAAATGATGAGCAAGATGAAAGAGAAAAGGATTAAAAACTATGGAAGTCAAGAGGCAAAGAAAAGATGCAAGAGGTTGGACAATGCTCCAAACAAGCACCTAGAAGATCAACAGGAGAGAAGAAACAACCAGAAAGGTATGGATATGATCCCACATATGTTATAAAGCATTCAATCTACTTGGCAAAAGATTCAATTTCAGAAGAACCATCAACCTATGAAGAGGAAAAGGGAAATCCTAATTGGGAAAAGGCCATGAAAGAAGAAATAGATGCATTGAAGGGGATGGACACTTGGGATTTGGTTCCAATGTTGCCAAATCAAAAGGTAATTGGTTGCATATGGGTATATAAAATTAAAACAAATTCAGATGGATCAGTTTGCAGGTACAAGGAAAGATTAGTTGCCAAAAGATGCTCACAAAATCATGGTAGAGGCTATGAGGAAACATTCTCACCAGTTGCAAAGATTACTAGAATCATAAAATTGATAAGTGTAGCCGTTGCAAGGAATTGGAGACTCCTCCAACTTGATGTGAAAAATGCATTCTCAAATGGTTGGATAAGTGAAGAGGTATACATGTCGCAACCACCGAGTTTTGAAAACCCAAATCATCCATCTTATGTTTGCATACTTAAGAAAGAATTGTATGGATTGAAACAAGCTCCTAAAGCTTGGAATTATAGGTTGGTTACTTATCTTCAAGATCAAGGGTTCAAAGCTAGCAACTCAGATCCTTCTCTATTCATCAAAATGGATCACAATGAGGTTCTCTATCTATGTGTGTATGTAGATGATATTATTTGACATGTGATAACCTAAATGGCATTCAAACAATCAAGAGACACATGCAAAAGGAGTTCAAAATCAATGACTTAGGTGAGCTAACATATTTCCTAGGTATGCATGTCATATACATAGATGAAGGAATGTATTTGACTCAATTCACCTCTATAGCCTTTGTCTCTTCCCCTTTTGCCTACATAGAAGAGTTGATTTTCACTTCCCTTTAATTTTTGCCTCCATGGTTGAGTTCTTCAATCACCATAAGAGAACTGAGCTGGCCAAAATCTCGTAATGAATCTCTTACATAGGTAGAGTTCCATGGTTGTAGTCACTCTTCTTAAGCTTCTCAATCTAAGTGTTGTAGTCTCCTATAGTGTTTGGAATACCTAATGGATCCTAATGCATCCTTATATGTGATGAAAGTGAAAAGGAATGACATAGTACCTCTTCAAAAGAGCCTTTAGTTGTCTTGATCTTTTGAAGATGCTAGACAATCTCCCTTGCTTCAACTCTTCCTCCAAGATTTCTTGGTCTTTGCTTCAAACCTTGGCTCGCCTTAGACCTCAAGGCTTCCTCTTGATTTCTTCAGTGCTGAAGAAGGGCTCTCATACCACGCATGGAGAATATCCACTCTAAACTACATAAAATGTGTTTTGGACCCTTCCTAGGACCTCACAGATGGGTAGCAAAATAAAAAAAAACTCAATCTCTCTTTGTTCTAGATGATTGAATATCTACAATTGTGTACACATAAACTACACCCTAAGAGCCTTTCAAGAATCTCTGGATCCTTCCAAGCAAATTCAAGCAGCTATGTCAACGTTCCTTCACAAGACAAGCTATTCACTATCTAGATAGGGTATGCGCACATATGTGTACTCAAGTTGCTCATAAAGCACAATAGACCAATTAGCTATCCATCTCTATACACACAAGATTGAGTAAAAAATAATAAGATGAATCAATCCTTAGAATTCTAGAAACATAATATCTTAGCTAAGAATCAGAGCAACATACAAACATGAGATCTAGCACGTGAAAGTTATTTGCCGATGGAGAGAATAAGCTAGCTAGGGGGTAGCTTAGACTTGAAAAAATGTATACAAATGGGAACCAATTAATTCATGGAGGATACCCACAATTCTCTTCAGATTCCCCTTATATAATCATAGATGTTTTGGTATATATTTTGAATTAAAATGACCCTCAAAATGGAATTCCAAATTTTACAATCATAGTAGTTAAGTTCATTCACTTCGCTAGAAATTGAGTATTGACTTCACACAAAAAGTGTCGATGATGTTGCACATATGTTTAAGCCTTCATTCACACACTTGAACTTGCCAAACAATTGAAATTGTAGAATGTGTGTACTTATGTATCTACATACTATATATATATATACACACACTCTCTCTCTCTATACATACATTGTACAATATAAATATATAATACTGTACATATATGTATGTATGGATGTGTTTATCTCTGTATGTGTCTATATGAATGTATGTGTGCATGTTTATATGTATGTATGTATGTGTGAATGTGTGATTCTATGAATGTATGTATGTATGCATGCATCAATACATACATCCCCACACCCACACACTCACATACATACATACATACACATCACACACGCACACACACATATATATATATATATATATATGTGTGTGTATATATATATATATATATATATATATATATATATATATATATATATATATATATATATATATATATATATATATATATATATATATATATGTGTGTGTGTGTGTGTGTGTGTGTGTGTATGTATGTATATACATACATACATACATACATATATACATACATACATACATACATTCATACATACATACATGCACACACACATGCACCCACGCACACATGTGTGTGTCTATATACATATATGTGTGTGTGTGTCTATAGAACAACAAAGGATGCTTGGGATACACTTAGCACTTTATACCATGCAAGGAATGAGGCTTGTGTTGCTTACCTTTGAAAACAATTGGAGAGTGAGCACATGAATGAAGGAGATTCCATGGACAATTTTTTGACAAAGATCAAAGATTTGAAGGAGCAGTTGATTTCTGCTGATGAAGTCTTGCCTGCCAGTTCACTTGTGCAGACTATTCTAAATGGTCTTCCAGATTCATATTAGATTTTTGCTTCTACTCTTTGATTGATGATGAAAGGCAATCCAAATCCCATTACATTTGAGGAGTTAGTCTATGTTCTATTGCAAGGAGATCAGTCTAGGCAAAACAGGTCCATTATGAGATCAAGCTTTCCTAGCTAGTCAAAAGAGCAAATGTAAATGGAGCTCTTCTACTAGTAAGCAGAAATCTGTTAATTTTGCATAATCAAAGAAGGATGACAAAGACGTGAAGAAAACAGTAAGGCAAAAATTGTTTTGCAATTATTATAAAGGAAATTATCATGTCATAAAGATATGTCCAAAACTGGCTACAAAAGAGGCAAAGAAGAAAGAGGCTAGAATGGTTGTTGTAGAGGCCTCTACACCCAAAACAATGTTTGCTAATCTTGTATAGAATGAAGAATGTGCATTTACCACTATTTGCAGTTATGACCCATCTTTTCATGAAATTTAGCATGCGAAACACATGATTTTCAAGCTATGTCAGATGCAAAGCTTTGACATTCATGCTTTGGTCATTTGAATTTCGCTAGTTTGCTACACCTTTAGAAATTTGAAATGTTGTCCTCTTTGCCCAAACTTGAGGCACCTGGTAGACATGTTTGTGAAGGTTGTATTTTGGGCAAAATGCAGTGTTCCTCATTCCCAAAAAATGGTTTAGTTTGAGCTACTCTGAAATTGTAGCTTGTTCACAGCCATGTCTGTGGTCCTATGTAGACACCCTCTTTTGGAAACTATCTTTATGTTAAATGCGCGTTGCCATCACAGGCGCGTTTAAACTCTTTCGGGTTCTTAGGAGTGGTAGGGGTCTGATAATCAGAGGCCCTATAACTTGATTTTCCCAATTAACTTATCCACACCGTAGTATATTAACATTCAAACTTCTATTTGCTACGAATTACTGTCAATACTCTAGTTCGTTCCCTCACAGACTTACTATTCGTACTCAGATTAATACTTTCTCAGTACGTAGCGCCGGAGTTATTCATTACCGTAACACAGACTTCATTACTATAACTTAATGGAACTGGACTAATCGCAAGTTAATGTAATCAAAACAAAGATGAAAAGACAGTACTACTCAGATTTCTCAAACACAACACCGCGATAACTCCACAGAACGTAATCGCCCAGACAGACAGTTTGGCGATTCTGCTGGTCGTCACCAGAGCGTCCTTTCATTAATTTATAAATAGCTACATCACTTCGCAACGACCTTTCGGTTCGTGCGGAATACGAAAAATAAAGTAGAGAATTACAATATGCCAATCCAGCGGCTTACACTGGAACGCACAGTGGACTTGAACCCGCAATGATACAAAACCTAGGGCTCTTCTACTATACCCTGAATATACATGGTTTGGGCTAACTTAAAGGTTCTGGCAATTTTCTGCTTCAGGCTATCTAACATTTTCTTTAAAGTGTCTGGTTCGACTAACTGTGCGTCAGTACGAACAAAACTGGTGGCAAATACTTGAGTCATCAAAATGTCAGCCTGTGTCTGCAAAAAGGCCTCCTGCAGGTAAAAATCATTTGCCAGTGCCGCATCCCGGCTCAATTTCATGTCTTCGATTCGTTTATCTATTCGGGATAGATGTTCTGCTTGAATACCTAACTGTTTCTCTCTTCTTTCCAGTTCCTGAGCCTGATATTGAATTGTCCGATAATATGCATCTCTTTCTTTTCTGATCCCTCCTATCTCCTTCTACAGTTGATTGGTTGAGTTCATCTGAATTTTAAGAGCAGAATTTGCTTCAAACAAGTTGGCATTTGCTCTCTGGAGTTCTTCATTAGTCTACTTTGCTAAATCTGCCATTTCCTGTCCTTTCTGCACAACTTCATCTAGTTGAACTCGTGTTTCTTCCAATAAATTTCAAAGTGCTATGCGAGCATCCTCTTTATCCTGAACTAACTGTTTTAACTGAAGAATTTCCGCATCAACAACACTTAATAATTCATCTTTGGCTTGTATCTTAGATAACGAAGCATCTCTCTGGCTGATCAATGATTCCTGTTCAGCAAGTCGAGCTTGGAGCTGTTGAATTTGTTCGTGCAGAGCATGATTTTCGGCCTTTACTACATCTACCTCTTCCTGGAGTGGAGTAATATCCGCTTCAAGAACATCGACTTTGTGTTGTAATTCATGTCGAATATTATCAGTAACCTCCTTCATCTGCTTTGGTAGTTGCTTTCGACAATTGGATTAACATATGACCCATGGATGCTAACTCGGTAAACATAGGAATCAGAGGAAACAGGAGAGGAGGAAGTGGTTGGGATGAAGAAGCTGACAAGAGGTGATGGGTAGAGGGTGGAGAATAATTAGGGGAAGAAGAAGAAGTAGCAAGTTCTTCTGGGACAATGGGCTCGACAGGTGCAATGGAATCAACCGGAGGCATGGGTGGAGGAGTGGGTAGAAGAGTGTTGGGTACCAACACTATTCCGGTAAGTTGCTGCGTAGTCGCTTCAGTTTGGGCAACTGCAGAATCTACTGCCGCAATCAATTCCTCGAAAATTTCTACAACAATAACTTGCGCATCTTCTTGCACATCTTGTTTGGACTGTTGCTGAGAATTTTCTCGAGAAGAGCTTTCCGTAGTATTGGTAGAAGATGCACTGTGGTCTTGTTTCCGGATGGGAGAAGATTGGGTGGACGAATCAAGGTGAATCGAGGTTGCAGTATCATGGAAAATCTCTTCTTCATGCCCCGCGGTCAAACCTTGTACTTGACTTTCAGAGGGGCTTATCCGTCTTCGCTTCCGGTGAAGAAGCTGAAAGAGGTCTTCATCATCATCTTCTGTAACTTCAAGCACTTGGGCAGATTCTTCATGGTACAAAATTGGAGCTCTTTGCGGAGGTTGCGCGTCTTGAATGGTGGGGAACAGGAAGGTAAGGATATGCGGAAGACGAGAACATGGAAGATCTCCCTTGTTAACATGCTTAATAACCGTAACACATTCACGGTGAATGCGCCGAAAATAATAGGAAGCAAAATTAACAGGCTCCCGAGAAGCCATGTCAATCATCGAGTAGAACGGGCATGAAATCCCGTAAGTGCGTTTTTGTAGATTCAATATGGCCACTAAGAATTGCAAAGCTGTTCGTTCAGGATCAAGGCGACACAAGATGGCATACTCATTCGATGAGTGCCTTGGGAATAATTCCATCATGGTAGCTACCGGAAGGAGAGGACCATTCTCTCGTCCTTCCAGAGGGAGGCGGAAAGCGGCAGCAAATGATACAAATGTGATTACTACATGAGACGATAAACATAGGATCGACCAACTCTGCTTCGTAGCAGGTGTGGCGGCTATGGCAGCAATGATCTGGGCGTAATACAGATGACACTCCACTGAATGCCAAGGCAATTCAGCGAAGTTTGACAGACCTCGGCTACGCAAGATTTCACTCACATCCGGAGGGAGTCCGTCATGGAGGTAGCAAAATTTGCTAAAGCTTCCATGATGTGTATGCAAAAACACAAAGACACGAATACACAGTGATCACAGAAAACACAAAGCACACAGACACAATAGTGATTAACAGCGAAAAGAAGAAGATTAAGTAGATACTCGGTAACGGGAGGCGATCGAAAATGTTAATAATCATGCGGTGTTGAGATGAGAACCTTCATAACTATGGCGTGCATGCATGTGCAGATCGATAATACATGGCGGCTTTTAATCATAATTAGATATCAAAACGAGGATATTTACAGGCTTATTCAACAAACACACAAAATTAAAAAGAAAGTAAATAACACGAAGAACACGCCAACGAGAATCAGGTGCTTGGTGATACGACCGCAACTTTGAACCATTGATTACTTTAGGAAGAGAAATTTTGGTCAAGGTAGTCAACCGAAAAGTAGTTGGTCCCACTTGTTCACTAATTCGGTAACGACCGAACCACCTTAATTTGAATTTTCCAGCCGCACGATTTGATTTTGTATTATAAAACAGCACAAGTTGCCCTACCGTAAAAACTGGAGTTTTGAGATACCGATCATGAGTACATGCTTGTCGCAACTGCATTTCTTGAAGGACCAACAAACTTTCCCAGCGATGTTCATCTAAATCTCTGAGTGCTTCCAACCAAAAAGGCAAAGAGTCTTCGGGTAACAATTTCTGAGTTATGGCCACACGTAGGCTTGGCACTACAATTTCCATTGGCGCAATTGCTTCCAGCCCATAAGCAAGCTTGAAAGGGGCCATTTTGGTTGCAACTTTGTATGTAGTCCGGTATGCCCATAAGACTGCTGGTAGTAACTGATCCCATCTTTCTGGTGATTCCACAACCAATTTGCGCAGCATACTTAACAAGGTCTTATTAGTGCTTTCCGCCAATCCATTGGCACGAGGATAGTACGGTGAACTGAATTTATGCTGAATCTGAAAAGTGTGTGTGAGCACTCGCATTAAATTATTAGCAGAGTGTGGTCCTTGGTCTATCACAAGCTCCAGAGGTAATCCATAACACGGGAAAACGTCCTTTATCAGACATTTTGCCACCGAAACAGTTGTGGCGGACCGTAAGGCCCAAGCTTCTGCCCACTTGGTAGCATAATCTGTACATGTCCGAATGTAGCGATTGTTGCTGTGTGATTGGTCCAATAAAATCAAGACCCCATTTCTGAAAAGGTTCCAAAGGTAATACAAGTTGTAGAGGAAAGAAGTGACGTTGTAAAGGTTGTCCAGATCACTGACAAGTGTCACACTACTGCACAAAATGAGTCACATCTTTATACATGGTAGGCCACCAAAGCCCACTTTGCAGAAGTTTTCGGTGTGTAAGATCTGCGGAAAAATGTCCACCGGAGGGTATTGAATGTGCCATAGCAATAACCGAGTTTACTTCATGTGGGGGAATATAGCGAAGTAAAACACCAGTATGATCCATGTAGTACAACTGTCCTACAATCAATCGGAATCTGCGACTGTAAACTGTAATTTTCTGACGCATAGCAGGAGAAGTTTGAGGAGGAAGACATCCATCAGTAAGAAAGGTTAATAACTGATCATAGTTGGTAGGTGGCACAGGAGGTTCTGCAGATTCATCATTAGTCATTTCAGTAACGTAAATTGCTGGTGTGGTGTCATCAACGCCCACCGGAGCTTCACCGGAATCCAATCGAGAGAGGAAATCTGCTAATGCATGTGCAGTGCCGGGTCGATGAATCACTTCATAATCGAACTCTTGTAACAATAGAACCCAACGCGCTAAGCAACCACCTAAATGCTGCTGTCGGACCAGATACACCAGCGCAGCATGATCCACGTGAAAGGTGAATTTTTGGCCTAACAAATAATGCCGGATTTTTTTTACAGAATACACCAAACCGAGACATTCTCTTTCAGTCACTGAATAATTCCTTTCAGCAGGAGCGAGTCGACGACTTGCATAATAGACAGGCCGAAACCATTTGTCCATTTGTTGCATTAAAACACTTCCAATTGCTATGTCTGAGGCATCGATGAAGACGTGGAATGGGCGTTCACAATCCGGGGGTTGCAAAATTGGTGCTTGAGTCAATAATTCTTTTAATCGATCGAAGGCAGTTTGACATTCTGGAGTCCAGTCGAACTATCGTGGAGTGCTTGTCATGAGCCAATTAAGTGGTGTGGCGAGATGAGGTAACCACCATAAATGTCGACCATGCCACCGGATTTGACCCAGGAAGCGCATCACTTCTTTCGGCGTAGTAGGCACAGGTGCTTCCAACAACGCTGCAACTTTATCTGGATCAACTTGTATGCCTTGTGCAGAAATAATATGGCCAAGGAGTTTACCACACGAAACCGCAAAGACAGATTTAGTCGGGTTCAAGCAGAGTCGGTATTCTCGACATTTCTCAAAACAACACGGTAAATGATACAGGTGTGCCACAATCTTGTTGAATAAGGAGAAGTCATCTAAGTAAACTTGCATAAAAGAAGTAAGGTAGGGTGAAAAAATTTCTTGCATACAACACTGAAAGGTGCTAGGAGCATTTCTTAACCCAAACCACATGACCGTACAAGCGTAAACACCCAAATTCGTAATAGACGTTGTTTTTGGTATATCTTGCTCAGCCATTTGGACCTGGTTATAACCATTGTAACTGTCCAAAAAGGAGTACATCTCATGCCCAGCCACTCTGTCTAACATTGTGTCGAGAAAGGGGAGAGGAAATGGATCAGGTACCGTAGCCGCATTCAATTTTTGGTAATCCACACAGATTCGGAGCTGCTTGTTTTTCTTTGGGATAATCACGATCGGAGAGATCCATTCAGCGTGTTCGATTGGGACAATGAATCCAACCTTTAATAATCGATCGAGTTCTGCTTTAACCTGTGCTGCATAATTGGGGTTCATTCGGTAACTGGACTGTTTAATTGGCTTCACTTCTGGCTTTAGCACAACCCGATGCTGATATATCTGTGGATCTAGACCTTTCATATCGCGGTAATCCCAGGCAAAAACATTAGAAAACTCACGCAAGAGTTGGATTAAATCTTCTTGAAATTCCTCGGACAATCCAGCCTTAATCTTAACAGGTCGCGAGTGCACTTCATCACCCAAATTGTAGGTTATTAACTGGTCTTCCGGGACATAGAATTGACGAGGTTTCCCCGGATCGTCAGATGCTTGTAAGAATTGTTGCAAAGTGGCTCCATCCATAACATCGTTATCATCTGCATCCACCTCTCCTGTCACGAGAATAACTGTACATGCGGCCGGACTCCAAGTGTCTGCTACTGATTGCAGGTCTACAGTACCTAAGGAAATCAGATCTTCATTGTTCTTCAGAAATGCTTCTTCTTCATCGTCAGATAAGCCATCCAACATGTGGACCGGCTCTGCTACATATGGTCGGGCATGAAGTTCGCAAGACTGAATTGCATCGAGTTTGACAACATATTTACGGTGATTGTCTTTGAAAGTCAGTTCTTGTGCTGACCAATCCTGTATAACTTTAGCCTGTTTCAACCATGGTCGACCGAAAAGGAGATTGTAATCGAGGCTGGATTTTGGTAGTTCTAAGACTACAAAAGTCATTTTAAACGTGGTACCCTGCAAAGTGATTGGGATATTCCTTACGAGTCCCACCGGATGAACTCGGGATTGATCTGCCATTCTGACAAAGAATTGAACAGGCTCGATTTGGGTCCACCCTAACTTCTTGCAGAGGGCTGCAGTTGCTATGTTCACGCTGGAACCACCATCAATTAACACTTGCGTAATCTTGCGATTTTTATGCCAGACAGTGATTAAGGGAACAGAATGATCCACCGTAGAATCAATTTCCGGTTGGATTGTTGCAGTCGCCGGAGTACTAGGAGATACGGGACTAACTTGTTGTTGAAACTACTACCTCACTCCTGGCACTAAAGCGAGTAGCTGTCCCAAGGGGAGTGTAATTGAGGCCTTAGAGAGAATATCCCATACCTGCTCTGTTTGAATTGTACTCTTCACCGATTATGATGATGATGCGCCTGTTACTGGGGTAGAATCTTGTTCATGCATTCTTGCCTAGGGTAGGGGAACCTGTGTCACCGGAACTAGGTCGGGGAACACTGTAGGCTCTTTGGTGGTCCATTGGCTAGCTTTAGTATACATTCGATGCTGTTCACAGATGCCAGGTTCAAACACCTCAGCTACTGGTTGCAACTGTTTACCGGATCTTGTCTGGACCACTACGGCTTGTGTTTCTAATGGTGAAATATAGACCGTGTTGGTCATCGGGTTCTGAAGCTCTTTCTTCCTTTGATCATATTCGGCTGCATCCTTGTAGAATCTTTGGATGTGCCCAAGCTCACCGCAAAACTGACATCGAGGTGGTGGCAAGGAAGTACCTTCCTGTGATGTACCTGTCTGCCAGCGATTTGCATTGAAGTTGGTATTCCGCTGTCCCCGATAATTCCTGTATCCTTGTGGCTGATTGTTTCGCATATGTGGTGGCACATAGTGGGTGGCTGGCTGCCCTGATTCCTGTATGATGGCATTCATAGCTACTTGTCCCTGCACTTTGGCGTTATACGCACAATTTTTGGTGGAATGTCCGGTGGTATTGCAGATAGCACAATACATCTGATTAAGGGCACAGGTAGCACTGGTGTGCCCAGGATTTTTGCACTTAGTGCAGTACATCTGTTTAGTTGGATCCTCCGCAACATTTTTACTGGCTTTCAGCCACTCCAAATCCTCAGTAAATCCTCCCACCTTATGCTCAAGTTGCAGAGCCATCCCAATAACCGCATCCAGTGTCATAGCTCCCACACAGCGAATGATCATGATTTGTTTAAGTTGTGGGGTCAAACCATTAATGAACCACTGGGTTATGACATCATCCGATAAATTAGCATGTGCCGGAGGTAATTTTCTTAAATGAGTTCTAAATAATGTGGCATATTCCTGAACTGTTTGGTGCGGCTTTTGTCTATTGTTCTGCAAGTAATCAAAAAATTTGGCAGGGTTCTTCTTCAGTCGGAACCTCTACAAAAATGCATCCCTTATCGCCTCATAGGTGCCAAAATGGTTGATAGCATACTCTGTTAACCACCTCGTTGCTTCATTGACTAATGTAGACTGGAATATGATGGCATTGTATGCCGGATCGGGTGGATGGTTTAGCACTGCATAACTTATTTCAAAGGTGCATACATGGGCATCACGATCGTCACCTGGAAATCCTCCGAACTTGGTGTATGTTACTCTTGTTGGAACTGGTCGAAGTGGAAGTGGCTGTTCTGTTGCTGCTGCTATTGTTGTTGTTGTTGTTGTTGTTGTTGTTGTTGTTGTTGTTGTCCACTCATGGTGCTAGTAGTGGTACTGTTACTATCTCCTGAGTTCTGAGGAGGTGTTTCCGGTCCTTCAGATTCTGTATGATCAGACTGCTCACCTTCCGGCTTGAAAATAGCGTTCAACCTCTTACGGATCTCCAATTCGAATAGCATATCCTCTTCTTTGGTATCAAACGTAGGCACACTTACCTTGAACAATGGTGTCCGGAATGAAGATTCACCAGGAAGTATCACACTGTCACCGAAAAATTATAAATTCCCTGCAACTGGGACCTAACTGTCACCGGAAGTAGTCGAACTTTCCCCAAACCAGGGTATTCTTTCACCGGCAATGGTCTCTCTGGATAACACACCTCTATCCTCAGAGAGGTTCGAATCCTAACCAGACGGTGTCAGGTCAACTGCACACTGCGTTCCTGTATACTCTGAAGTTACTATATCTTCTGCAAACTGCACCGAAATTACACCGGAATCTATCAAAATTGCAGTATGTTCCACCGGAATGCTACCGGAATCACTACTAACGCGCTTTGCTTCTTCGACGACTGCGCTTAATCGATCTGTGCTTCTACCTCTCGGGGGTGTCCCTAACAAATTTGGTACCGCCCAAGGCTGTCGGTCTCTCCTGTACTTCAGATACGACTCGCCCAGACTGCACTGAAATTACACCGGAATCTACCGGAATCGCAGTATGTTCCACCGGAATGCTACCGGAATCACTGCTAATGTGCTTCGCTTCTTCGACGACTGGGCTTAACTGATCTGTGCTTCTGCCTCCTGGGGGTGTCCCTAACAAATTTGATACCGCCCAAGGCTGTCGGTCTCTCCTGTACTTTGGATACGACTCGCCGGACCGAGTAACCGGCATATATCACCTTTGCAACACTTGCGTACTGCTCCACCTTACTGTTGATTCACAATCTATGGCCACCTTCCCACAATCAATTTGCAACACTCTGTTGCCACCTTCCCACAGATGGCGCCAGTGTTAAACGCGCGTTGCCGTCACAGGCGCGTTTAAACTCTTTCGGGTTCTTAGGAGTGGTAGGGGTCTGATAATCAGAGGCCCTATAACTTGATTTTCCCAATTAACTTATCCACACCGTAGTATATTAACATTCAAACCTCTGTTTGCTACGAATTACTGTCAATACTCTAGTTCGTTCCCTCACAGACTTACTATTCGTACTCAGATTAATACTTTCTTAGTATGTAGCACCGGAGTTATTCATTACCGTAACACAGACTTCATTACCGTAACTTAATGGAACTAGACTAATCGCAAGTTAATGTAATCAAAACAAAGACGAAAAGATAGTACTACTCAGATTTCTCAAACACAACACCGCGATAACTCCATAAAACGTAATCGCCTAGACAGACATTTTGGCGATTCTGTTGGTCGTCACCGGAGCGTCCTTTCATTAATTTATAAACAGCTACATCACTTCGCAACGACCTTTTGGTTCGTGCGAAATACGAAAAGTAGAGAATTACAATATGCCAATCCGGCGGCTTACACTTTACTTTGTGACTTTTATTGCTAATTTTTCCAGGCATGCATGGATATATCCATTGAAAGAAAAGTCGGAAGTGTTTATGTGCTTCAAACAATTTCTACTTTTGGTTGAAAATCTTTGAGCATGTAAAATGGACACCCTCAATTCTGATCAAGGGGGCAACATATTTCTTTTGATTTTAATGCATTTCTGGGTGAACATGGGATAAAACACCTGTGTATAGTGCCATATACACATCAACTAAATGGAGTTGCTAAAAGGAAGAAAAATTCACTCATGGAGATGGCAAGGTGTATGGTCAATAGTCAGGCTTTACCACATAGTTTTTGGCTTGAGGTTGTTATATGTGTAGCTATGTACTTAACATGTGTTCACTAAATAATTACATTCTATCACTCCATATGTGGCTTGGCATGGTTGTAAGCCATCTATTGCTCAACTGCATGTTTTTGGTTGTTTGGCATATGCATTAGTGCCTGGACAACAATGTAGGAAGTTGGATGATAAAGTAGTGAAATGTATTTTTGTTGGGTAAAGTTATGAAAGCAAAGGCTATCGTCTGTATCATCCATAGACTAAATGCATTCTAGTTAGCCGTTATGTTGTTTTTGTGGAAGATGCTATTCAGCCATTACTTTCATGTACTAAGGAGACATTAATTAGCTCTAAAGACATGTATAATGCCTCTTTTTACAGGTGGATAGTCTAGTACTAGTCCTAATGAGGCAACTTCTCAGCCTTCATAGGTTTCATTTGATGATGCAAATCATTCCATTCCTGATGCAGATTTACATTATGCACTTGTTGATGAGAGAGTTGATATTGGGGAGGCAAAACTATGCCAAAATGGCTAGCGCAGACTTTGCCTGATAGCAAATTAGATGCATCTTTGTCATATCGTACCCGTTCAAGCTCTCATAGTGCTTCTTTTGCATTAGATTGCTATGCTATGGCTGCCTCTAGTCTCTATGATGAGAATGAGCCTGTTTTGTTTGATGAAGCACAAAATTTAGAAAATTGGATGGTTGCTATGGAATCATAATATGATGCTATTTTGAAAAATGGTATGTGGTCTTTATGTGACTTGCCTCCTAGCAAGAAGGCCAAGTGGTTATACAAGCTGAAGCATAAGCATGATAGAACAGTTGAGAGGTATAAGGCTAGGCTTGTTGCAAAGGGTTATGTGCATGAAAGAGGCATTGATTTTGATGAGACCTTTGCTCCTATGTGCCAAATGACTATTGTTCATAACATCTGTCACTTGCAGCTCATCATGCTTGTAATGTACATGATTTGGACATTAAAACTACATTTATGAATGGTGACTTGCATGAAGAAGTGTATGTTTTTCAGCCTCATGGCTTTGTGCAAAAAGGGCATGAAAACCAAGTGTGCAGGTTGAAAAAGGCATTTTATGTTTTGAAGCAAGCACCACGTGCTTGGTATGAAAAAATACATGCCTACCTAATTGCACATGGTTTCGAGAACAATCCAACTAAAATCACCTTATATGTTAAGCATGCCAATGATGTGCTTCTGATAATTGTTATATATATTGATAACATGCTGCTCACTGGTCATATTGAGAATCATATTGCTGATTTCAAGGCTAATTTGCATGCCTCATTTGAGATGTCAGATTTGGGGCATTTGCATCATTATTTGGGCATTCAATTTATGCAAGTTGATGGTGGAATAGCTTTGTCTCAAACATAAAATATTGACACATTATTACAAATTTTGGTCTTGAAGACAGTAAGCCTATTGCCACTCCTATGGAGACAGGTTTACAATTGAGCCTTCATTAAGCTGGAGATGCATTTGATGTTGTTCTCTATTAGTAGGCTATTGGATGCTAGATTTACTTATGCATTAATTGACTAGTTATTCAATTCGATGTTTCACAGACAAGTAGGTTTAATAATTGCCTAGGTGTCAAGCATTGACAGGTAGTTAAGCGCATCTTTCGCTGCTTGAATGGTATCTAGCTACTTGGATTGTTTTATCCCAAGGGGGATCACTACCACTAGATTTACATGCTTTTTTTTTACTCTATTTAAGCTCATTGCTATGACACTCGAGTGTCCACTAGTGGTCTTGACTTCATGCTTGGTAGCTCATGCATATCTTGGTTGAGAAAGAAGTAGCATACTTTGGCCACTTCTAATTGTGAGGCTAAGTATAGGTTCACAATGGCTATTGAGTGTGTTGAAGTATTTCGATGGCGATGCACCACAGTGCGCTCTCCTTCTTGAGAGCTCCACGACGATATGCTCAGAGTAGAAAACCGAGCTCCTAAGGTCGCACGTAGTACTCCACACAGAGGCTATAGAATACGCAGAAAACATAGTACACAGGGAGCACGAAGACAGACTTCTTAGGTCTTACAAATGCGGTGGAACTTACAGTCTATGACTGACCAGGCCACTATATGTTTTATTAAAGAACATATACAAAGAAGTGTCCGGTGGCTATTTGGCCTTTCACATGGACACTAACGGTAACAATCTCCCACTAAAGGCCAATATGGCTAGAGTAACTATGGGAGAAAAATAAAGAATGATAAAGAATACCTGTGTAAGTATACAAACTATACCTCCCACCTGATGGGCATGTTACACAGTATACAAGTGACTGTGTAAGATCAAGAATCAAGTAACCCCATCAAGTGACAACAGTGTCGAAAGCTATCTTGTGGTAGAGCTTTAGTCAAAGCATCTGCAACATTATCTCGAGTGTGAACCTTCTCAAGAATAATGCTCTCAGTAGCTAAGCAATCTCTAATGAAGTGATACCTCACCTCAATGTGCTTGGTCTTTGCATGATAGACCGGATTCTTAGCCAAAGCAATGGCACTCTGACTATCACTGAGCAAGCGAGGTACATGCTGAGGTAAACCCATATCACAAGCAAGACGAGAAAGCCACAATGCTTCCTTACATGCCTCACTTGCTACAACATACTTTGCTTCTGTGGTGGAAACAACTGTACATTCTTGAAGACGAGATCTCCAAGAGATAGCACCTCCAGCAAAATGAAAAATGTACCCTGATGTAGATTTACGATTGTCTACACAACTAGCATAGTCAGAATCTGTGTAACCAATAATGGATGCTTTCTAAGCATAGACACTTATCCTTACTGCCACTCAGACATCTCAAAATCATCTTGACTGCTTCCCAATGTTTCTTGCCAAGATTAGACATATATCTACTCACAACTCCCACTGCAAATGCAATGTCTGGTCTCGTAGCTACCATAGCGTACATGAGACTACCAATAGCAGACTGATAGGGAATTTTGGTCATGAATTCCTTTTCCTCATCTGATTTGGGGCAGTCATCCTTGCTCAATTTCACATATGTGGGTAAAGGTGTACTCAATGCCTTTCCACCTTGCATATTGAACCGGTGAAGTACTTTGGATATGTACTCACTTTGAGACAAGTATATGCATCTTTTACTCCTATCACGAGTAATGCGCATGCCAAGAATATGTTTGGCATCCCCCAAATCCTTCATATCAAATGTCTGACTCAACTTCTTTTTGAGAATTGACAAATCATAAGAGGATTTCCCAGCAATCAACATATCATCGACGTAAAGTATCAAGCATATCAAGCTGCCATCAGAGCATCTCTTTGTGTAGAGACAATGATCCTCATTGCTCTGAGAATAGCCTTGGGACTTCATAAAAGCATCAAACTTTTGGTACCATTGTCTAGGAGACTATTTAAGTCCATACAAGCTCTTCTTGAGCTTACAAACTAGACTTTCCTTGCCAGGTACTACATAACCCTCTGGTTGTTCCATATAGATCTCATCTGTAAGATCTCCATGCAAGAAAGCTGTTTTCACATCCATTTGGACTAACTCTAAGTCCTCCATTGCAAAGAATCCAAGCAACATGCACAAAGTAGTCATCTTGACCACTGGAGAGAAGATTTCCTCAAAATCAACACCATGTTTTTGCTTAAAACCCTTTGCAACAAGTCGTGCTTTATATTTTGGAGAAGCACTATCTGATGTGAATTTTAACTTATATACCCATTTACATGGTAAAGCTTTCCTGCCCTTTGGCAAAGGTACTAAGTCCCAAGTACCATTCTTGTGAATAGAATCCAACTCACTCTTCATGGCACGCTCCCACTTGACATGATCCTTTGTTTGCATAACCTCTTTGTAGCAAGAAGGCTCACCGGCATCTGTTAGCATAACAAAATTTAAACCTGGAACATATCTATCAGGTGGATGTGAGACACGTGCAGAACGTCTCAATGGTTGCTGAACAGGAACATGTGCATATTGATCTAAATGGACATTCTCTTGAACATCCCTATGTGCAGCATTTTTATGCATGCTAACCGGAGGACTAGTATCCTCAAACACCACTCTTCTCACTTCAACCTCCTTAATGGGCTATTTATGCATCTTAGAATCATTAAAAATGACATCACTACTTCTGATCACTAACCGTGTTTCAAGATCCCATAAGCTATATCCAAATCGTCCTTCTCGACCATATCCAAGAAAAATGCATTTCTTTGACTTATGGTCCAACTTTTGTCTAAGATTCTTGGGTATATGAACATATGCTTCACACCCAAAAACTCGAAGATGATCATAATATGGTGGTTTCCCTATCCATAACTCTTGTGCCACTTTCAGACCTTTGGCAGTACTAGGTGAAAGGTTAATCACATGAACTGCAGTCAATACTGCTTTTGCCCAAAAGCCTTGTGAGAGGTTTGCATGATGCAAGATAGAGATTACTCTATCTTGAATAGTTCTATTCATCCTCTCTGCTACACCATTCTATACTGGGGTATAAGGAGCTGTAAACTCTCTACGAATCCCTCTAGACTGACAGAAAAGGCTGAGTTCATGTGAGGTATACTCACCCCCATTATCTGAACGTAAAGCCTTAAGCTTAGTTCCTTTTTCAGTCTCAACTGAAGCAATCCATTTTCTGAAAGTAGGGAATACATCATCCTTTGATTTGATAGGATATACCCAGACTTTTCTAGTAGCATCATCTATGAAAGTGACAAAGTAAAGAGAACCACCTAAGGACCTAGTGGGCATAGGACCACACACATCTATATGAACGAGATCTATCGGCTGAATTGAAGAGTCAATGTGTGTTCTATGCACATTTCTGGTTTGCTTTCCATATTGACAATGCTCACAAAATGAATAATCAGAGAAAGATAACACAGGTAAGTAGCCAGAACGAGAAAGATTTTCCATTCCACTACGAGATATATGGCCCAAACGACCATGCCAAATACAAGCCATATGCTGTTCAGTAACAGCTAACAAGTGTTCTTTCTGTGATACAAATAATGCATAAAGTGAGCCAACTTTGCTTCCTTTTGCAATAACCATATTGCCCTTTGATATACGAAAGGACTGAGCATAGAAGACCACCTTGTAACCAAGGTCATCAAGTTGACCAATTAACATCAAACTGCATGATAACTAAGGTACATGGCATACATTATGCATAGTAAATTGAACCATCAATGAACTCCACAACCACATCTCCAATCCCCACAACATCACATTGGTAAGAGTCACCAAGTCTCACGGTACCAAGAGACTTTGTTGCATAATTAGAGAACCATTCTCTATGTGGTGTCACATGGAAAGAAGCACCAGAATCTAGCAGCCAGGTGTGGGAAAGAGAATCAACCATAAGTGCCTCAGATGGCACAGTACTATCAAGTGTCAACACATCAGCATCATCAGAAATAGCATTAATTTCTTCAATCTTCACAGTCGAAGTAGATGGTGCAGGTAACTGTTTAACATGCCCATCAACATTCTGTCCTTTACCTTTAGCATTCTTTAATGCATAAGAGTCTTTCTTCATGTGTCCTTTCTTATGACAATAATGGCATTCAATATCCCTCTTCCTTGATTTACTTCTACTCTTTTTCCGTTGACCATTCTTTTCCTTGTTCTTGCTCCTGCCACATTGCTGATTCTTTCCTTGGTAAGAATCACGAACATTACATGCATCTCCATTCTGAGTGCCAACCATAGATTTTCTATGAATCTCCTCACTCAAGAGTGCTCCACATATGTCATCATAGACGAGTTTACCACCAGGTGCGCTGTTGCTAATAGCTGTGCAAAACGTATCCCATGATGATGGTAGGGTGCGTAACAGCAATACTGCTTTCATTTCATTATCCATTTCCATTTTCTGAGCCTATAACTGGGAGAATATAGCATCAAACTCATTTAGATGAGCGGCAACACTATCTGTGTCCTTCATACGAAGGTCATATAATTTTCTCATCAGATACACTTTATTTGATGCCGTCTCTTTTTCATATGTATTGCATAACTTCTTCCAAAGCTCCTCTGCACTTTCACAGTCTAATACTGTAAAGTAAACATTATTTGCCAGGTGCAAGCGAATGGTAGACCTAGCCATTTCATCTAAATCATCCCAATCATCTTCATCCATGTCAGTAGGCTTCTTTGAAATCCCATTTACTGGCTTCCATTTCCTCCTTTGAATCAGCACATCTTTAATCTGATTCTTCCATAGAGCAAAGTTTGTGCCATCAATTTTTCGGATCTCAAAATGGTCTTTGCCCTGCAAGTTATAGCTCCTCCTCGGAACAATAGCACTAGACCCTGGTCCACCAGATGTGCCTGAGACCTGTGATGCCATAATGGTAGAGAACTGAATAGAATGATAATGGAGCTAGAAGATTCCAAACACCAACAAATAAGTGTATCAAGGAGTAAATCGACCACTGTATAGTTGACTAAACCAGAAATCTGGAAAAATTTTGCTAGAGTATCCTCTGCAAAATTAGCATATGACCAATGTCAAAGTATCATAAAACTACAAGTACTGACATGTCTACCTGCATAGTGAATCACTGACTCCACTGCATATAATCAGTTACCCAATAGAAGCCAACTAAGCTTATCGAGCACCTACGAACAACTATCATACATCTCCTATGGCGAGGTTGGGTAAGTCTTCCACCTGCATCACCGTAGAGACCCTGACATCTGGGTGTCTCCCAGTTAAGAAAACCTCACCACGACCCTCTTTATCAAACGTAAAAGGCTTTATGCAAAGAACATAACTGCTATATCAATGACCACATGGACGTACATAAGCGGTATCCACAGAAGCATACATGGTGTGTATGTGCTCAATATATGGTATAAAATGACACTAAAAGGCTGAATACATAGCCCAAAAACTAGCCAATAACACCTGCAAGTGTCTGTCAACTGTGATGTTTTAGGCTTAAAAAAACCTGCATAAATTTGCATTAGCTTCTTCCACCAAAACTGAAAACCTCTCGAGAAACCTGTAGTTTTATGAGTGTGGCTGAAAATACAGCTCCAAAGGTTGATATTTATTGTATGAGAAGTACAAAGAACACTCTTCTTGATGTTCCTGGACTTGTGTGAAGAGAACTATGTGCAAAAGTACTCCAAAATGGCTCCAAAAGACACCCCAAAAATGCTTTAGAAATAGGCTTTGAAAGCAAAGAATGAAGCTTTGAGGGACCAAAACTTGTTCAAGGTAATGTCAACCTTAGTCTTTCCCCTTCTTCAGACACCACAAGAGTGTAGCTTAGTGGCAAGAGATTGCCACGATTAAGCGAGCTCTGGGGGGAACAGTATTGGGATGGGTGACCTCCCAGGAAGTACAGGGAACCTCTATATTCCTTGATCGTTGAGGTCCTCCCTCGCGTGCAACCAACGGCACCAACGGTGACTTCGGTGACTCGGATGACAAGGTATGCCAAGGTCTATGCCTTGGTTGCCACCTTAGTCATAAGCCTTAGAGAAAGCGGTGCTCGCTTCGCTCACACAAAAGGAACAAAGCTTTTGCCTCGAACTGCTCTGATACCAGTGAAGTATTTCGATGGCGATGCACCACAGTGCGCTCTCCTTCTCGAGAGCTCCACGACGATATGCTCAGAGTAGAAAACCAAGCTCCTAAGGTCGCATGTAGTACTCCGCACAAAGGCTGTAGAATACGCAGAAAAACAGCACACAGGGAGCATGAAGATAGACTTCTTAGGTCTTACAAATGCGGTCGAAACTTATAGTATGTGACTGACCAGGCCACTATATGTTTTATTAAAGAACATATACAAAGAAGTGTCCGGTGGCCATTTGGCCTTTCACATGGACACTAACGGTAACATGTGTGTGGCTCAGATGCCTTATGGCTGATTTGGGTGTTGGTCAACCTTGTGCCACCACCATCTTCACTAATAGTCAGAGTGCATTGGGAGTTGCAAGGAACCTTGTGTTCCATGCACACACTAAGCACATTGAGGTGCACTAGCATTATGTCAGGTAGAGGTTCTCTACTGGAGAGATTAGTTTGGCATATGTGCCCACACAGGAGAACATTGCAAACCTTTTCACAAAGGCTTTGCCTAGGGAAAAGTTTGAATCTTTCCGCAAAGCTTTGGGTTTTACTTCCTTTTGTGGGCTGATTCCACATAGCTTGGCACTTCCTTATACTTGAGTGCCAGCTCCTTGTTCACTGCATCACTCCTAGGAGGGATTTGTTGATATATTTAGATAGTGATGTGTGTGAACACACTAGGACCACCGGCGTACTTTTTTCCCTCTTTAGGAGGTTTTTTCCCAGCTTGTATATATGCTTATAGCCCTAACAGGTCACCAACCTTTGTACATTCTAGTGGTAATACATTTTGTATTGTATGTTGTGCTCCAAGCTTCTTCTTCTTCCTTGTGTTGTTTGCATGTTTCCACAGACCTCAAACTCCAACAAAAGAGATATCCGAAGAGATCCCTAAGTGTGCATGGAAACAATTAGCTTCAGCTTGTGAGACACAAAAATGTTCAACTTTTCGATCTGCACAATAGTTTTAGATATGACCTAGGTCCAAATCTGCCTCCAACTACCACTTTTGAGCCTAGAAAGCTTAGAAATTTTAGAGGGATTATAAAATTAAGGCATTTTCTTATAGTGAACTAAATGTAGAGCCTTAAAAGAGGTACGTAAACCATGATTCAGAAAAATTTCACAGAGACACTTTTGTTCTCTTATGTATGCTCTACCTTTCTCTCATACAACATTTCTCTTGATTCTTTCATTTTCACGTTCAGTTTTCAACCAAAAAACATGATGCAGATAAGGTCTAGAGAAAATGAACTAATTGCTCATTCTAGACGTTATCCCCATAATGTAATTTGAAAAGATCAAAATGAATTATTTCACTATTGAAATGCCTATTACAATTTTCCCCTTTTAGGAACTCGGTCCTTAGAGTTGGAAAGAAGTATAATGTGCCAGAAAATCCTCTAAGTTCACCCAAGTTGAATCTTCTACTAGATATGTGTGCCATTTCACCAAAATCTCTACTATATGTCTATTTCTAAGTAATCTTCCCCTCCTATCTAATACTATTTTAGGTTGAAGCTCAAAAGAGCCATCATCTTTCAGCTTATAGTTGTCCTTATTTGAATTGTTCATGTTTATTGCAATAGGACTTTTTGGCCTATGTCCCATCACAATGAATGTGGTTCTATTTGCCTAATGCAAATTGAACTTCTCCATCTCCTCAAAATTCTGGGCCATCACAACAACATCCAAAAAATCAACATATCTAGATCCCTTGACTTGATAGCAAAGCTTCTCACAAATCCATTCAATAAAGTCGCTCTTCTATGTATCATCACTAACCTCCATTGCATATTTGTGAAGACGTAGGAACTATTACGCCACCGTAATGTAATTGAAATTATTGGAAAATGTAATTGGAAAGGATGCACATCAAAAGGATGTAGCATAACACTTGTAACTTTTTGATAATGAAAAAGTGCGGGAAGCAGATGCGCATTAGAGCAAGACGCCAGACCGTGGGTCTGTGCAGTGCGCTTGTGGGTCGTTTCTGTGCAAGTTTTTACTTACACTTGTGATCTTTATTGTTTTGAGCATTAAGTCATTTAGGTGATCTTGTCTATGTGATACTTCATTGGTGAGGATATAAGTTTAATTGTGGTTGTGCGTCAATCTCCGTTGAAGAATCCGTATTACTTTGCATAATTAATTATCATGACTTTATCGTGGTGACATATTATATATGCTATTAGAAAGTTTGGTGGTGAAATTGTTAATTACAAGTTGCTGGTGGATAGTCAGGATAAAGTGATGAATAACTATGCGCAATGAATGTTTCCTCTGGGAAAATAATTGTAGGGCCTCTGTAATACAGACCCCTGACCATGCGAAGAACCCAATAGTTGATTTATTCTAGTAAGCCGTTAACATTGGCGCCGACCATGGGGCATGGAATAGCAAGTCTAAGGGAAGATTAAGGTTGGATGAAAGAAAGAATTCTATGATATAGGCCTGTAACACGTTTCGATGCATCTTATTTGAAGTACTAAAGTGATCAGCATCCATGGAAAGTTACTAGCACGTTGGGAACACCCTTCGGTGGCAGTGGTGAAGGACAATCATATGAAGGAAAGCATGATACTCGGACTAGTGGAGTGGCACCATAGTATTTTCTTGTTCAAGGATTACAAAGTATACCAGAATTTCAATCCGTTCAATCTATTGAAAGTGTGGTCAATGGAGTAGGCACTGACTCCAGTGATAGCTTGGTGAATTCCAGTGACAACCCAATTTTTTGTTCTAATTCTAGTGGTACTACTACATTTGTGGGTGAAAGTTCTGGTGAAAAGTTCATCTCAAACACGAAATACGATGAATGGAAGTTGAATTCAGACGTGTGTGATTGACTCAGCAATACCATATGACCGAAGATTTTGCAAAGCGACTACACGACACAACAGCAATCAGAATCAACTTGTTTAGAAGCAAAGCGCGGCCCCATATATCAACCCACCTGGCATGTAGACTTACTATAAAAGTACCTGGCAATGATGCATACATGGATGCGTGCACCGACACACTTGAAGTACAACCCCTGTTATGGACTGATTCCACGTAGGCGTACTTGGAAGGCATTTGCTATTAAGGTTTAGAATCATCATCAATGCAGGGATTGGCTCAATTATCCCTATCTCGTGCCTTCCAGGAATAATACTCCAACTACCAAGACCAAGGTCAACAACAGAATAATGCAGGAGGAAGAGGACAATTTCAAGGCAAGGGGAGCCAAAGAGTTCGCAAAAATTTCCAAAGAAATGATTCAAGTAATGATATTAAAGGATGATGGAATTGTGGTAAACCTGGAAACTTTGAACGTGATTGCAGGTTGAAGAATCAAAATAAAAGAAGGCAGCAAAACAACCATGCATCCACAAGTGCAGATGATTCTGAGAAGCTGTTCATGGTTCAACATCACATGATGAATACGATGCCTGCTGATGTTTCAAAATCAAATGATAATGTCTGGTATGTTGACTCAGGTGCTTCAAATCACATGACCAGTCATGCGGAATGGTTTAGTACCTTGCAGAAATTACTAGTTCCTGGATATGTTGGAAGAGGTGATAACACATCACACCCTATTGAGCATACAGGAAACATAGCAGTCTATGGAGGTCAGGAAGGTAAAAAACCTTACTAATGTGCTGCATGTTCCAAATATAACAAAGAATCTGATTTCTATTGGACAAATGGTTGACCAGGGATTACAAGTCAGGTTCAATGCTGATGGGTTATATGTAGAAGAATACAAAGGGGATGGAAGATTGATTGTCAAAGGAATCTTAAATGTGAAAATTCATGAAATGAATGTAGCCATGTTTGCAAAAGGTGCAGGAGTTATTGCTGATATAGAGATGTGGTGCAAATGGATTGGACATGCAAACTTGCAAAGGCTGAAATTGATGCAGTCAAAGGAGATTGTCCATGGACTACCAAATTTCAAGGTTGCAGAGATGCAAAAGGTATGTGTAGCATGTCAATTTGGAAAACAGTCAAGAGCATCATTTCCACATGAAAAGCATGTTAGTGAGAACATACTAGAAACAATAGATATAGATGTTTGTGGTCCTGCAGAGACCACATCTATGGGCGGTTGCAGGTTTTATGTTACTTTCATTGATGACCATACACGACAAGCTTGGGTATATTTCATGAAAGAGAAGAGTGAGGTGTTCACTCACTTCTAGATTTTTAAAGCTATGGTGGAAAAGCAGACAGGGAAGTACATTCAGACATTAAGATCTGATGGAGGAGGTGAATGTTGATGTGTAAAACACCACAAGAAATGAATTAATGTGACACTAGAACACCTCTATGTTCACCATTAACTCATTGCCACTCCAAACTTTGAGAAATGATAGCCGAAACCAAGAACTTTGCTTCTTCAGATTTTTCTAGTCATTAAAATGACATACCTTCAGTATTTTGCTAATTTCTCTTAGCTCAAATATTATTTCTCCAAGATTTTTTATAGGCTAAAAGTAGAAGAGTAGAGCTTTCCAAAAATCTATTATACGCATGAAACAAATCTTTAGAACTCAAGTTATGGCCCTCACAAGATGACCGTGTATGACCTTCCAAAACTAGAAATTTTACCTGTTTTAGTAAATTTCGCTGTCTAAAAATAAAAATTCGATGCCTAACATCGACTTGCAACCAAAAGTCAATGCCGGCCATCGACTTTGAGCTTTTTCAGCCACTTTTTCAGCACCAACATTAGCCTCTTTTACACACACATGAACAAGACCGCTTTTATGTGGGAAGTCGATGCCGGGCATCGACTTTATGCTGAAACTCGATGCCAGGCATCGATTTGCTCCACAAACCTCATGTTTTTAAGAAATTCTAGAAGTACATAACACTCAGAGAATAAAACAAGGACTTATCAACACAAATTCGATGCCAGACATCGACTTGCTTGGAAAACTTCAACTCTTGAAATCATTTCACACAAAACAAACACTGGAGATGGAAGAAGAAGACTTATACACAGAAGTTCAATAAAATCTTTCCATAACTATGAAAACTCAGGAATGCACAGGTGCTTTCTCACGCAGAGAAGCTCGACTATTCTCAGTCATACAAAAATGAGTTCTAACTCACTTTCTCATTGTCTTCCCTCATTCATCGTGTCAGTTGATACAAACTAACTTATATAGATTTTCTCACTTCTCGTGACTTTTTAGAAAACTTCTAGAACTAAAGTGAACTAACTTTACAAATATAATACATGTGAATTTGTCCCTTCACATAGGCATGTGGTTTTCTTCCTAGGATTTGACCTTCAAATATATGTCCAATTAGTGATTGTTTCTCCAACAGCTCCTCCTCAATCACTATTTGACATTTTGTGTTTCTTCATATCATCTTCTTTTCTTTTACTCCTGCCATGCTTTTGAATCTGCTGGTCTTCACACCATCAAGGCTCTTTGTCATTATGTCTGCTATCTGATCTTTAGTAGAAATGTACTCCACTTCAATTTCTTTCTCCATTACCTTTTCTCTCAGGAAATGATAATGTATCTCTATGTGTTTTGTTCTTGCATGAAAAACTCGATTTGCTGCAAGATAAAGTGAACTCATATTATCTCCATGTATTGTAGGTATACCTTGATCAATGCCCAAGCTTTTGAATAATGTCTGCATCCATATGACCTCCTTAGCTGCTTCCACAAGTCCTTTGTACTCAGCTTCAGTTGATGATAATGCTACTGTATGTTGTTTCTTTGAACACCAACTTACAAGCTTATCACCAATGTATATCATGTAGCCATGAGTTGATCTTCTGTCATCCTGGTTACCTGCCCAGTCTGAGTCACTATAGACTATCAACTTCAAATCTGATGTAAAAGGATAATATAATCCTTCCTTTATAGTTCCTTTTATATATCTGAGAATTCTTTGACCTGCAATCCAATGTGGGTCCTTTGGACAATGCATGAATTGTGACAAAACTCCCACTGCATAACTAAGATCAGGTCTTGTTAGTGTAGCATAAATCAAACTACCCACAAGAGATTGATACTTCCTCATATCTTTGTATTCTGCACCATCATATTTACTGAGCTTGTGATTAACTTCAAGTGGAGTTGAAGCTTCTCTACAATTTTCCATATCAAACTTCTTCAATAGATTCAGAAGATACCTTTCTTGTGATACATATATGCCATGATCTGTATAAGTGACTTCCATTCCAAGAAAGTATGACAACTTTCCTAGGTCACTGATCTTGAACTCTTTCTCAAGTAATCTCTTTACCTCCTTGATTCCTTCATCTGAAGTACCTGTGATTATAATGTCATCTACATAAATATAAATGTAGATTGTACCTTCCTCTGTTCTTTTGATGAGTAGACGTGGATCTGCTTTTGAACTTTGATATCCAAGATCATTAAGATACTTCACCAGTCTATAGTTCCATGCTCTTGGAGCTTGCTTCAATCCATACAATGCTCTTCTCAACCTGCAAACAAAATTTGGATATCTGGAATCTATAAACCCTTGAGGTTGTTCCATGTATACCTCATCTGATATGTATCCATTCAAGAATGCATTCTTTATATCCAATTGACTTAGGGTCCATCCTTTTGAAGCTGCAATAGCAATGATTGTCCTTATAGTTGACATCTTAGCTATAGGACTGAATGTCTCATCATAATCTATGCCATAGGTTTGGGCATAGCCTTTCACCACCAGTCTAGCTTTGTATCTAGCTATACTTCCATCTGTAAGCTTCTTCACTTTATAAACCCGTTTATTTCCAATTACTTTCTTACCATTTGGTTTAGGAACAAGTTCCCATGTCTTGTTCTCCTCCAGTGCATTGAACTCTTCCTTCATTGCTTCTTCCCATTGCTTCTTACCTTTAGCTTCATCATAGTTATGAGGTTCTTCATCATCTTAGACCATATGCATAGTTCTTCTGAGTTATGTAAGAAGTATCATAAGAATACCTTTCTGGTTGTCTCCTTGTCCTACTTGACCTCCTTGGTTCACATTCTTCATATGTGTCCGGATACACCTCTTCATCAAATATAGGAGCTTCTTCATTCCTTCTTGTTAATCCACTTCTCGATGTACTTTCTTGCATATAGTCTTCATCTCTATTTACCTGCACAATTGATTTTCCTTTCTCACATCTTCTTACCTCTTCTTCAAATTCTTCAGCTGTATGACTTTGATCTGCATACCAACTTTTCTGTTCATCAAACGTAACATCTCTAGAAACAATAAATTGTTTGGTTAAAGGATTCCACAACCTGTAACCCATCTGCTTTTCATCATAACCAATGAACACATATTTTTTTGCCTTTGGTTCAAGTTTATGCCTAAGCTGTGATGGCACATAAGCATATGCAATTGATCCAAACACTCTACAATGATCTAGTGTTGGTTTCTTACCCCACCAAGCTTCATATGGAGTCATTCCATTTAGAGCTGCACATGGTAATCTATTCACAAGATATGTACCTGTATTTACAGCCTCAGCCCAAAGATAATTTGGACAATTCTTCTCCTTTAGCATAGCTCTAGCAAACTCAACCAAAGTCCTGTTCCTTCTTTCTGCTACACCATTTTGTTGTGGTGTATACCTGAAGGTTATTTCTCTCTTAATACTTGCATTCCAAAGATAATCATTAAACTCTTGGGAGAAGTATTCTCCCCCTCCATCAGACCTCAGTCTTTTAAGCTTTTGAACTGTGACTCTCTCTGCATATGCATGAAAATGCTTGAAGGCTCCAAACACTTCTGATCTTTCCTTCAAAACATAAAATGTTATCCATCTGCTTCACATTTATAAACCATATGTTGACTCTGCACATTTGGTAATCCTAGTACAGACTGATTAGCAACCATAGCTTTAATGCCTCTTTCATTGAAGTGACCTAATCTCTTATGCCAGAGATCAAGTTCTGTAATCACTCCTTCACCATACCAATGTTCCCTTGTACTCTTAAAGTAAAGAGTCTTCCTTCTTTCTTACCAGAGACAATCTGATTATATCCATTCTCTGGATCTTCAACAAATACTCCTTCATTTGTAAACCTAACTTGAAAACCTTTTTCAACTATCTGTCCCACACTAATCAAGTTTTTAGGTATTGTAGGAACATACAAAACATTGGTTCACAAATATACTCCACTCTTGCATTTCACTTTTCCAATTGAATGTACACTATGTCTTGTATTATCACCTGTTTGAACTGTATGACTAGAAATGCCTTTTTCCAATTCTGACATCAATTCTATGTTTCCTGACAAATGATTAGAACATCCAGAGTCAATGTAAAATACCTTTAGATCTTCTTTATCTGATCTGCTGATTGAGTTCATCATCAATGATGTATGACTTTCATTCTGTGTGTCATTTGCATAGTTGTAGTAGGTGGTGTTGTAGGATTGATTATGTCCCCAACTTCTTCCTCCACCTCTACCATAGCCTCCTCTTTGACTTTGTCTACCTCTTTGAAAATTACTTTGATATCTTCCACCTCGACATCTGCTATTGTTGTTTTGATTCTAGTTTGATCCTTGTTGGTTATGCCAATAGTCATGAGCCAAATGATTACTCAATCCACAGATCCAACAAGCCTTCTTGTTGTTATTCTGATTACCTCTTCCTCTTCCAAAACCTCTTGGTCTTCCTCTGCCAGTGCCTTTCCTCTTGCATAATAATCTTGAGAACTTGACTCTTCTTCATCCTTTGCTTTACCTTTATCTCCTTTCTTCTTATTCTTCATGTACATTGCAGAACTTTGTCCTTTATCTCCATCTCCCTTCAAGTCTTGCTCATATGTGAGCATCAAACCAAGCAACTGGTTCAAATATGGAACATAATGATTTAATGAAAGTTCTGTTGATAAGATAAAAGGTTTCCACCTTTCATCCCCTCTCAAACCTGCAAGTAGTTGAGCAATCAATCTGTGATCTTCAACATCTTCATCTATGGATCCAAGACTATCTGCTAGATCCTTCATCTTAGTGATATAATCACTAATACTTTGACTTGGCTTCTTCTTGAATGTTGTAAACTCTGACCATAGACTTGCTTTCCTTGCTTTGGTAGTACTTTGGAAATGATACTCCAATGCATTCCATATATCTTCAGATGATTCCAATCCTCTGATGTGTGGTAGCAAATGATCAGAGATTGTATTGTAGATGTAGGCTTTTGCACTTGCATCCTTCTTCTGCCAATGCTTTAAAGCATCAAGTTCCTCTTTCTTTGGTCGACTTTCATCTTCAAATATTGGCTTCTCTTCTTCACCTGTAACATATATCATGAGATCCTTACTCATAAGTAAGGCTTCCATTCTCATTACCCATGCGGGGTAATTATCTCTGTCCAGTTTGCAATGGAGATATGATCTGCCATACTCCTTCCCTTCTCCTGCAACCTGTGAGCTTAAAGGATAAAGGATAATACCTTTTGAAGTTCTTTGTGTATGAGGATACTTTGAAAGTAATCTTTTGCTGCCTTGTGTCTTCAAATGCTTTACCTTTGAAACTTTAATGGAAAACTTTCCAAATCTTCTCGTACCTTTGTCGCCTTCTGCTCTTTAGGACCTTTTTGCTCTAATACCACTTGTTGATGTGTAAAACACCACAAAATGAATTAATGTGACACTAGAACACCTCTATGGTCACCATTAACTCATTGCCACTCCAAACTTTGAGAAATGATAGTCGAAACCAAGAACTTTGCTTCTTCAGATTTTTGTAGTCACTGAAATGACATACCTTCAGTATTTTGCTAATTTCTCTTAACTAAAATTTTATTTCTCCAAGATCTTTTATAAGCTGAAAGTAAGAGAGTAGAGCTTTCCAACAAGCTATTATATGCATGAAACGGATCTCTAGAACTCAAGTTATGGCCCTCACAAGATGACCCTGTATGACCTTCCAAAACTGGAAATTTTACCTGTTTTAGTAAATTTCACTGTCTAAAAATAAAAATTCGATGCCTAGAATCGAATTGCAACCAAAAGTCAATGCCAAGCATCGACGTTGAGCTTCTTCAGCCACTTTTGCACCACCAAAATTAGCCTCTTTTACACACACATGAACAAGACCACTTTTATGTGGGAAGTCGATATCGGGCATCGACTTTATGCTGAAACTCGATGCCAGGCATCGAGTTGCTCCACAAACCTCATGTTTTTAAGAAATTCTAGAAGTACATAACACTCAGAGAATAAAACAAGGACTTATCACCACAAATTCTATGCCAGGCATCGACTTGCTTGGAAAACTTCAACTCTTGAAATCATTTCACACAAAACAAACACTGGAGATGGAAGAAGAAGACTTATACACAGAAGTTCAATAAACTCTTTCCATAACTATGAAAACTCAGGAATGCACAGGTGCTTTCTCACGCAGAGAAGCCCGACTATTCTCAGTCATACAAAAAAGAGTTCTAACTCACTTTCTCATTGTCTTCCCTCATTCATGGCATCAGTTGATACAAACTAACTTATATAGATTTTCTCACTTCTCGTGGCTTTTTAAAAAACTTCCAGAACTAAAGTGAACTAACTTTACAAATATAATACACTTGTGAATTTGTCCCTTCACATAGGCATGTGGTTTTCTTCCTAGGATTTGACCTTCAAATATATGTCCAATTGGTGATTGTTTCTCCAACAGTGAATACATGTCAAATAAGTTCAACAGTTTTCTAAAAAAACATGGAATTCGGCGTCAGTTTTTAGCAGGTACACATCACAACAAAATGGCATTGCTGAACACAAAAATAGACATATTGCAAAAATAGCAAGAGCCTTGATGGCTGAGAAGAATATGCCTCATTGTTATTGGGCAGACGTTGTTCATACTGCTGTATACATCACGAAAAGAACTTTGACTGCTATTGTACATCAAGTTACACTTGAAGAGAAGTTTGCAGGTAAAACAACCCAACTTATCACATCTGAAAGTTTTTGGCTGTATTGCATATGTACATATTCCAGATGAATTGAGGACGAATCTTGATCCAAATGCAGAAAAGTGTGTCTTCATTGGATAGTCCCTTGAGCAAAAGGAATATAAATGTTATAACCCACTCACACGATTGGTGAAGGTGAGCAAAGATGTGGTATTTGATGAAATATCAAGCTTCTATGCAGATGCCAAAGAAGGACTATATCTTGAACCAAATGACAAAGAAAATGCTGAAAAATCAAGTATAGAATCTCAAGCTTTGACTGTTGACATTCATATGAAGATTGAGTCTTATGCCACCATACTTGTTGGATTCCTGTCTGGAAACCCAATTTCCGCTCCTGGATGGGTGGAAACCCAATTTTTGCTCTTGGATGGGTGGTAATTCTTGTGTGGGTTCGGTAGGGTGTGCTGATGCACACAAGGTTGGGGGGACTTTGGTCACATCCAACACCTCGCAGTGTCGACTTTGGAGGGGTAGTTCATGATACTGTCCTGCAAGTTCCAACGGAAGCACACTTCTGTGAAGATTTAAACTCACTGAGTAATGGTATAACTGGTCTTGGCCTAGGATCATAGGTTCTATTAGATTGTCATCATGAAAAACCAACAATTTTACCATCAAGGTCACATTTTCTATGGAGATGGGTAGATCGACCTTGCCTATGCAAGGGGTTTCTAATCCACCTAGTCTGATGAGATAGGCTTCAAGAGGCTTAATTTCATATTCCCTACAAAGAGAGAGTCGACTTGCATTCGTGGCTGCACCCGAGTCAATTAAAGCCTTATACCGTGTGCACATGGGTTCCTGGCCTAGAGTGATATTAATGAACGGTCTCCTATCAATGATACTGGGGACATCTCTTCCTCCAAGTTGGCACATAGCTACATGGTATCGTGGGGCGTCCACTGATTGAGGTTCTCTATCTAGTCCTCTCCTTCGTAGTCTCATTTGCTTAATGCATTCCAACACTTCTGCTTGAGCTTCAGCTTTGATTCGTTCCTCTTCTTTCGTTCACTTCTTAGCAAGAGTTAGTCATTTAAGCACGTCTATGGTTAAAGGTTCCTGATATCACTTAACTCGACATCCGCTAATGTAATTAGGCAATACTTCTCCTTCAAGAGTTGCTAATTGAACTGCACCACTAGTCGATATCCTGTTGATGATCATGGGTCCATAACCTCATTTCTCTAACTTGCGAGCATGTTGTTTCAAGGTGTAAACTAGCACCAAATATTCTAGTTGTAATCCCTTGTCTTTAATATGAGCATCAAAGTAGGTTTTCTATCTCTTCATAGCAGCATAAATTCCTACTGCTACTCGCAACCCTATCTCTCCCAAATGCTCTAAGTCAAGTATTCTTGAGGAAAGCTCATGACCTATCCATTTGTACTCCTGAGTGATCTTGAGTGTGGGTATCAAAAAATCTAAAGGTAACACGACATTCAGGCCAAACACCATTTGGAATGGTGTAGCGTTAAGCACTGTTTTATAGGCTACGGGATAACCCCACAAAGCGTGGTGTAATTGTTGATCCCAATCCGAACATTGATTGTTCACAATTTTGGTGAGAATGTTGCACAAAATCTTATTAGTACTCTCAACCTTTCTGTTAGCTTGTGGATGGTATGGTGCTGATTTCTTGTGTACAACCATAAAGTCTTGTAATAGATATTCAATAACCTCATTTAAGAATTGAGTACCCCTATCGCTTACAATCTCGATAGGAAGTCCATATCTTATGAAGACATTCTCAAACAAGAACTTAGCAGTGGCATGTGCATCATTTTTCTTGGTGGCCTTAGCTTCTACCCACTTCGTAAGATAGTCAATGGCAACTATGATGTACTCAGCATGGGAATTCCTTGGAGGGGGATTAATAGGTCCCACAAAATCTATTCCCCATTTTGAGAATGTGCACCCTCCCATCATGGGCCGTAGGGGCATCTCATCCCTGCATATGGGATACTCCGTCCTTTGACATACATCACATCATTTTACGTAGGTGTGGGCATCCATATGCAGAGTGGGCCACCATAATCCTGAAAATAATATGGCCTTGATAATGCAATCGGGTCCAAAATGGCCTCTTGCTGCACTCTAGTGTGCAGCTTCCAATAGATTAAGATATTCGCTTTCGTGCACACATATCCTCAGATAACCGTCTTGTCCTCACTTATACAAATTATCACCAATGAGCTTATATTCTAAGGCCTCTTGTTCTAAGCTGCATCTACGGGGCTACAGTTATGTCCTCTGGAAAGGTCTGTGTCCTTAGGTAAGTAACTAAAGGTTCACTCTAGTCTGGCATTAGGGTCGCCTGGTACAAAGTGGCATGTTCTATTGGGGGTCTATTACCGCACTTAGGACATTCATCACATAGTCCTCAGACATTGTTTTCCATTGACTGCCAATACACACCTAACCTTTTAAAGTTTGATAGCATCGCTTGTCTAGAATGGTGTTGTTCCAATGCACCTACATGTGGTAATTGCAACCAATTGTTATACTCTTGTTCTTCTACACAACATGCCAGGATATTGTGATGAGCTTGCCTATAAGTACTTCTTGCCAGAAGTTGATATCTTTGCGCTCTCACAACCTCTTTCTCTTCGGTTTTTACTTGAGGGTTCTTAGGTCTGTATGTCAGTAGTGGAACTAAAGATTTGGCCCATTCAAGGACAATCTCAACATTGAAGAGATATGCATCTGGTAGCTCATCTGCTACCCCAGAAGCTGCTTCTCCGAAAGTTATCCTAGAGAGGTGGTCTGCTCTTAAGTGTGTTTTCCCCTTACTCCTTTGAGGGGGGACTAATTTGATGCCTGGTTTGCTAGAAACTCCCAATCATTTGACCACTTGTTCTGCTAAGTCCTCTATTGAGTTGGATCGCATGTATGAAGTCTTTGTAGTGCTATCAGAGTCTCTATGAACCTTAGGAAGTTCTCGCTCGTCTCTTAAGTTATCTTCTATGTCTACACAAATATGTAAACATTGATCCAAGGTTCTTGGCTCCTTCAAGAAGACGTATGATCTTAGCTTAGCACTCAGTAGGTCGTCTATGAACAAAGCTATCAATTTAGCTTGAGTGGGTACTTCCAATGGGGGACATCTTTCTATGTACCGTCTAAATCTTTGATCGGCCATCCTTACTGTCTCTTGAGGGGTTTGTTTGAATGTGTGTATCAAAGAAGACGTGTTGTGTCTGATTCCACTCTTGGAAAATTCCATAATGAAGGATTCCATCATGTGGTGGATGTCTCTAAATTAATGTTGGTGCAATGGTCGGAACCAATCCAACGCATCACCCTTTAGAGTGAGTTCAAAGGCATTAAATTGTGTAAACATGTCTTCAACTTGTTCAGCCTATAGCACCTGCTTGAATTCTGCTATGTGCTCATAGGGAATATAGGGGAAAACCGTCCCCACCCCTGTGAGCCCTATGATCCCTGAGAGGTTCTCTTTCAATCCTTCCACTTTTGGTGGGGATCCTCTCCCTTCCTATGTGATGGATGAAACTACTCTCTGCTTCTTCCTTGTTCTTCTCTCTGTGTCCTTGAGATGTGCCAACACCCAAACTATCCTTAAGTGCTTGCAATCTTAGTAGAGGAAAAAATAATTATCCTCCCCATGTGTATGCATGTCATCCATGTTCTCTGACCTTATACATTCGTTCTGAGGTTTCATCTAAGTATAGTATCTTTCTTGGAATCTCTAGGTCTTTTCATTCATAAATCGTGTTTGTTTCTGTCGTAGTAGGATGCTCTGGCCTATATCTCCAAAAGGCTTTGGTCATCTGAATTTTGCTAGTTTGCTACGCCTGCAGAAATCTGAAATGGTGTCCTCCTTGCCCAAACTTGAGGCACCTGGAAAACATGTTTGTGAAGGCTGTATTTTTGGCAAAATGTAGCATTCATCCTTTTCAAAAGATGGTTCAGTTTGGGCTACTTAGAAATTGCAGCTTGTACATAGTGATGTCTATGGTCCTATGCAGACACCTTCTTTTGGGAATTATCTTTACTTTGTGACTTTCATCGATGATTTTTCCAGGCATGCATGGGTATATCCATTGAAGGCAAAGTCCGAAGTTTTCATGTGCTTCAAACAGTTTTTGGTTTTGGTTGAAAATCTGTCAGCATGTAAAATGGGCACCCTCCGTTTTGATCGAGGGGGGAATATATGTCTTCTGATTTTAATGCATTTCTGGTTGAATGTGGGATAAAACACCAATGTACAATGCCGTATACACCTCAAGAAAATGGAGTTGCTGAACAAAAGAACAGATCACTCATGGAGATGGCGAGGTGTATGGTCAAGAGTCAGGCTTTACCACATAGTTTCTGGCTTGAGGCTATCATGTGTGCAACATATGTACTGAACAGGTGTCCCACTAAAGCGCTGTAGTCTATCACTCCATATGAGGCTTGGCATGATCGCAAGCCATCTGTTGCTCATTTGCGTGTTTTTGGTTGTTTGGCATATGCATTTGTGCCCGAACAACATCGTAGAAAATTGGATGATAAAGCAGTAAAATGTATTTTTGTTGGATAAAGTTCTGAAAGTAAAGGCTATCATATGTATCATCCATAGACTAAATGCATTCTAGTTAGCCGTGATGTTGTTTTTGTGGAGGATGCTATTCAGCCATTGCCTTCATGTACTAAGGAGACATCTGTTAGCTTTGCTGCCTCTTTTTATAGGTGGACAGTCTAGTGCTGGTCCTAATGAGGCAAATTCTCAACCTTTGCAGGTTTCATGTGATGATGCAGATCATTCCATTTCTGATGCAGATTTACATGATGCACTTATTGATGAGAGAGCTGATATTGAGCGGGCAAGAACTTTGCCAAAATGGCTGGTGCAGACCTTGCGTGACAACAAATTAGATGTACCTCTGTCATATCGTACTCGATCAGGCTCTCATAGTGCCTCTTTTGCATCAGATTGCTATGCTATGGCTGCATCTAGTCTCTGTGATGAGACTGAGCCTGTTTCGTTTGATGAAGCACAAAATTCAGAAACTTGGATGGCTGCTATGCAATATGAATATGATGCAATAATGAAGAATGGTACTTGGTCTTTATGTGACTTGCCTCCTGGCAAGAAGGCCATTGGCACTAAGTGGCTATACAAGCTGAAGCGTAAACCTGATGGTATAGTTGACAGGTATAAGGTTAGGCTTGTTGCAAAGGGTTATGCACAGGAAAGAGGCATTGATTTTGATGAGACCTTTGCACCTACATGCCGTATGACTACTGTTCGGAGCATTTGTGCACTTGCTGCCCATCATGGTTGGAATGTACATCAGTTGGACATTAAAACTGCATTTCTGAATGGTGACTTGCATGAAGAAGTGTATGTTTTTTAGCCCCATGGCTTTGTGCAAAAAGGGCATGAGAACTAGGTGTGCAGGTTAAAGAAGGCATTATATGGTTTAAAGCAAGCACCACGTGCTTGGTATGAAAAGATACACGCTTATTTGATTGCACATGGTTTTGAGAACAGTCCAACTGAAAGCACCTTATATGTTAAGCATGCTAATGATGTACTTCTGATCATAGTGGTTTATGTTGATGACATGCTGCTCACTGGTCCTCATGAGAGGCATATTGCTGATTTTAAGGCTGATTTGCATGCCTCATTTGAGATGTCTGATTTGGGGCATTTGCATCATTATTTGGGCATTCAGTTTATGCACCTTGATGATGGAATGGCTTTGTGTCAAGCGAAATTTATTGACACATTATTGCAACGTTTTGGCCTTGAAGACTGTAAGCCTATTGCCACTCCTATGGAGACAGGTTTATGATTGAGTCTTCATGATGTTGGAGATGCATTTGATGTTGTTCTCTATCAGGAGGCTGTTGGATGCTTGATTTACTTATGCATTACTCGGCCATATATTCAGTTTGTTGTCTTAGAGATGAGCAGGTTTATGCATTGCCCAGGAGTCAAGCATTGGCAGGCGGTTAAGCGTATCTTTCGCTACTTGAGTGGTACTCGGCTACTTGGGTTGTTTTATCCCAAGGGGGGATCACTACTGCCAGATTTGCATGCTTTTTTTTGCCTCTGATTGGGCTGGTTGCTATGCCACTTGTGTGTCCACTAGTGGCTTTTGCTTCATGCTTGGTAGCTCACGTATATCTTGGTTGAGCAAGAAGCAGCCTACTGTGGCCACTTCCAGTTGTGAGGCTAAGTATAGGGCAACTTTCACAACGTCTATTGAGTGTGTGTGGCTTAGACGCCTTATGGCTGATTTGGGTGTTGGTCAGTCGTCTGCGACCACCATCTTCACTGACAGTCAGAGTGCATTGGCAGTTGTGAGGAACCCTGTGTTCCATGTTCACACTAAGCACATTGAGGTGCATTATCATTATGTCAGGGAGAGGTTCTCTGCTGGGGAGATCAGCTTGGCATATGTGCCCACGCAGGAGAACATTGCAGACCTTTTCACGAAGGCTCTGCCTAGGGAGAAGTTTGAAGCTTTCCGCAAAGCTTTGGGCTTACTTCCTTTTGTGGAGTGATTTCCACATAGCTTGGAACTTCCTTATACATGAGTGCCAGCTACTTGTTCACCGCATCACTCCCAAGGGGGATTTGTTAATATATTTAGGTAGTGATGTGTGTGAACACTCTAGGACCGTCGAGGCACTTTCTTCCCTCTTTGGGAGGATTTTTTCCCCCGGCTTGTATATACGCCTATCGCCCTAATGGGCTACTTATCTTTGTACATTCTCTGATTAATACATTCAATATTGTGTGTTGTGCTCCAAGCTTCTTCTTCTTCCTTGTGCTATTCGCGTGCTTCCGCAGACATGTATCTCCAACAAAAAATTGGTGTGAGCTTTCCACTTAGACTCCTCAAGCTCGAGGACTCCTTGGCTTGCACAAAATGGAGTCACACTCGCAATAATTGGATATTTGTACATATATTACATTATTTTAGTGATAAAAATCACTATTGCCATGATGAAACCTTCTTGGTAGTGTAGGTGCTTCCTCTTCTTCTATGAAGAGAACTAGTACTCGAACCTTTGCCACCAAAGCACTGCAATCTATCACTCCATATAAGGCTTCGCATGGTCCAAGCTATCTTTTGCTCATCTTTATGTCGTTGGTTGTTTGACATGCATTAGTGCTTGAACAACAACATATGAAATTGGATCATAAAGCAATGAAATGTATCTTTGTTGGGTACAATTCTGAAAGCAAAGGCTATCGTCTATATCAACCACTGACAACATGCATTTTGTTAGTCATGATGTTGTTTTTGTGGAAGATGCAATTCAGCCATTACTTTCATGTACTAAGAAGACATCTGTTAGCTTCAAAGATGTGTATGATATTTTGCTGCCTCTTTTTATGGGTGGAGAGTCAAGTGTTGGTCCAAATGAGGCAATTTCTCATCTTTTATAGGTTCCACAAAATGATACAAATCATTCCATTTCTGATGCAAATTTACATGATGCACTTGTTGATGAGAGGGTTGATAGAGGAGAAAAAGACTATGCCTAAATGGCTAGTGTAAACTTTATGAGTTAGCAAATTAGATGCACCTCTATCATATCATACTTCTTTTGCATTAGATTGCTATGCAATTGTTGCCTCTAGTTTTTATGATGAGAATGAGCCAATATCTTTTGATAAAGCACAAAATTCAAAAAATTAAATGGCTGCTATGCAAATTAGAATATGATGGTATTATGAAGAATGGTACTTGGTCTTTATGTGATTTTCCTCTAGCCAAAAATCTGATCAGCACTAAAATGGTATATGACCTGAAGCACTAAATCCGTATACAAGCTAAAGAGAGAGGCATTGATTTTAGGCCTTTGCACTTACTTGCCGAATGACCACCGTTCATACAATCTACACACTTGCAACTCATCATGGTTGGAATGTACATGAGTTGGACATTAAAGCTACATTTTTGAATGATGACTTGCATGAAGAAGTGTATTTATATCAGGCACATGGTTTTGCATAGAAAGGGCATGAAAAGAAAGTGTGTAGGTTGAAAAAGGCATTATATGGTTTGACGCAAGCACCACATGCTTGGTATGAAAAGATACATTCTTAATTGATTGCACATGGTTTTAAGAGCAATCCAATTGAGAGCACCTTATATGTTAAGCATGTACATGATGTATTTTTGATCATTGTTGTGTATCTTGATGACATGCAACTCATTGGTCCTAATAAGAAACATATTGTTAAATTTAATGCCAATTTGCATTCCTCTCTTGAGATGTCAGATTTGGGCCATTTGCATCATTATTTGGGCATTCAATTTATACAATTTTATGGGGAATATCATTGTGTCAAACATATTATATTGACACATTATTGTAGCATTTTGGCCTTGAATATTTCAAACCTTGGCACTCTTATCGAAACATGTTTATGGTTGAGTCTTCATGATGTTAGAGATGCATTTGATGATGCTCTCCATCAACAGGTTGTTGGATGCTTGATTTACTTATGCATAACTTGATATGATATTCAATTTGCTATCTCTAGGATGAGCAGGTTTATGCATCGCCCATGTGTTAGGCATTTGAAGGTGGTTAGGCTTATATTTGGCTACTTGAGTGGTACCCAAATACTTGGATTGTTTTATCCTAAGGGGATCATTCTTGGCAAATTTATATGTTTTTTCTAACTCTGACTAGGCTGGTTGATATGACAGTTGTGTGTCCACTAGTGGGTTTTTGTAGCTCAGTGATGAGTAGCACCTCCTTTAATGTCAATCCGAGAAGACGTGAGGATGGTATGAAGACCTCGAGCAAGTGGAGGCACAAGTGCGTGAGTGAGAAGCACACAAGCATGCACACACATACACACACACACGCGCACACACGGCAAGACAAAGAGTGAGAAGCGATGGAGTTCTTAGATTACTTTCAAAAAGCTCTTACAAGTTCGTTTCAATTACAATCTAGCCTGAAAAATGAGCTCTCTAGCTCTTTTTATAGTTTTTGACTAGGTTTTGGCCCTGTCCAGACCTAGTGTCCGACCTAGTTAAAAATTAGGTTCCAGGGCCAATTTGAGGGCTTAAACGGAGTCTAAAAAATACGAAAATTGATATGTAGGTATTTCTAAGGCTCCTCAAGCTCAAGGACTCCTTGGCTTGCACAAAATGGAGCTACAAAAATATGAAATGGTATTTACAATGATTGTTAGTGATAAGAATCACTGTTCTAAAGATGTTGATTTTTGGAAAAATTTGCAGGGCCTATCTGATAGATTTGCGTTGACTGCCTTGTCTACTTACTCCTTCACCTCGCTCTGACTCTCTCCGCTGGCTTCCTTGTCTAGTCAGTCCTTGGGTGCCCATACTGCTCTCAACACCCCCCCCTCTCTAGCGTCTGTCGTCCCTGACAGACCCTTGTTGCTGGGAGTGTTGGATGTAATATTCCACAACCTGAGTGGCAAGCTGATGTTCTTGTATGCGTAGTCCTCTGGCCAAATCTGTCATCATACGATCCCAATCAATTGGTCCCGGAATGTCCGGATGTGGCAGACGTAACTGATCTGCATGGATCGCTTGTTCTACTGCGAATAGGTGTAGCAAATGTGTGGGTCTGGGAATGAAAATTTCCGAATGATATTCCCAGAATCCCGTAGAGAACATTTCCTCAAATGTCTGCTTGAAGCATGCGGGTAAGTACTTTATTCGTGCATGACAAGCAAAGATTATAGTGACCGAGGGGGTCTGGCTCATGTCGTAGACTAAATCCTTGTTACCTTGAGAGAATCCAGGGGCAGAGATGTAGGGAGCTTGTATCTTCCGAAAGGTTTTGAAGACAATGGTCATGAGCTCGAATATTTTCATACACATTTTTGCAGCTATGTCAGGTACATTATTTAGGCGAGTAGACCAGTGTCGAATTGTTGATATCATGTAGGCTACGGTTGGGGTCCCCCGAGGTGGAGCAAAATATGGATAGTTAACCCAAGCCGAGCATTCTTTATTGTTGCGTACCTTGATTGCAAATGCTTGCCAGGATCTGCGACGTACCACTGGGCAATAGCATGGATTATACTTGATATATAGTGGCATGGTTGCCCAAGTGCTCATTATCTCTGGGTAATCGGTTAGTAGACGTGCACGCCAATTAGGTTGGAAGATCGAGCCAGCACGTGCATCTGTCGGTAAATCCCCTAGCTCAAATTGAGTGGCGAATGTGGGCTCCTTCCCTGTATGTCTTTTGACTTCTGCATTATAATCATGTAGCAAGACAAAATAAGGCATGTATTGCGACTCTGATGTTGTGATTAACCGTTGATGGGATAGGTTTTGAAAGTAAGTAGACCGAAGGACAGTTTCTTCCAGATTTGTGAGAGATTGCATTTGCATTGCCACACGATCATCATGTGTCTTACCCACTTTCTCGACCCTTTTGACCCAATCTGGAACTTGAATTTCTAGAGTGTCTTGTCCTTCCTCTGTAGTTCGACCACCGGGTGTCGGCTTCGGCTCATATGGTTCTTCATAGCTATCATCGATGGGGATTTCCACCACTGTTTCAGGTTCTGGTTCTTCAGTTGGCAAGGGTGGCCTTTCATAGGGTAAGAGACGCGCTTGGAGTTCGGTCACCTGTTTCCGGAGGGTCTCTAATTCTTCTGGAGAGTGTTGCAAGACTATCGGCTCCTGTTGAGCTGTGGGGGCACTGGCTATCTGTTTCTTTAGGTCTGCACATTCAGTCTCTAACTTTTCATATGACACCAAGAAATTTGCATGCTCCTCAAGTAAGATGCGAATGTCTTCCGATGGGACTGCTCTATATCTGGTAGGGCTAATAGTTGCTCCTACAGCTCCTTCCATAGCCGCTTCAAAGTTGTCTTGGTTTTGTTGTTGAAGTCTCTTGTTCTCTTCTAGTGCTGCTGCCATATGCTTTCTTAATAGCCCAATGTTGCGTCTGAGTGTAGCATTAGATATCATTTGCGCTTGGAGCACTGTTTCTAGTTCCTTAACTGCTTGATCATCTACTGTTGATGTCTTTGATTCCAATTCGGAGTGAGCCTGCTGTAAGGTGGTATGCTCGGTTAGGAGCGTTTGGTAATCAGCTTCAAGAGTGGTGACTCTAGCTTGCAGACGTTGAGATTCTGCCAGGAGGGCAGCAGTGCGTTCTTCCAATTGATGGTATTCTTGTTGTAGTTGATGTGTACATTAAAGTAATGTGTTGAACGTGCTATTTACATTATGAGATGCAAGGGGAAAAGTTTGAATTGCAGGGGAGGTGGGATTGGGTAGGGGGGTAGTGAATGCTGTGTGTGCCAATGATGTGAGTGGTGAGGTGGGGGGTAAGGGAGGGGAAGATGGTGGAATCGTGGGGAGAGGTGCTGTGGTTGGTGAAATGTCCATTGGGTCAGACAAGGTGGTGTGTACAGGGGCTACCATGTAGGTGGGTATGGTAGGTGAAGTGAGTGTGGTGTTCGTGTAAATTGATGTCGTTGCGAACATCGGAGAAATGTGCCTCTGAAACATTGGAGAGCGGATGAACTGCTCCACAAAGGACGGGTATTGGGGTGGTGCGGTCAGGTTGAAAGAGGTGTAGGGGCCAGATGGGAAGTGAGGTTCATGGAATGGAGGTACCCGTATTGGGGGATAGGATGGGAAACACAGGGTGCCTTCGGTGGGTGCCAGGTTTCCAACCACACTTGGAATTATGGGATGGCCAGTTATGGGTTCGGAGGATAGAAGGGTTGAAGTGTACAAGGGATTGGTGACGAATGAGAAGAGGGTTTCTTGTGAGGTGGGTTCTCGAAATGAGAATGATGCGAATGAGGATGGGCTATAAGTGGAGGTAGAGGTGATGACTGTCGTTTCTTCCATGGTGGGAGGTGGTGGTGGGGGTGGAGAAGGTGGTGATGGAGGATGCTGGGGTGAGATGGGTGATGTCTGAACGAAGGTTTCAGCAGAGAGGTCAGTGGTGGTTGTGGGGGTAGCTATGGTTTCAATGGGTGCTTCTTGTTCTGTGACGGGTATCCTGATAGTCTTACCTGCTCGTGGTAATGTGTCAACTCTGCGTTTGTCATACCTCACGGACTGGCGGACTGTAGTGTGGACAGCCTCCGGAACTCCTAAAGATTCTCACACTAATTTGAGGGTGTCAATGAAATGTTGGTCCACCCCCTCATCTGATAGCATTTCTTGCATCAAAGCTTGACCTGATACAAGAGAGAGTTGATGCCTTTCTTGTACTGCTTTGATTGTGTCGTATAACCTTTGTAGTTGAGTTGTATATGCTGGTGCACCTACAAGTTCTGGCACTTCTTGTTGCTCCTCTTGATGCTCTTGATCATAATCCTCCTCATCTTCCTCCTGTTCTTCATCTCCGTCATCCTCTTCATCCACTTCAACTGGGGTGACAGGTGCTTGGGAGGTTGTGGCCTTCGTTTGCACGTTTTCCGCTTGTTGTGCCTCTTCTGCCTCCAGCTCTACATCTTGTAATAATTGTTCGAAATCTTCATTAGTGAGTTCTTCCAAAGGTGCACCACTGGGAAATTCAAGATCGGTTGGGATAGGAGGGAATATCAAGGTGGAACCATCGGTGCTGCGTCTTGGAAGTCGGAGTGTGAATGGTCGGACTCTTCGGGGTGGAGGGGTGACATCTGGTGTTAGGGTGGCTCCACGTGGTTGAGCACATGGGACTTGGATAGTGCCTCTCATTTTCTTAGAAGGGGGTCCTGTGGATGTCCTGCCTCTAAACTGCTCTACACGATTCCACATTAAGGCCCGTTGAATAGGGATGTCATAAGCCAAACACCTATAAATGATTCTCGTCAGAGCACAGCAACCATATAAAACCTGTTTCCGCGGCCATCGTTTGTGAGCTAGGTGTATCTGATCAATTATCCAGTGGGGCAAGTTGATGGTGAGGCTCTGTGTCTCTTCTAGATACAAACTAAACCAAATCTTTTTGGGCGGCATGGTGAATCTATCTTGTGCAGGAAAAGCAAAGTGTTGCATGCACATGCGAAGGTGTATTGCAATATTAGGCGTCATGGACACCATGTCCTTGAGTTTGGTGAGGCTTTGATTCTTCATGTAATCCGGTACTAGGGTTTCCTTTTCTGTAGGAATATGCATTCCGCGCATATCTAGAGCCTCTCTCACCAAGTTGTTTGATAGCCTGAATCTCTTGAGCTCATTCCCCTTTGTCAGAGATGGAATCACGAATGAGCTTGCACCTTTTGGGTTCTGGTTTGGAGTCAAGGTGTTGATGAGATAGTAGCATCGCATGAAGTCAGGCTTTGGGATCCGTGCACTGAAATATGCATCCAATCTTGCCTTTGCCCATATCGAACGTAGACCTTCCGCATTTTGTAACTTCTCGAATTCTCTTGTAAAGAAATGATATCTGCCTTGCTTCCCATTGAAGTCCAACTCTGATTCCCATAGGTACGTTCCCTCACCCAAGGGTCCTGCCACTTCAGTAAACCAGTGGGAAGTATTTCCTACGGGCATGGTGTGGCCACGCGGAGGGTCCGCGATAGGTATGATTTTGATTGCCCGCAATTCTTCTGGTCTTTCATTTGTCTCAGGCAAAACGGGTTAACTGTCTAAGTCCACCACTTGCGGGCTTGTTTCTGTGTGAGAGCTAGTTCCTACTGCCTCAGCCATGTTGAAAACTTCGCAGCTGGTTCTGTGAGAATATATGAATAAATGTTAACATTGCAATGGACACAAAAATGACACGGTGTCCCCTGTTACAACATTAACCTAAAGTTTGGGAGAGGTTAGGGGTTAATAAGTGCTCGGTGCTAGTGTGTGTAGTTAGAAATTGGGTAGACCTACGAGCTAAGCGGAATGATGTAATGTGAGAGTGAAGTGGTTAGTAGGTGGGCATGGATTTACATTTGGGGTCCGGGGGTTTATTACAAGTTTTAGGTTGCCAAATGCAACGGATAGGTCTTGAGTTTGACTTTGTGGAGGCTCTGGAGAGTGTGATAGGGTATTTACTTGAAAAAGGGGGCTGTTTAGGGACACATCTACGGGTGAGTCTGTGCGTGCTTCTAGGTGGTAGTGTGTTCGAGTGTATCAGACAAGAGTGGGTGGCGGCTGCTTGAGCGAGTGAACCCTGTCGTGTATGATGTGAATTGTGTGGGGTCATTTGAGCCCGCAAGCAAGCCTTAGGCACCCAAATTTGTCTTGATTGTGGGCTGGCCTTCATCGACTTCTTGGGCACCCAAATAGACTTCACGTTAGCAGAAGAACTTCTGAAAGACGTCTTATTAGTGTCGTGTTGTTGGTTACTAATAAGAGGCTTTGACCGTGTGGTTGGCTTGAGTGCAACCGGGTGTTCGCCTTTCAGCACCCACACTTGTTTCAATAGCTGAGACGTTTTGCTGCGCAGGTACTTTTGATCTCCGACATAGGTAGTACTCTGCTTCTTTTGCTTTTGATCCACCTTTGGTTGCTGCCTCCCTCTGGCCTTTGGAAAAGAAGGGAATTCCGTTGCATCCCTGACTCCTTTTTTGCAACCATCATTCCTCTGCAACACATAGTTTTGGACAAGAACAGCATGGTCATCTTCATGTGTACTCCTGGAAGGACCAGGAGTGTGTGTGTTTTCCAGTTCCTTGAGTGCTCCATTATTTAACTCAATTGTAATTCTAGTCTGATTCACCCATACCTGAAGAAGTCCACTTCTTAGGTTTAAGTTGACTGCTTGGTCATAGATCCAGTCTTGACCCAAGAAAAGGGGTTCAGTGAGGTCCTCATCTTGACATACTAGTACTTTAACTGTCATTGCCTCATCGTGAATATAGAGGGGAAGTTCCACCTCACCCATGCAAGGGGTTTCCACGCCTCCCAATCCTATGAGATATGCTTCCACAGGATTGACAGTTAATTGCAACTCTTGACAGTAAGACAATTTAACAGCACTAGTGGCTGCACCTGAGTCAATCAAGGCTCTTACAGTCCTTGCACTCTTTCCTTGTCCTATATCTAAGGTTATGAAAGGACGTCGATCAGTTATCCTATGTGAGCTAACACCTGAGACTTCACACATAGCCACATCATATCCTTGGTCTGCATATGCATCTTGCCTAGGGTGCTCTCTACCTTGTCTTCTTAATTTCATTCTCCGTATGCGCTCTAGGGCTTCTGCTTGAGCTTCTTCTCGAATTCGCTTTTCTTCCTCTTTGCGTTTCTTAGCAGTATTGAGTCGACTTAGCATTTCCTCTGTGAGAGGTTCTTGATACAACTTGACTCTGCATCCGCTAATATAGTTTGGGAGAACATCACCCTCTAAAGTGGCTAGTTGTACTACTCCACTCGTGGAGATCCTATTGATGATCATAGGTCCGTAGCCTCTCTTCTCCAGTTTCCTCGCATGTTGCTTCAATGTGTAGACTAAAACTAAGTCTCCTGCCTTTAAACCTTTATCCTTAACATGGGCATCAAAGTATGCCTTCTGTCGTTTCTTTGCTGCATATATCCCTGCAGCTGCTCTCAGTCTTGTTTCTCCTAATTGTTCAAGATCAAACAGTCTGGAGGAGAGTTCATGAACCGTCCATTCGTGCTCTTGTGCTACTTTCAATGTAGGTATTGAGAAGTCCAAAGGTAGCACGGCGTTTTGGCCAAATACCATCTGAAAGGGGGTGGCTTGGAGTACCGTCTTTTAGGCGACTCGGTATGCCCAAACAGCATGGTGTAGCTGTTTGTCCCAATCAGAGCGTTTAGTGTTCACTAATTTTGTCAGTACATTGCATAAGATCTTGTTGGTGCTTTCGGCTTGTCCATTAGCTTGAGGGTGATAAGGGGCAGACTTCTTATGAACTACCAAGAATTCTTGGAGTAGATTTTCAATCACTTCGTTCAAGAAGTGAGTGCCTCTATCACTTACTAGTTCTATAGGTAGCCCGTATCTGGTCAACACATTCTCAAATAAAAACTTAGCTGTTGTTTGAGCATCGTTCTTCGTTGTGGCTTTTACCTCTACCCACTTAGTTAGATAGTCTATTGCAACAATGATGTATTCTGCATGAGAACCCTTAGCTGGGGGATTAATAGGACCTACGAAGTCTATTCCCCACTTAGAGAATGCACGTCCACCCATCATAGGTTTCAGTGGCATCTCATCTTTGCGTATAGGATACTGAGTTCGCTGACAGACATCACACCGTTTCACATAGGTATGTGCATTCATGTGAAGGGTAGGCCACCAGAAGCCCGCAAATAGTATTGCCTTGATCACCCGATCTGGTCCAAAGTGTCCTCCTGCTACCCCTTGGTGAGCAGTTTCCAAGATCTTGAGATATTCACTTTCATGGACACATAGTCTCAAGTAACCGTCTTTACCACGTTTGTATAGATTATCGCCAATGAGAGAGTAATCCTGGGCCTCTTGTTCTAAACTCCTTTTCCTGGCTAGAGTCATGTCTGGAGGGAATGTTTTCGTCCTCAGGAAGGATACTAGTGGTTCACTCCAATCTGGCACTATGGACACTTGATAAAGAGTGGCATGTTCCACAGGTGGTTTAGTGCGACAGATTGGGCATTCCTTGCACAACTTTTGGACATCCGCTTCCATAGTTGGGCAATGCACTCCGAGTCTCCTTAGGGTCTGTAAGGTTCGTTGCTTTGAGTAGTGTTTCTCTAATGCACCTACATGTGCTAATTGCAACCACTTCGCATACTCGTCCTCTTCTACACAACAAGCCAAGATCCCTTGATCTGTGTGCTTGTACATACTTCCTGCCATGATGTGATACTTTTGGGCTTTTACTACCTCTCTATCCTGTGTGGCTATTACTGGGTGGTTAGGCCCGTACGTCAATATTGGCACTAATGGCTTAGCCCACTGCGGTACCACTTCCAAGTTAAACAAGTGAGCATCATGAAGGTCATCTGATACTCCTTGTGGGGCTTCTCCAGATGTGAGCCTAGAAAGATGATCAGCTCTCAAATGAGTCCTCCCTTTCCTTACCACAACCTCGAAATCATATTCCATTAGTAAGAGAAACCATCTTACTAATCTTCTTGTATTGCATGGCTTGTTTACGAGGTATAGCAATGTCTGATGGTCAGTAAAAAATTTAAACTTATTTGCAAGCAAATAATGTCTAAACTTTTTAACTGCATATATCATGCCTAAGCCTTCTCTCTCAGTAGTGGTATAATTTCGTTCGGCTGCATTCAATTGTCTACTGGCATAGGCAATTGGAAGATCCATATTACCTTCACCCGTAGGTTGTGCGAGTACACATCCAATAGCATAATTGGATGCATCCACGTGAACATGGAATGGCTTGTTCCAATCTGGTGTGGTCAAGATTGGTGCTGAACATAATCTTCATTTAAGCTCCTGGAAGGAGTTCTCACATTCATCAGTCCACTCAAAGTTAGTCAGAAGTCCGTACATGGGCTTTGCAATGACGGCATACATGTGAATGAACCGGCGGTAGTAACCACAATGCCCCATGAAAGCTTGTACTTCCTTGACATTCCTTGGCCTAGGTAGCTCTGCTATGGCTCACACTTTCTCTTCGTCGGTGGATATGCCATTTTTTGACACTATGTGTCCTAGAATCTTGCCTTGCCTGACCATAAAAACGCATTTTTCTGGGTTCAAGCAGACCTGATATTCTCTACATTTGTCAAAGATTTGTCTGAGTTCAGGAATATGGGTTTGTCTAATGTTGGAATGAGCACAAAGATCATCAACATAGACTTCTAAATTCTTCCTCAGGAACTCCTTAAATACATGGCACATCAGCCTTTGGAAGGTAGCTGGTGCATTGGTAAGCCCAAATGGCATTACACGAAAGGCAAATATACCCCACTCTGTGGCAAAAGCTGTCTTATGCTGATCTTCTGGAGCTATGGCTACTTGATTGTAGCCCGAAAATCCATCGAGGAAGCTGTACACTTCCTTGCCTGCTACTCTTTCTAAGAGATGTTCTGTGATGGGAAGCGGATAGTTATCTCGAATTGTGGCTGCATTAACCTTCTTCAAGTTAATGCATACACGTAGCTTGCCATTCTTCTTGGGCACCACTACGATGGAGGATACCCACTCAGTGTGCTCAATTTCATAGATAAATCCAGCTTCGACCAGTCTATCTATCTCCTCTTTGATCTTAGCAGCATAATTATCGTTATATGTATAGGGCTTTTGCTTAGAGGGTTTGGCATCTGAAGTCATGGGGATGGTGTGTGAGCATATGTCTGGGTCAACACCCTTCAAATCCTTGTAACTCCAAGCGAATACATCTCTGTATTCTCTTAGCAAGGCTATTAACGCATGCTCTTCTTCCTCTGTTAGGTCATGGCCTATGTATGTGCATCTCTCCTCTCCTTCTTCTAGGGCTACCACTATTTTCTTGGTGGTTTCTTTGTTATCATAGGCCTCTCCTACTTGTGCCTCTCGTTTAGGCATTCTTATCATGACTCTCCTGTCGTCTATCTCATACTTCTTAAAATTTTCTGGGACCTCAAACAAAGATTCTTCCTCTTCTGGTGAGACTTCTCTCTTCTTTCGTTTCTTTCCTTCTTCCTTCGGGGTCACATGTGTTGCTAATCTTACATCATTTGTAAGCTCTCCATGCCTCTGGGTTGAAATTCTACTTCATGGAAGTATTCTTCATCTGATGCAAATGGTGGGTCCATAATGATTGACTCTAGATCGGAGTCACTCGCATCCTCAAATGCATCAGGGCTAGGTTCGCATTCTTCTAGAACAGCCTCTCCCATGATTGGCTCTATGGAGAAGACTGAAATGTCATAGCCATCCTCATCACAGTGAGGTGTCCATTGTTCTTCATTGATGGCTACATCCATTGTTGCTAGGATTTCTGCCCAGCCATGGGGTTCAAATTCCTCATCAGGGAAGACTACAGGTGCATAGGCTGGGTCTTGAATTGATCTATGATTTTCTTTTGCACCTACCTCTCTGGCTTTCTCTCTCTTCTCTTCTTCTACTGCTACCTTACACATCCATAAGTGAGTGTCTTCATGCATCCACGAGGATCTGGATTCTATGGAATGCACAGACTCAGTCTCATCTTTGGCTCTATGGATGGGGTTCCATTGGATGGGAGGGACATCTCTATGAGAGTAATCTTTGAGATTTACTTTGGTTGTAACACCTAAGTGTTGCAAATACAAGGAGTTGGTTCCCCAGTCCTGTACCACTTGCAACTGTCGCATAAATGGTCTTCCCAAAATCATCTCATAGGCATGATTTTTGCTAAAGTCACATATAGCAAATGTATGCTCAAACTCGACACCACAGGTGGTGAGAGTTATTCCTTCTAGCAATCCTAATGGCCTCTCAATATGACCATCGGCCATCTGCAATTTCATTCTCGTTGGCTTGAGTGCTGGCTTGCCCCAACGCTTCCATAGGGAAGTGGTGACAATTGCAACTCCTGCACCTGAGTCCAAAATTGCCTTGGTGGTGTACTCCTGGTAGGTAATGGGAAGATAGGTGTTCCCTTCTTCACCTTCACACATGTCTCCTATCTTATCCAAGGGTATTTCTAGCACTGTCCTCTGGGATCCTACCTGGGAATGAGGTTTTGCTATCTCTGGTACTTGTTTGGCGACATGTTTCCATAGCTCTGGCCTTACTTTGAGTAGCTCTTCTAAGGTGAGGTTGCATTGTACTTTAGTGTTTTTCACTATCTCTGTGTTCCTAGGTATGATCGACTCTTCGTTTCTTACCATGACCGTGGGTGCTCTCATACAAGTAGACTTAGCTTCCCATGGGCCTGTGAAGTGGGGTAATTCTTGTAGAGAGTTAGACTCAAAGTCTAGTCTGTCCTGAGAGTGGGTGCTCTCCTGCTCCTCATAAATGGATGGGATGTCTTGTGGGAATTGGTCGCGTGCATCATCCACGAGTTCAATAGGAGGAGAGACTTCACTCTCTTTAGCCCATTTGTCTTCTTGAATCTCGCGTAGGAATTCTGGTGTGAACCGATTCATAGAAGATGATGTGTCTGGCTCCGTAGAGTTAGGCACATAGGCTTCCTGAGCAGGAATGCTTAATCTTTCACTTGCCTTGTCCTTGTGTTGAGAGGCGGGTTCCTTTTCTGATTGTGCAATCAGCTTCTCTATTCTTTCTAACAGTCCATCAAAGTGCAACTGTGTCTTTGCTGAACTAGAGATGTTAAATAGGCGACTGGCCTCAAACATGGTCTGAGCCAATTCCACCATCTTAGCACAAATTTTGGTTCGTTCTAGCTCTAGTTCTGCTCTAGGGTAACACTTTTCATGATCAGTTACATTTGGCCCTTCTTGGATTCTGGCCTGATATGCTTTAAGCATCATATTAAGGTCTTCGGGAGTGGGATCAGCTAATACTGATCCTTCTTGGGGTGGTGGGTGGGTTACGTGGGGTGTATTAGCGGGTGGAGGGATGGAGGGTGATGGGGATGGTAGCGGTGGGAATGTGTGAGAGTGCGGTTGGGATGTGATCTCTATGATTTTGGCCTTGGTTTCTCGTAGACTCTCCTCAAGTTCACTCATCTTCTTTGCCCATTGCCGTTTCATTCTTTCACGGCTATCTCTCGAGGCTCTAGTCCTCTTCTTTGTCATGCTCTCTGTTTCACTAACATCTGGGCTCTTTTCCTGGTCTACTCCTTGGTTTTGGTGCAATGCTTGAGCTCTAATGATCACTTGCACAGGTGTAGTGGAAGTGACACTTCCTGTGGAATCTACCACTAACCCAATAACGTTGATAGGAGTGATTTTTGGCATATTATTGGGGTTCTTTGGGCAATCTCGTAAGAGATGCTCCTTTCCACAGTCTTGACAAAAGCCCTGGATTGTCACTGACTGGGGTTGTGTAGGTGGAGGTAAGGGACAATCACGAATGAGGTGATCCCCCTGACATCTATAGCATGGTCCTCTAGGGAATGGGGGTCTTACCTGCCTAGGTTGAGGTCTAGGGTTGGGGTTTGCATACATGACATTAGTGTAATCTGACTCCCAACTAGGTTCATTTGGCTCTTCACTATAGTAGGACTCACCATGTTCAAGAGATTGCATGTAGTAAGCCTGGGGGCTATCAACATGTGTAGAATCGAAGCTATGGTCACTGGGATCACTTTCTGAAAGCACTGGTGTTACAGGGACTATAGCTCTATTTAGGTTTTCTTCTGCAACAACATACTTTACCGGAATCACATTAGCTGGAGCTGGGGGTTGTTGTGCTAGCACAGGCTGAGGCCTTTGTTGGTTTTGGTAGGGTTGGTAGGTTTGTTGAGGCCTAGCATACTGCTAAGGTGGGTACTGGTTCTGGTATCTTCCTTGTTGAGGGTATGGCTGTGGGTACGTCTGCCTAACGGTTTGCTTATTGTAGGGGCAATCTTGCGCGGTGTGATTGGTGTATCTTCGTTCTATAGTGCAGTACTGGCTACTAGGATTAACTTGGGGTTGAGCCATAATGGGACATACATTCGCCATGTGGTCGCCACCACAAGTATAGCACCTTTTCACAGGGGCAAACCTTGGGATTTGTTTGTTAGTGACACCTAATTTCTGAGCTACTTTCTCTGCAAGTTCCTCAATTGATGTGGATTGCGTGGAAGAGAGGTTAGAGGCACTATCTGAATCTTTGTATATCTTGGAAAGCTCTAACTCCTCCCCTAGGTTATCCTCAATGTCAATGCACATGCGTACACAATCTTCTATGGTCCTAGGGTCCTTCAAGTACACATAAGATCTCAATTTGGTACTTAGCAATCCATCCAGGAATAAAGCCACTTGCTTAGCTGGTGTGGGTAGCTCCGAAACAGGGCATCTTTCTAAGTATTGCCTAAATCTTCTTCCTGCAAGTCTCACGGTTTCTTGAGGGGTTTGCTTGAAGCTGTGAATCAGCGAGGAGGTATTATGCCTTATGCCACTCTTAGAGAATTCAATAATGAAAGCCTCTAAGAGTTGGTCTATGCTCCTAAACTGCCTCTCATTTAGTGGCTGGAACCATGTCAGGGCAGTGTTCCTAAGGGTCAGACCAAAGGCATTGTACTGAGTGAATAGATCCTCTACTTGTTCAGCTCTCAGGACTTGCCTAAACTCAGCCACATGATCGTATGGATCTCCAGTGCCATCGAAGTAGTTCTTCATGGACTTAACTAACTGAGTCGGTCTCAGAGTCCTTGTGTGCTCTCTAGGTCGTGGTAGAGGGAACTCATCCGCATTTCTTTGATTCCTGTGAGCTCTAAGTATCTCAGGTTCTACTCTATTTGTTTCCGTCCTCGTTCTTTCTCTGCCCACTGGGTTGGCAAAGCTTACTTCTGGTCTATCTCTGCTTCTGTCTCTTTGCATTCCATGAGCTTGGGATGTTCCAGCTCCAGGGTGACCATAGGATACATTCGATCTTGGTTGGGGAAAAGCGAATTCACCCTTCCAAGTGTAAGCATGCCTATCATTTTCTGTCACCACAAAGATCCTCTCCGAAGCGTGATCTAAGTAGGTCACTCTACCTGGGCTATCAGGATCCTTAAACTCATAGATCATGATTGTTCCTATATCAATTGGCCGATCGGGTTTGTACCTCCAAAAGCTTCGTGAGTCTCTCGATTGAGGAGCAAATCTATGCTCTTATTATCCTGGGGAAACCACTCCAGTGTGATAATCCTAGTGAGAACCGATTTACCTCGAGGGGTTCTAGGTTCTGCACCCATGTTTCCTTGCTCCAGGTCACCTAAGTCTGCTTTGGGGATTACATTTCCAAATTCGTCCGTCCTATCTGGGTGACTGGTGACTACGTATATGGTTCCTTCTTTGTCCAAGTATGCTCCATTTTCAAACTTGACAGCTGGGTGCTCTAATCCAATGGATTGATCAGGATTCTTAATCTGTACCACAGATCTTCCTAGGCCGTCCTCATAGATGCTAGCACCTAATCGGTTGGTCCTAAGGTATTCCAATTGCGTTTTGTAAGGGCCTTCTACCCTGTGCAGGTATGGCACTCCTGAACTGCCTGTAGGTCTCTCCATACCTTGAGACATCTTGGATTCACTAGTCTCAGAACTTGGGTAGTATGAGTGGTGGCTCAACTGCTGGGCCCACGACCTAGCAGTGTGGTTGACACTAGCCTCTGAAGACCTAAGGCTTTGTCTATCCCTTACTAGATGTCGCCCTGATCTAAGGTTCATAAGCCTAGCTGAATAGCCCAATTTTGCCCAAGTACAACCTCGTTGCAGAGTCCTTTTGTATCAGTTACTTGATTCTTTTTAGTTGATTCCTGTGTTAAAATTCTTGTCTGATGTCACGTCGCAAGGTATATTTGAGTGTAGTTCCGCACTTACAATTGATCGTTCCACGTTAAGTTCTTTTCCTTTAAAGTTCTCGATAGTACAAAGATTATGTTCTTAGCTTGAACTTGAAAGTTTAGGTCTGCTTCAACTTGATAATTGCCTATCGTCGGCCTGACTTACTCCTACCTCTAGTCATTCTTAGCCTAAACTAGGAATTGACAGAGAGGGTTGAAAGTTTCCAACCTTTTGTTTCCTGCTTGGTTGCCCTTGAATGCCCAGGAAGTGTGTTCCCCAAGCTTGCACTTACACTTGCTTAGAACGCCTTTCGATGCTCTCAATAGATCTGTAGAGTTCCAAAGTTAGCTTTAATATTTAAATTCCAAAGACAGAACCAATGATTCTCATTCCTGTAGCACAATTACTAATTTGCATAGTGAATTTTAGGAAAACAATTCTTAAGACCCCTGACTTTGATCCCCTTGGGTATGGTCAACTTCAAAATACCCTAGCTAAAAATCAATGCATTATGTTTATAAAAAACAGTTGAGGGCGTGTAGTATATGCCACAAGCTTTCCAACAAGCCCTAGAGCTCAAAAAATGGATTTCGTATGAAAAAGTCATGACAGTTCAGGGTTCTAGGGTTAAGACAGGGTTCAAACAGGATCACTGTGCAACAGGTCTTCCCCAAGTTGTTTTCCTAAGGCCTCCTTATGTGGTCTAGAGTAAAATGTTTATGCCCAAAATTAGCCCAACTCTTCAATTTAAAAACCCTAAAAAATTTGGCTAAAATTGGCTGTCAATCACGATGGACAGGGCTGTCAATCGCGATGGACAGAGTATCAATCGCGATGGACAGGCAGGTCAGTCAATCGCGATGGACAGGGTATCGATCGCGATGGACAGGGAGGCTGTCAGTCGCGATGGACAGGAGTCAATCGCGATGGACAGGAGGTCAGTCAATCGCGATGGACAGACAGGCTATCAATCGCGATGGACAGGCAGTTGGTCGCGATGGACATGCTGTCAGTCGCGATGGACAGGAGGTCATTCAGTCGCGATGGACAGGCAGGCTGTCAATCCCGATGGACTGAAATTTTGCAAGATTTTCAAAAATTTTGGTGGAAATGTGGTGTGCAGGGTCTCTAGTCCACTGTGGTGCACTCAGATTTACCAAAAGGTGAAAATTTCTACCAATCGCGATCGACAGGAGTCGGCGACTGCGAGACAGTTCTGCACATTTCCGTACCTGCGCGACGTGCTGGAGGGGATGATGATGCGGAAACCTGCAAGAAACTCCAAAAGCATGCAGAAAATAGCACACAACAGTTTGCTCTCTCGCTCTCTCTCACAAGTGAAATGAGGGAAATGAGGTGGAGAAGGTGATATAATAAAAAAACTGAAATTTTTGCGATGATGGAAGTGGAGGTGGAAGATGGTGATGATGATGATGGTGATGATGGTGGTAAGGTAAGAAAGAGAAAAATAGGAAAAGTAAAGAAATTACCTACAACGCCAACGTCTCCAATCTACGTCTTACCATCACACGCTCGTCCTCAAAGCTCGATCCCCGGCAACGGCGCCAAAATTTGGTGTAGCTCAGTGATGTGTAGCACCTCCTTTAATGTCAATCCGGGAAGACGTGAGGATGGTATGAAGACCTCGAGCAAGTGGAGGCACAAGTGCGTGAGTGAGAAGCACACAAGCATGCACACACATACACACACACGCGCACACACGGCAAGACAAAGAGTGAGAAGCGATGGAGTTCTTAGATTACTTTCAAAAAGCTCTTACAAGTTCGTTTCAATTACAATCTAACCTGAAAAATGAGCTCTCTAGCTCTTTTTATAGTTTTTGACTAGGTTTTGGCCCTGTCCAGACCTAGTGTCTGGCCTAGTTAAAAATTAGGTTCCAGGGCCAATTTGAGGGCTTAAACGGAGTCTAAAAAATACGAAAATTGATATGTAGGTATTTCTAAGGCTCCTCAAGCTCAAGGACTCCTTGGCTTGCACAAAATGGAGCTACAAAAATATGAAATGGTATTTACAATGATTGTTAGTGATAAGAATCACTGTTCTAAAGATGTTGATTTGGAAAAATTTGCAGGGCCTATCTGCTAGATTTGCGTCGACTGCCTTGTCTACTTACTCCTTCACCTCGCTCTGACTCTCTCCGCTGGCTTCCTTGTCTAGTCAGTCCTTGGGTGCCCATACTGCTCTCAACAGTTTTGCTTCATGCTTGTCAGGTCATGCATATCTTGGTTGAGCAAGAACTAGCCTGTTGTGGCCACTTATAGTTGTGAGGATGAGTATAGGGAAGCTTTTAGAGTGACCATTGAGTGTGTGTGGCTTAGATGCCTTTTGGATGATTTGGGTGTTGTTCTGTCTTCTGCCACCACCATCTTCACTGATAGTGAGAGCACATTCAAAGTTGCGAGGAACCCTATGTTCCATGCTCACACAAAACACATTGAGGTGCATTATCATTATGTCACGGAGAGGTTCTCTATTAGAGAGATCAGTTTGGCATATGTGCCTACGCAGGATAACATTGCAGATATTTTTACAAAGACTCTGCCTAGGGAGCAGTTTGAAGCTTTTTGCAAAACTTTGGGCTTAGTTCCTTTTGTGGATTGATCTCTTTCCACATAGCTTGGCACTTCTTTACACATGAGTGATGTCTCCTTGTTCATCACATCACTAATCCACGAGATTAAAAAACTCATATTGATGATGAGTATTTCCAATCTATTGTAAATAAATTTCCAGATCATCATGAGAAAAATTCATTCTCCAATTTTCAAATTGAGTAATGTTTTCTTGAAATAAATGGAAACATTTTTATGCCTAGTTTCCAAGAAGGGAAGTAAAAAAAAAGGGTTATTTTTGAGAGCCATGATGTGACTTGTGTAAGACACTATAGTGTTGAGAAAACTTTACAACTAATTATATGCAATGTCTTGTAGCCAAAGATGGCTAGGGATGTTCATAGTTATATGAGTCAATTTTTTAAGTGTTAGGTGAATAATGCAGAGAGGAAACGTCCTCCAAGTTTTTTTTACAACTGTTGGATATGCCATAGTACTATTGGGATAATATTTCAATGGATTTCATTTTGGCTTTACCTAGAATACCACATTCAAAGAATGCTATTCTTGTAGTGGTTGATTGGTTGAGTAAAATGGCACACTTTATTTGTACGAAGGAAAAAATTTGATCTGTACAAGCTGTGGAATTGTTCATTCAGAACATCTTCAGATTCCATGGTTAACCTAAGTCCATCGTTTTAGATAGAGATGGTAGATTCACATGATTTTTTTTGAAACTGTTTAACAAGTTAGAAGCTCAACTCAAGATGAGTAGTGGAGAAAATCAATAGACAGATAGTCAGACAGAAAGATTAAACCGAATACTGGAAGATATGTTAAGGGCATATTTAAAAAAAACATACAAATTGGAATATTTTTCTCCCTTTTGTATATTTTGCCTTTAATAGTTTGAAGCACAAAACTACTAAGTTGGCACCTTTTTAGGTGATTTATGGCTATGTTCTACAAAGTTCGACTGCCATAAGGTTACTTAAGAAATCCCCTAGTGCTTCATAGTTTCTCATACACATACAAGCTAATCCTAAGATAACTCAATCCAATCTTTAGCAAGGTGATGAAAAGGTTAAAGCTTCTATAAATCAACATACCATGGACATTCTAAGAAGATGATCATGTGTTTTAATAGGTTTCACTTCATTCTTCATTGACAATGTGTCAGAAACCCAAGTTTTCACCTAGATTCTATGGACCATGGACAATAATCAAGATGATTGGTGATGCCGCTTATAAGTTAAAATTGCCAAATGATTATAAAGTTCACTTAATTTTGCATGTTATTAAGTTGAAACCATATAGTTTTGAAGATGAGTAGTTTGTGGATGGCTGATTATTTCAATAGATTGGAATCAGGGGAAGCACCAGTGGGAGTGAATGATGAGTTACCATATGCAAAATTGTTTAATGATCAGATTGCTGATTCAGATTCTTGGTATGACCAGTTTTTGGCATTCCTAACAAATGGAGTGTTGCCTCAAAAATTCACTCTAGATCAGAGAAATAAATTTGCTTTAAAAAGTAGGCCATGTTTGGTGATAATAGGTGCATTATATAAAAAGGGGGTTGATCATGTAATTAGGAGATGTGTGCCGGATTTTGAGCAAGCAGCGATGTTGGAGGAAGCACATTCAGGAGCAGTGGGAGGAAATTTATCATGAGACATTACAGGTAAGAAGATTTTGCAGGCTGGCTTGTGGTGGCCTATGATATTCAAGGATGCTCATGAGTTTGCAAAAAGGTGTGCTATTTGCCAAAAAATAGGTCAACCAAATAATGCAGATGGACAAACCATCAATGGGTTTCAACTAAAGAAATTTTAGGGTAAACCTCCACACATGGAGTGGTTAACAACAAGTTTGGCACAAATAGAATTGGATCCGGATAATCAATGCAATATCAATAACAACTACAGGTGTAATAAGGGTTGCTTATTTGGATTTTTCTTACTTGGATTGTGTTCTCTTGACCTTCTTTGGTCGGATTTTATGCAAATTGGTTTCTCCTTACTTAAGTGGGTTTCAGATAAAGGTTTGTGGTTTCTAATTCTTTCAGTCGGATTCTATGCAGTCGGATTTCAGATCACCCTAGTAGAATTAATCGGAGTTTGGTTGCTTGATCGGATTGTACTAGGTCCAATCTTGGTTAGTCCAAAAATACGAGAGAAATGGTGTTTTCAATGATGACCTCGAAGGGCAGGCAAAACTTGAATTATTATTTGGATTTCACTTATGACTATTTAAATCATGGCTATGTTGGGTTATGCATGTAGATAGTCCCATCGTATGAACAAGTTGGGTTGTGTGAATGCATTTTCATTCTACTCATATACTATGCATGTGGGTCAAGATGCCTAAAAACAAGTCGGCAAGCTTAACAAAAGTTCTTTAGTCTGACTCTGTTGTAGAGATGAGGGGTCGATTGAGGAAGAAAGAGAGTGCTGTGCAAAAGGAAGATAAGTCGATTGAGGAGCATGATAGTTCTGCACAAGAAGAAGAAGGGGAGTAGGTGCCATTATTTGCAAGTAAAACATACATACATACATAGACACATATGTCACTCTAGACAAGAATGAACAACATTTCAAGAAGGAGCGCCTCGTTAACTACCAATATGTGGAGACATGAGCAAGATATGACAATTGTGAGCAAATGATGTGCATGAAGGTGAAGGTGAGAAGCACACAATCAAATGCATAAATACATACACACATGCACACTCACACAAGGTAGAGATAAGAAGAAGATCAATGGAAGGAAGTAGATTCTCAACTACAATAGTTCTCAATGAATACACAAGATTCTTTTTCCCAAACATGTGACCAAAATCTAATGTCAAACATGATCTCTCTAGATCTTTTTATAGTCGTCCAACTAGTTTGAGGCATTTAAGGATCTCCATTACATGAGTCCTATCTAAACAGTTCAAGCTCAAGGACTCCTTGGTTTACACAACAATGAGAATTTGAATACAAAATTCGATGTTTATGTTAGAAAGGTAGTGATAAAAATCATTATTTGAGTGCTTGAAGAAATAATTGATCTTTGATAGTTGAAAAATGTGGATCAATACCACTTAGATTCATAAACACTTTGCTTCACATGCTTCCTTACCTTTGGTGTATGATTTCTCTAGCTTGACTTGGCCTTATGAACCACAACATTACCCTCCTCTTGCAGCTGCCATCCTTGATAGACTTTTGTTGAAGGTTGAGACCAACATAATTCTCTAGAAGGTTGAGTGCTAAGGAATGTTTAGTTACTAGGATGCCTTTAGCTACATCTACCTCAAGCTTGGGTTAGTTGATTGCACTGGGTGTATTAGGTTCTTGGAACAAGTAGTGTACGGAGTATGGCATTGATTTGCATGCAAATAGTTGGAGTAAATGGGTGGGCCATGAAATGAAGGTCTCATTGTGGTACTCCCAAAAGCATGACATGGATATCTCCTCAAAAATTTTTCCATGCATAGCATACTTTTGTTGATGGAAGTGTACTTATATAATAAACAAGGTTGATTTTACCATGCTCAAATATAAGCACGGAGACGTGCATGGCTTTGAATTTGGAAAAAACTTTGAAGGTGGTCTGCATGAAGTTCAAATATCTTGATTTTCATTCTTGTTGCAATGTTCTTCATTCTATGTAATCATGGAAACCAATGTCCAATGGTAGTCATTGCTTATATGCCAACTGCATTTTTTAGAAAAAAACTATAGCACCATAACCCACCGCCCATTTCCTTATAGTGTGGTCTCTTTGATGATACAATTGTCTACACATTTGTTCTTTTTATTATCTATTATTATGGGATTAAGGTTCATAGTGAATAAAAAAACCATAAGAGCACCTAGCATATTCTAATATGTATTATCTATACTATTGTGTAATTAAGATTCATAATGAATAAAACATTCACAATATTACCTATGAATTTTCTATTAGGTATTTATATTATTATGAAAGCAAGATTATAGTGAATAAAACTGACATAAAACAACGTATAATCTTTCTAACAATTATCATTCATACTATTTTGTGAATAAGGTTCATAGCGACTTAAACAATGAATTAACAATAACATCCATAAATTTTCTATTATGTATCCTCTATATTATGAGCCCAAGATTCATAATGAATCAAGTGTGCATAATACCATTTTTAAGTTTTTAAATCCATATTATCTAACATAATTTTAGGATAAGAGTCATGGTAAGTTATTAACTCACAATTAGACTTACAAAATTATTAATATTCATTTTCTATAGTATTCTAAGATTAAGAGACACATTCTCATACAATCACAATAGTCCCTATAAAAGTCTCTAATATGGACTTTCTATTTTGAGAGTACAGAACATGTTGAATTAAAAATGCATAATAGTCCTGTGGTAGAGGCAACCATGATCACAACTCCAATATACTCCTTCTACTCAAGGGTGATTCTTTCTTAGGGAAGTATACCATGTGACATGTTTGTGCATGAATACAAATTGATAGTGAAGTCATAGTAATGAGAAAAATTACAAGAACACTGATGACAAACAAACAATCTCCTTAAGACTGAGAATGATTATAGAAAGACAAAATAATCCAAATGGTCATTACAAGTAGGCTAGTAGCTACTCGAGAGAATAGAAGAAGTCAACAAAAAGAAGTATTTGAAGCAACTAAGTACTTTGCAAGTGAAATGCAACAGATTCCAATTGAGATACACCATCCAAGTCTACTCAATCACACTATCATGCTATCTACCATAGAGAAGCCAACACTTTGTATAGTCACCACAGAGTGGCCTTGACACACAGTGAGTAGAGTCACAACAAATCCGAGAGGTTAGCCAATAGAGATCTAATAAAGAGTACAACTAGAAGAGAATAAGCAATCAGACTAGAACAAAGTGTCCAAGATATAAGATCCAAGAGATTATAGAGAAACAAAAATGAGTGCCAAACTCCTCTTATATAGAATCCAGAGGGCAAGTGGAGTGTCCTTGTTGATTCCAAGTTTTACTATCACCCGTGCCAAACTCACATTCTTGTAGTGGCCATTCTTGCATTTATTTACACTTTTACCATCTACTCACAAGTCTAGAAAGCTTTATCCCATGTTTTATCAAAATGAGTGGTCACACTCTTCCCCAAGTTAGTCATGCCAAAAGTGGGTAGAGGAGTCACCCAATTTTAAATGTGCCAAAAACGGGTGGAGTTGGTACCCTATTTTTATAGTGTCAAAAAGAGGTGGAGGTGGCATGCTATTTTGGAAATGTGGCACTTTTGGGCCACCCAAATCCCTTAATCTCTACCATTACACATCTTCACCTTACAATGAGTGTAACCTCTTCCAAAAGAGTAGAATTTGCATAGCTTGATATTTTTCCCATTTTAGAGCTTTAGAGTAAACCATATCTTCATAGTGTAACCTTCCCCTTTGAATCATTATGTTAATCTATGTACATGCCTATGAGAATATGAGCTTTGATGCTCCGAAATCCTTGCCATCCTTAGGTGCTAAAACCAAAGGGTCTCTTGATGATCATTCTACTACCTAGGCAAGCCATTTCTTTGCGATGGCTCCCCTTGTGATGCTCAAGTTGTCCATGAAGAAGTACATGAATGGAGTTGCCCAATATGGTGGGGTCACCTTGCTAGAGTATAGCCACCTAGTTTTTGAGGAGGTACAATGACGCAAGGAGGAGGTACTCGCTGAAGGACAAATACATGAAGGCAACACCAAGAGGTGCATAGGAGGTAGAGACTTGCCTACATGAGGTAGCCATCTAGCTTGTGAAGAGGGCCACAATAATTTTAAGAGATGAATTCCTTGCGTGTGCCATGGGACAGGGGGTATTGAGAATCCCCAAGGTCTAGTTGCCCTTGTTGCTCTCCAACCAAGGGGGATCACTACCACCAGATTTACATGCTTTTTCTGATTCTCACTCAACTGGTTTCTATGACACGTGTGTCCACTAGTGGCTTTTGCTTCATGCATGGTAGCTGATGTATATCTTGGTTGAGAAAGAAGTAGCTTGCTATGGCCATTTCCTATTGTGAGGCTAAGTATAGGGCAGCTTTAACAGTGACTATTGAGTGTGTGTGGCCCGGATGCCTTATGGCTAATTTGGGTGTTGGTCAGTCTTCTACCACCACCATCTTCACTGACAATTAGAGCACATTGGCAGTTGAGAGGAACCTTGTGTTCCATGCTCACACTAAGCACATTGAGGTGCATTATCATTATGTCACGAAGAGGTTGTCCAGTGGAGAGATCCGCTTGGCATTATGTGCCCACACCGGAGAACATTGTAGACCTTTTCATGAAGGCTCTGCCTAGGGAGAAGTTTGCAAAGCTTTAGGCTTACTTCCTTTTGTGGATTGATTCCACATAGCTTGGCACTTCCTTATAAATGAGTTCCAGGTCCTTGTTCACCGCATCACTCCAAGGGATATTTGTTGATATATTTAGGTAGTGATGTGTGTGAACACACTAGGACTGTCGGGCCACCTTTTTCTCTCTTTAGGACATTTTTTCCCCTGGCTTGTATATATGCCTATCACCCTAATGGGTCTCTTATCTCTCTACATTCTAGTGGTAATACACATAATATTGTGCTCCAAGCTTCTTCTTCTTCTTCCTTGTGATGTTTGCATGCTTTCAGAGACCTAAAACTCCAACAATCTTAAAAAATGTCTCAGTAAATCCATGTGCATTCATGCCCTCATGATTCTTCACTTGCTAAATAAAAAACACAATCACATAAAAAACCTCAAGACATTAAAATCCATTTAACATTCTATTATTCCATAAAGTATAACATGCCTCTAAGTTGACAAGAAACTCACCTCAGTTGATAAGAATAAAGTAGACATGGATGCACTACAACATATCAGGGCCATACCAATGTTGTGCATACCAACGATCACGCCTCAACGTCGGTATGGCCATTGAAAATACTTGAAAAACCACGGAGGCAATATACGCATCGAAAAACTAAGCATCGGTATGAGCGTCAGTATAAGCGTCAGTATGGACGTCAATAAATCACTATAAATTACCAATGCACATATCGACACTCGTACCGATGCTCATACCCACGCTCATACTAACGTAGTGTTTTAACCGGACCTGAGTGCAAAAATTCAACATTCATCACATTTTGAAACAAAACCTTCTGCTATTGAGTTTGCGCACATGAGCTACATCTCTCTCTTTCTCTCTCTCTATGCACACCTCTCTATTTCTCTAGATCTGAAATTTTGGTAAGTATTGCACATACTCTAGCACTCTTTTCTCTTTCTTTACGTTTTCCCTTTTCTAATTTCTCTTCTCTTTAGTTTTGCAAGAGATTTTGGTGTCACGTCTTTGGAATTCGATGAAAGACAACATTAAGTGGACTTTGATGACAATGATCCAAACAATTAAATTGATGTAAGTGATTGTTTTGTTTTCGATTGACATAGAGAGAGAGAGAGCAAGAGAGAGAGATGAAAGAAAGAGATCTAGAGAAACATAGAGAGAGGGAGAGAGAGAGAGAGAGAGAGAGAGAGAGAGAGAGAGAGAGAGAGAGAGAGAGAGAGAGAGAGAGAGAGAGAGAGAGAGAGAGAGAGAGAGAGAGAGAGAGAGAGAGAGAGAGAGAAAGAGACATACATATACATACACAGTCACATATGTATACACACACATATGTGCATACACACATGCATATGCATACATAGATACACACCATATGCATATGCATACACACATGCATATATATACATACACACATGCATATGCATACTTACATACATACACACATGCATATGCATACATACATACACACACAAGTTGCATATACATACACACATGCATATACATACATACATACACACATGCATATGCATACACATACATACATACACACATGCATATACATACACACATGCATATACATACACACACATGTATACATACATACACAGTCCAATGCAAATACATACACACATGCATATACATACACACATATGTGCATACACACATACACATACACATGCATATGCATACACACATACACACATGCATATGCATGCACACATACACACATGCATATGCATGCACACATACACACATGCATATGCATGCATACATACACACATGCATATGCATGCACACATACACACATGCATATGCATGCGCACATACACACATGCATATGCATGCACACATACACACATGCATATGCATGCACACATACACACATGCATATGCATACACACACACAAGTTGCATATACACACACACATGCATATACATACATACATACACACATGCATATACATACATACATACACACATGCATATGCATATACATACATACATACATACATACACACGCATGCATATACATATACACATGCATATACATACACACATGTATACATACATACACACACATATGCATATACATACACACATGCATATACATACACACATGCATATACATACACACATATGTGCATACACACATACGTATGCATACACACATGCATATGCATACACACATGCATATGCATACACACATGCATATGCATACACACATGCATATGCATACACACATGCATATGCATACACACATGCATATGCATACACACATGCATATGCATACACACATGCATATGCATACACACATGCATATACATACACACACATGTATACATACATACACACACATGTATACATACATACACACACATATGCATATACATACACACATGCATTCACATACACACATATGTGCATACACACATGCATATGCATACACACATGCATATGCATACAGACATGCATATCCATACACACATGCATATGCATACACACATGCATATGCATACACACATGCATATACATACACACATGCATATGCATACACACATACACACATGCATATGCATACATACATACATACATACGCACATGCATATACATACACACATATGCATATACATACACACATGTATATACATACACACATGCATATGCATACACACATACACACATACATACATACACACACATGCCTATGCATATACATACATACATACATACATACACACATGCATATACATACACATGCATATACATACACATGCATATACATACACATGCATATACATACACACACATGTATACATACATACACACACATATGCATATACATACACACATGCATATACATACACACATATGTGCATACACACATACACACATATCTGCATACACACATACACATGCATATGCATACACACATACACACATGCATATGCATGCATACATACATACACACACAAGTTGCATATACATACACACATGCATATACATACATACATACACACATGCATATGCATATGCATACATACATACACACATGCATATACATACACACATGTATATACATACACACATGCATATACATACACAGACATGTATACAGACATACACACACATGTATACATACATACACACACATATGCATATACATACACACATGCATATACATACACACATGCATATACATACACACATGCATATACATACACACATGCATACACATACACACATATGTGCATACACACATGCATATGCATACACACATGCATATACATACACACATGCACACATGCATATGCATACACACATACACACATGCATATGCATAAATACATACATACATACACACATGCATATAGATACACACATGCATATACATACACACATATGCATATACATACACACATGTATATACATACACACATGCATATGCATACACACATACACACACACACATACATACACACATGCATATGCATATACATACATACATACATACATACATACATAAACACATGCATATACATACACACACATGTATACATACATACACACAAATATGCATATACATACACACATGCATATACATACACACATGCATATACATGCACACATGCATATACATGAACACATGCATATGCATATATATAATTAAATATATTAAAAATAGGATTTTTGAGTTTATACACAAAAAATAGATCAAAAATAGGATTTTTGAGTTTTTACACACACACACACACACATACATATACACATACACACATACATACATACATACATTTTTATGAAATATTAGAGAAAAATTTAAATATATAAAATATAAATAATTAAATATCTAAAAAATAGATCTTTAAATTTTTAGGATATATATATATATATATATATATATATATATATATATATATATATATATATATATATATATATATATATATATATAAATTAAATATACCAAAAATAGGTTTTTTGAGTTTATATACAAAAATAGAATTAATATATCAAAAATAGGATTTTTGAGTTTTTACACACACACATGCATACATACACACATACAGACATACATACATACATTTTTATGAAAATATTAGAGAAAAATGTAAATATATTAAATACAAATAATTAAATATCTAAAGAATAGATCTTACAATTTTTAGGGTTTATATATATATATATATATATATATATATATATATATATATATATATATATATATATATATATATATATATATATATATATATATATATATATATATATATATATATATATATATATATATATATATAAAATTAAATATACCAAAAATATGATTTTTTAGTTTATACACAGAAATAGAATTAATATATAAACAACGGATTTTTGAGTTCACACACACACATACATACACACATAAAATATCAATAAATATAAATAATTAAATATCTATAAAATAGATCTTTAGATTTTTAGGGTTTATATATATATATATATATCCTAAAACACATCCTAAATAAATTTTAAGGATTAATATTATTTTATACAATGAAATATATGTGAAAATATCTAAAAACTAGATCTATAGATTTTTTAGGGTTTATATATATATCCTAACATCTCCACATTGGATCAGATGGGATCCCTACGTACACCTTGGGGAGCTCATGACCATGACGACTCCAAGATATATTGCATAGTGGGAATCGATTCATGATGAGCAGCAACATACTCCTTGTCATGGACGAAGGAAACCATCCTGAACCTAAGATTCCATGTGAACCCTGTATCTCATGATTGGTTCAGAATTAGGAGAAACCAATGCTTCCATTGCGTCCGGAATGTGCCAAAACCCCAAGATCAACTGTCTATTCGCTGAATTCTGACATTGGGAGGTCTTGTTACAAATCGATGACATCATGATGACATCATCAGTTCGCAACCGCCTTGGGAACCGCCCTTGAAAACCTATATAAGGAGGGGTTGGCCACATTCATAATCAGTCTTGCCAATGCCAGTCTTGGGAGCTCAAGGAGTCGTGACCTCCAAGTAAGTACATTCAAGTTCCAGTTCAAGTTCTAGTCTTGTTTCTAGCTCTAGTCTTGTCTAGTCTTGTATTGTGGACATCCTTTCTTGTCCTATTGTAATCTCGTAGTACGAGATCCTTTCTAGTTATTTCTTGTATCCAGTTCATATCCCTGAGGGGATTTCTTGTAATCGAGATATCTTGTTTCCTACCTACGATCCCGGGTTGTGGGATCTCCTGTATCATCTCTAGTCGAGTTTTCCATACCTATTGGTCCCGGGTTGTGGGACATCTTGTATCGATCGTATATTCTTGTAGCATTTTCCCTTCGTGGGTATTCTTGTAATCAGAACTGTGTTTCCGAAATCTTGTCTTGTGTAGTCAGAGAGCACAATCTAGTGCTCCCCTGACATTTTGGCAAGACTATCTTCTATCCAAGACCAGACATCATGGAGAACGCTTATGAACAGATCGTAGCATCACTTCAGAGTCTCCAACAACAAGTCGAAGACCTAAGTCGTCGACAGACACAAGTCGAGATGGGACATCCAGTGCATGTAGGTACACTCCTTCAAGAATTACAAGAACGAATCGGGAGTCTTCAAGCGAATCAAGGGAGTATTCAAGTGAACCAACGGCCCAGTACATCATTTGTGAAGGAACCCAAGATTTGCATGCCAGAAAAGTTCAATGGTGATCGTACAAAGTTTCGAGGATTCTTGCAACAAGTCAAATTGTACATTCGCATGCAGCCTGATAGATACCCTGATGATGCATCCAAGGTCGGTTTTATTGGAACCTTGCTCTATGGTCAAGCTTTATCATGGTTCGCCCCAATCTTGGAGAAGGATATGGCCGTACTTCATAATTATGAGGCATTTCTTGGAGAGCTTGTCGCCACATTTGGAGATGCAGACACGAGTCGAGTGGCAGAAACAAAACTTCGAAAGCTACGTCAAGGTAACCGCCCTGCCTCTACCTATGCATCAGAATTTAGGCAATTGATATGTGACCTCACTTGGCATGAAGATTATTTCATTAGCCAATTTAGATGGGGCTTAAGGGATGACGTGAAGGACCTTCTACTCACGATGCCAGAGGTGAAGACATTGAATGAATACATCAACCAAGCCATTCAATGTGATAACCGTCTTTTTGAAAGGAAACAAGAAAAACAAGTAGAAGGAAGACCTCGCCAATGGAAACCTTTCCAGCCTACTCCTAGAGATGACACTATGCCCGAACCTATGCAGATAGATGTAACTAGGTTCCAGCCTCTAACACCACAAGAGAAACAAAGAAGGAGGGATAACAAATTATGTCTATATTGTGGAAACCCTGGCCACATTGCAGTTAATTGTCCCAACAAGAGAACAAACTCCAAAGTCGCAGCCACCCTTGTAGAGCAGGGAAACGAGGAAGTCCAGTTGTAAAAGAGACCATACAGCCGGACCATGATATACGAAAGGGTCTCATAATTCCATCCACACCCGTAGAAACATGTCTTGCCCCTGTCAAGTTAATCCTGTCTAAGAAGACCCTTTCCCTCATAGCTCTAGTAGATTCAGGAGCGTCCTCATGTTTCATTGATGAAGGACTCGTTAAGAAACATGGAATTCCAGTACTTCGAAAGAACAGACCAGTAGTAGCCGAAGTAGTAGATGGACGGCCTCTAGCATCGGGGAATATAACCATGGAAACCATACCACTAAGAGTACACCTTGGTGACCATGATTCACACATATGTTTCAATGTAATATCGAGTCCAGCAAATATGGTTATCATCGGAATGCCGTGGTTAAAGAAACATAATCCAGAAATTAATTGGGAAAAGAATAAAATCACCCGTCGAGATATCCAGAAGAACCCAACATATGTTGGAGCTAAAGCCTTCATACATGCAGTAAGGAAGGAACCTACATATATGATCTATGCCATACCAGCTCAAGAATCCAAGAAAGATGATCCAGTACAGCTACCCAATCAGTACAACGGCTTTGAAGATGTTTTTGAAAAGAAGAATGCAGATATCCTTCCAGAGCATAGACCTTATGATTGTCCCATAGATCTTCAAGAGGGAACACAACCACCCTTTGGACCAATCTACAGACTATCTCCAGAGGAACTTACAGAACTACGCAAGAACATTGATGAGAATCTAGCAAAGGGGTTTATCAAACACTCGAAGTCTCCAGCAGGAGCTCCTATTCTATTTGTAAAGAAGAAGGATGGGACTCTCCGGATGTGTGTAGATTATCGTGGATTGAACAAAGTCACTATAAAAAACAGATACCCTCTACCACTCATATCAGAGCTCTTGGAACGCCTTGGAAAAGCAAAATTCTTCACGAAAATTGATCTTCGAGGAGCTTACAACCTTGTCAGGATCAGAGAAGGAGACGAATGGAAGACAGCATTTCGAACAAGGTATGGGCATTTTGAATATGTAGTTATGCCCTTCGGTCTTACAAATGCTCCAGCTGTCTTCCAACATATGATGAATGATATTTTTCGAGAATATTTAGATGATTTTGTTGTAATATACCTTGATGATATCTTGATATTTTCAAAAAATCTAGAGGATCATGAAGATCATGTAAAGATAGTCCTAGAGAAACTAAGAGAAAAAGGATTGTATGCGAAATTGGAGAAGTGTTCTTTTCATAAGACAGAAGTGGAATTTTTAGGGTACATAGTATCAGATAAAGGAATTTTTATGGACCCTAAGAAGATTGAGACAATCCTTGATTGGCAACCACCTTCATGTGTTCGAGATGTACAATGTTTTTTGGGGTTTGCCAATTTCTATAGGATATTCATCAGAGATTACTCCAAGATAGTGACACCTCTTACCAAGCTTACAGGGAACTCCAAATTCTCATGGACCGAAGAAGCAGAGAAGGCCTTTCAGACCTTGAAATCAGCATTCACTACTGCTCCAATCCTAGTTCATCCTGATTCTAGTAAGCCCTTCTTCCTTGAGACAGATGCATCGGACTTTGCTCTAGGGGCCATTCTTTCCCAATATGGAGATGATGGACAACTACATCCAGTTGCATATCATTCAAGGAAGTTTTCCCCTCCAGAAATTAATTATGAAATTCATGATAAAGAACTCCTTGCCATAGTAGACGCGTTTGATACCTGGCGTCACCATCTAGAAGGAGCAGCTCATAAAGTCATTGTATATTCAGATCACAAGAACCTAGAGTATTTTATGACCACCCGGATCCTCAATAGAAGGCAATCTCGATGGAGTAACTTTTTATCCAGATTCGACTTTGTCATCACATACCGTCCAGGACGTCATCAATGTCAGTCAGATGCCCTATCCAGAAGATCTTACCTTGCACCAAAGAAGGGTGAAGAGGCCTTTGATCAACAAGAGAGTGTATTACTCAAGCCCGAGCATCTCCAGTTAGCAGCTATCTCTTCAAGCCATCATGAAGATTCAGCCTTGAATCAGTTGATCCGTGAGAATCTACCACAGGATGAATTGTTTTGTAACGTTAAGCAGAAAGCTCAAGAAGGAAAATTCCAAGAAGTAAACGAATTTCAGGAAAAGGATGGTTTACTACTCTATAAGAACCTATTGTATGTCCCTCCAGGAAAGCCCAGGATCCAAGTACTTCAACAACGCCATGACAACCTTGCAGCAGGACATTTTGGAGTAAATAAAACAATAGAACTCATATCAAGGGACTTTTGGTGGCCTCAGATGTGGAAGGAAGTCAAAGAATACATTCGAACCTGTGATACTTGCAATAGATCTAAGGTACCCCGACATAAACCTCATGGCCTCTTGCAACCTCTACCTATTCCAGAAAGGCCATGGGCTTCATTGTCGATGGATTTCATCACAGATCTACCAAAGTCAGATAAGTATGATGCCATTCTTGTTATTGTGGATAGATTTACAAAGATGGCACACTTCATTCCAACTACCAAGGCAATCACAGGTGCAGCCACTGCCAGACTTTTTCTTAGGTACATATTTAGGCTTCATGGATTGCCTGATGACATTGTCAGTGATCGAGGTCCACAGTTCATATCCAGCTTTTGGAACAGTCTTTGCAAGCTCCTTGGTGTTCAAGTTAAACTATCTACAGCAAATCATCCACAGACTGATGGACAAACAGAACGAGTGAATCAAGTCCTGGAGCAATATCTCCGTTGCACTAGCAACTATCACCAAAATGACTGGTTTGAGTTGTTACCCTTTGCAGAGTTTGCCTATAACAATAGTGTTCATGCATCTACTAAGCAAACTCCCTTCTTTGCAAACTATGGACAACATCCAAGGATGGATATACAACTCTCAAATCATGTCAAGAACCCAGCTGCCAGAGACAAGGCCCAGTACCTGATGGACATTCACAAAGAACTGAAGGAAGAGATCCATAAAGCTCAACAACAATATAAGTACTATGCAGATCAACATCGTGTCCAGAATCCATCGTATCAAATTGGGGATAAAGTATGGTTACTCCGAAACAATTTACAAACTTCAAGGCCTTGTGCAAAGTTAGATCATCAAAAGTTTGGACCATTTACCATCTTGGCCAAGATTAATCCAGTCACCTTCAAACTCCAGTTACCGAGTACCATGAGAATACATCCAGTTTTCCATGTATCCATGTTGGAACCATATCAGATTTCACCATTGAGGGGGGAGAGACCTAGTCCTTCACCACCTATTGAGATTGATGATCATGAAGAATTTGAAGTCGAGCATGTCCTAGATTCCAGAATATCCCGGGGAAGATTGGAATACCTTATTCATTGGAAAGGGTATGACATCAGTGATCGTACTTGGGAACCTGCAGAAAACCTTCAGAGAGCACCAATCAAGGTTCGAGAATTCCATAAGAAAAATCCAACGAAGCCGAGACCAGATAACATGACCGCTCCTCGTGGAACTCGTCGCTTGAGGGGGAGGTGATGTCATGGACGAAGGAAACCATCCTGAACCTAAGATTCCATGTGAACCCTGTATCTCATGATTGGTTCAGAATTAGGAGAAACCAATGCTTCCATTGCGTCCGGAATGTGCCAAAACCCCAAGATCAACTGTCTATTCGCTGAATTCTGACATTGGGAGGTCTTGTTACAAATCGATGACATCATGATGACATCATCAGTTCGCAACCGCCTTGGGAACCGCCCTTGAAAACCTATATAAGGAGGGGTTGGCCACATTCATAATCAGTCTTGCCAATGCCAGTCTTGGGAGCTCAAGGAGTCGTGACCTCCAAGTAAGTACATTCAAGTTCCAGTTCAAGTTCTAGTCTTGTTTCTAGCTCTAGTCTTGTCTAGTCTTGTATTGTGGACATCCTTTCTTGTCCTATTGTAATCTCGTAGTACGAGATCCTTTCTAGTTATTTCTTGTATCCAGTTCATATCCCTGAGGGGATTTCTTGTAATCGAGATATCTTGTTTCCTACCTACGATCCCGGGTTGTGGGATCTCCTGTATCATCTCTAGTCGAGTTTTCCATACCTATTGGTCCCGGGTTGTGGGACATCTTGTATCGATCGTATATTCTTGTAGCATTTTCCCTTCGTGGGTATTCTTGTAATCAGAACTGTGTTTCCGAAATCTTGTCTTGTGTAGTCAGAGAGCACAATCTAGTGCTCCCCTGACACTCCTAACCAATATCGTCAGTAGTGAGATGCGGCGGCCACACATTTAGATACAGTTGGAACATCACATTTGGGTAGCGGTGGATACGACAATATGCGCTACCAATTTTGTACGTATCATTTTAATTATTGAGTTTGTTTGTGTTGAGCACATCATGTATGTTCATCTAACATTTTACATATTTATTATAGGAGTTGGCAGTGGGTCATCCTCCAATGCAAACCGAAGAAGCTTATGGATATCATCATGGATTGGTTGCACTATTGCAGGACTTAGAGGGATGCAGTGCGATCATTTCATGGGAGAATCTATGATGAGGTAAACTTATAGCTTGGTTTCATATTTTTAATTGTTGTTTATAAATATCATGTCAATTTTTCTCATTTTACACATATGCTTTGTTGCAGGAGTGTAGATGTAAAGGTTTTGATCCCCTTGAGCATATGTATGGTAGTGCTTTGCCATAATTTTGTATTACACTCATATGTGGCAATGGTGCACCATAATTTTGTATTCAGTTCCTATATGGAAGTGCTTTGTCACATTTTGTATTCGGTTCCTATGTGGAAGTGCTTTGCCACACTCTTGTACATGCTTCATTTATGGAATATACAACTTTTTTGTACATGATTCATGGTTCATTTTGCTCATCTCTTTTGTGTCTGACAGTTTTTTGCTATATGAAATCATGTTTTGGTTGCCATTAGCGTACACATCACATGTACTCGATTTTTGTTCGACAAAGTGTATTGTCTTTTGCTAAACAACATCATGGTAATGTTGTTGTAGCAAAAGACAATACACTTTGCCCAAATTTTTTTTGTAGATATGGTCATCGGTATAAGTGACAATATAACTCGGAGCAGGTCATCGGTATAAGCGACGGTACTCCCAATAGTGTCATCGGTATAGGTGTTGGTATGAGCATCAGTATTTCCAACACTTATGTTGACGCTTATACCGACGCTTATAGCCTATACCGGCACATATATCGGCACTTTAGTTTTGACACATATATCGATAGTTACACTTATGTCAAGGCCGAAATGCATCCACTTGATCTCCTTGGTAAAAGCCTCGGTATATGCCCGATATGTTGTAGTGATGGCCAGTCACATGTCCCATCACGGAACAATCATAAGCATATTCCATGTAAAAACACATGCATGAAAATGGAAAACTGGAATTTAATGTGAGTATGAATGATATGTAGAAATCAAGTATGATAATCAATGCATGGATTGTAATGACGATGAAAAGGCATGCCAAGTATAACATCATAGGACTGCAAAGGAGCAATTAAGAATGTGCGTTCATCTACGCATGAACCTATACAAATACGAATGTTATGCACTTAACCTTATATCTATTTCCTTGGAATGTAGCCTTAACTTTATACATAGAAGGAGGCGAGTTTAGTTGGAGATCTTGAACTAGTGTATAAGCTATTACCTTGGAATGTAGCCTTAACTTTACACATAGAAGGAAGTGAGTTTATTTAGAGATCTTGAACTAGTGTATAAGAAATAAAATCATGAGAACTACCATCATCATGTAAAATATTAACAAATTTACCATTAATAGTACCTTGCATGCAAAGTAAAGAATGTATAGACATTGACACAGGGCCTTTTTTGTTGAGCATCCATCATAATAGTTTGAAGGGATGGAGGTTTGGTAGGTTGTAAGGGGGTTGTCTTGTGTACTGGAGAGAAATTGGATTTAGAAGGGCATTGAAAAGTAGGGGAAGAAAAAGTAGTGAAGTATGCTTGAAAGGAAAATTGGGCTTGATTGGTTATTGTCATTGACATGTTTGTTGTGAGCAAATGGACTTGTTGATGGACTGAAACGCCTTTTCAGCATCATGTGCAAAAGAGATAGTTTCATAGAGGGTTGTAGGATGTAGTGTGTTGAGCTTGACTTGGATTCTCATCTCTAAACCATCTTCATACTTCCATTGCAAGGTATCTTTAGGAACTGTTTCAAGTGAACGAATAAGTAGTGGACGTTCCCAAAAGCATTCAGTGTAAGTAGATACAATATCTCCATCTTTCCATCCAAAAGTTGTCCATGATTGATGAGCATGTAAGTGGAGCTAGGGAGAAAGGAAGGACTTGTTCATCTTTTCTTGAAATGTCATCGATGTGGTGGGGTGCTTGGTGCTATGCCACAAAACATTCCACCATAACTAGGCTTTATCCACCAATTAATTAGTAACAAATTTCACTTTTTCAATTTTAGAATATGATTCATGAGTATAAAAGTCATCAAATTGATATAGCCATGAAAGAATAAATTGGCCTTCCTTTCACCCATCGAATCGAGAAAATTGGAAATCTTTGGCACCAATCATGGAATGTGTGCCTTATTTTTGAGTGGTGATAATGGCCTTCACCACCCTAACTAGGTTGTTGTCATCACTTTGCATTTGTTGGAGTAAAGAATCATGTTATTTTATCTCATTTTGAGCATCTTGGAGTTCATGCCACAAAAGCTCCAACTGTTGCTCAAGCGGTATCCTGGGTAGGGGTGATGCACCAAAATCCTTTGTAGTATGGGTAGGGTCCATGACCTTATATATAGAACCAAAAGCTATTATTGGACTGGACGAGAATAAAGGACCCAAAATAAATGTTGAATTAGCAATGGACACTATTGATTGGATCTTGTAGATGAATGTACGGAGAGATAATACAATAACAAGATCTCACAAGAACACATATAGAATATAAAGAGACAAGACTGCACATAAGATTAGGTACAATCTCCCCCCAATACTCTGATGGATGCATCTATCAGAGTATGTTCATTTATAGGTATTTTCACTACATCCTCAATAGAAGATACATGAGGGAGGCAATTTGAAAAGCATGCATTTATGAAAAACATTCTTTATTTATAAAACATCACTTTCTAAGCAATCTACTTTTTTTATAGAAATATATAAAAAAGTATCTTTTGAATATCTTCAAATATATTTGAGTAAATCCATGCGCATTCACACCCTCATGATTCTTCACTAGCAAGATAAAAAACACAATCACATTAAGAACCTCAAGACATTAAAATCCATTTAGCATTCCATTATTCCATAAAGTATAACAATTTATGATAGGGATTCAAGAACAATTCTTTCTAAGAGCCAAAGAAGCAAAGATGAAGTTGGAAAAAAGGAAAGGAAGCTTGGAAGAAAAGAAGGGAGATCACCAACCCATCAAAAGAACGAATACAAGGCAATAGAAGCAAAAGACTTATGTGCTTAAGGCTTGGATAAAAGTAAAAAATTTTGGCAAGAGTTGTGAGTACACAGGAAAGGTGCCACCTTATTTGCATGGAGTAGATTGGAGCACCAAAAGTCTCCAAAGGCAATGGAAAGACAAAGGACAAGAAGAGGAAGGTCATGAAAAGAGAGAAGATGCAAGGGTAGATGAAGAGACACAAGATCTTGAAGAGACACAAGGTCGTGTGGATGTTTGTATATATTTAGAAGCCTTTTGGGTGTGATTTTTTGTGGAGACAAGAAGGAGGTAGTGGAGATGCAGATTGTGATCATTCATCACGAAAACATATCAAAATTGGCCCAAATAATTTGGTACAAGGCACATAGGTATTTCACTAGCCTTATATCTTTTTGTACATAGTCACCTTGTTGAAGCCATCTCTCTCTATGAAAATATCCATTTAATGCACATGGTATCTTCTTTTAAAACTTATTGGGTATAATTTTTGTTGTCCAAATATCTCTCCTAAATTCTTCTCTACTAGTTACTAGAAATAATTTTTCAGAACCTCTATTTTGTGCTTAACCTAAGTTGAGAGGTAGTCTATCTTTTGACAATTAGTTGCGTGATGATTTGAAGTTCAATTGGAGTGATCTATAGCTTGTTAGAAACTTAAAAATGTCTGCTTTGTGTGGAGCAAAGCTCAGAGTCAATGGATATTTGAATTGTGAGTGAATCAAGTTTTAGTAAGAACGTGTCTCAAAAGATAGTTTCCAAAAGAGGTTCGATAACTTTTGTAGTGCATATTGGATTTACATTTCTCTATAATAGCTTGGTAATATTTCATGATTTGATTGCATACATGAAACAAAGTATATTATTAGTTTTCTTTGACCTTTTTTGTTTTATGCTTTGATTAATATAGTAAATGTAAACTGCGTTTACGTTACTTATCATTATTTCACAAGACCATTGCTTGTGGTTAGATACTATTGATTAATAGTAAACTAAAATATTATGAATATTGGACCTTCGTTAGTATCGATATTCTTGATTCGAGAACCTTAAGGAAATAGCTAGCCAAAAGGATTTGGCTAGTGATAAAACATACACAATGCATTCTCTTAACATGAATTTTAAAGATCCGTTTTATGGGTTTGTGAATGTGATCGATCATCTACTTTATGGAAAAAGATTTTCACGCTTAAGCAATAATGCCTTCGTGAGCTTCAATTTATTGTTGAAGTTAATTTAAGTCATGATGGTCTCATGACGTACTTGAAACCTTTTGTTTCAATATTGTTAAAGATTCACTCACTAATTATGCATAATGACATAAAGATGAAGAAAAGCAGAAACAAAACAATCAGAAAATTAAGCCTTAGTGAAGGGACAAATTCACGCCTGTAATATACAGCAAAGGAACTTCTAGAATTTTGAGTTTGTTGAAACCCGGGTCAAAAATTGTATATAAGAGAGATACAGTAGAAATGTAAGTGACTCTCTCGAATAGAACTCAATAGATGAGAAGATTCCCGTAGGGATAAGTAGATGTATGTGTGGAAGATGCCAGAGATTGCGTATGTAGAGATGAATAATAGAACCTGAAATGTCGGGTATTCATATGAGAGAGATGGTAAGGAATAACTACTCAGAGTAGGAGAGTTTTCCATAGCTATGAGCAAAGTAAGGTCAAGCTATTTTTTTTACCACATCTTCTCTAATAGAAAACACATGTTCATGTGTAAGAATTTGAACGCATTCTTCATATGTGAAGAAATCTAAGTGATTTCATGTTACTGTGGAACTTAGTTAACAGTTATAGTTTTTATCAGTAAACATTTTCTGGTACTTTTGAGAGCTAGATCTTGGAGCACAGTGTAAAGTTTTTCATGAGTGATAGCTTATCTTGAAGCTAGGAGTCTCAACTATAAATTGATCAAAGAGTTTTGTGAAACGGAACATGTATACACAGTATAGTGTCTAACCGGAAGAAGACATCCAAAAGTGGTGAAGTTTTTTCTTAAACTTCAGATAGAGTTCATTAAGTAAAGGAAGTTCACATATCACTTCCTTACTTCATGTATACACATTTGAAGTAACTACAAACAAAATTGCAGTTGATTCCGGTAGCATTCCAGTACAATTACGGTGAGATTCCGGTGACAGTTCAATGATAGTCCAGTGAAGTTCCGATGTTTGGTGAATTAAAAACACAGTTTTGGCACAGCTAAGTAGTGGAAAGATTATTTAAATGTAAGCAAATACAGTAGTGTAAAGACTGAAGTAAATTAGTTCAGAATTGAAGCTTGAAGAAACGTGAAGCTTTCTGTAAAGTGAATTTTCAGTTTTCACTAATACAGTTATAAAGTTTTTAGTTTTAGAAATTTTGCTAAGCTACTGATGATTATAGAGGTGTTCTAACATCACTTTAGTTTAGTTCTTGTGGTGTAGGTGAATTCCGCAATATATGCTGCACCAACAAGTGGTACCAGAGCAGTAAGATCAACAAGTGGTACCAGAACAAGAAAAGGTTCTGAAGAGCAAAAAAGGTTTCTCAGAAGAAGAAACGGAAAGAGAATTTGAAGAATTCTCATAAAGGAAGGTGAATGCTGAAGATATAAAAAATAAATGGCATCAAGAAGTATTCCGAAGTCATTCTCAAGGTAAAGGTTTACAAAAGGTAAAATCCTTTAACGTTACACTCACTGGAAGTAACAGAAACAAGAAGATCATGGCAGATCACATTTCTATTGACAAATTGGACAGAGACAATTATCTGGCATGGGTAATGTGCATGGAAGCCTTACTTATGAGTAAGGACTTAATGATATATGTGACAAGAGAAGAAAAGAAGACGACTTTCGAAGATGATAGTCAACCGAAGAAAGAAGAATTAGAAGCCTTGAAGCTGTGGCAAAAGAAAGATGCAACGACAAGAGCATATATCTATAATATTGTTACAGATCATCTACTAACACATATTAGAGGTCTGGAGAAAGCAGAAGATATATGGAGTGCATTGGAAGATCATTTCCAAAATACAACGAAAGCTAGAAAGGCTAGCTTATGGTCAAAGTTTACAACGTTCAAGAAAAAGCAAAGTCAAAGCATTAGTGATTATGTCACTAAGATGAAGGACTTGGCAGATAGTCTTGGATCAATTAATGAAGATATCGAAGACCACAGGTTAATAGCGCAAGTGCTTGCAGGTTTGAGAGGAGATGAAAGGTGGAAACCTTTCGTACTCTCAACTGAACTTTCTTTAAATCATTTTGTACCAGATTTAAATCAGTTGCTTGGACTAATGCTAACGTTTGAGCAAGATTTGAAGACAGATGGAGAAAAAGGACATAGTTCAGCTATGTACGCAAAGAGTAAAAAGAAAGGTGATAAAGGTAAAGAAAAAGATGAAGAAGAAGTGATTGCTCAAGCAAATTATGCAAAAGGACGAGGTAATGTCAGAAATAAAAGTAGAAGTAATACAAAAGGAAGAAGTAATAAGAAAGCTTGCTGGATCTGTGGATTAAGAAATCATTTGGCTCATGATTGCTGGCATAATTCACAAGGATCAAACCAGAATCAGAACAATAACAATAGAGGTAGAAGCGGAAGATATCAAAGAGGAAGACAAAGTCAAAGAGGTGGATATGGTAGAGGTGGAGCAAGAAGTTGGGGACAGAATCAGTCTCACAACACTACCTACTACAACTATGTGAATGATACGCAGAATGATTGTCATACAACATTAATGATGAGCTCAATAAGTGTGTCAGAGAATGAAGACCTCAGGGTATTTTATATTGACTCTGGTTGTTCAAATCTTTGTCAGGAAATATAGAATTGTTATCAGACTTAGAAGGAGGCATTTCAAATCATACAGTACAGACAGGTGATAACACAAAACATAATGTAAGGTCAATTGGAAAGGTAAACTGTAAGAATGGAGCTGACCTACTAACAAATGTTTTGTATGTTCCAACAATCCCGAAGAATTTGATCAGCGTGGGTCAGTTAGTAGAAAAAGGTTTTCAAGTCAAGTTTACAAATGAAGGAGTATTTGTTGAAGATCTAGAGAAAGGATACAAACAAATTGTTCATGGTAAAAAGGAAGGTAGACATTTTACTCTGAAAGTACAAGGGAATGTTGGTCAAGCCTTGATCACACATGGTGATGAGGTATTTACAGAACTAGACCTCTGGCATAAGAGGTTAGGACATTTTAATGAAACAAGAATCAAAACTATGGTGGAGAAACAATCTGTGAGAGGATTACCAAATATGAAGAGCCAACATATGATTCATAAATGTGAAGCCTGTCAGATGGGAAAAGCACACATGTTACCATTCCAGAAAAATGGTTACAAACACGATGGTGTGCTAGAACTTATACATACAGATGTATGGGGGCCAACAAAAGAAGGATCTATCAGTGGCTCAAGGTATTATGTTCTTTTGATTGATGATGCAACAAGATGGATAACTCTTTATGTTTTGAAAGAGAAATCAGAAGTGTTTGGAGCTTTCAGGCATTTTCATGCATATGATGAAACACTTATAGGATAGAAACTCAAAAGACTAAGGTCTGATGGAGGAGGAGAATATTTTTCTCGAGAGTTCAATGATTACCTGTGGAATGCAGGTATCAAAAGAGAAATAACTTGCACGTATACACCGCAACAAAATGGAGTAGCAGAAAGAAGAAACTGAACTCTAGTTGAGTTTGCAAGAGCGATGCTAAAGGAGAAGAATTGTCCAAATTATCTTTGGGCTGAGGCTGTAAATACAGCAACATATCTGGTAAACAGATTACCATGTACAACTTTAAATGGGATGACCCCTTATGAAGCTTGGTGGGGCAAGAAACCAACACTTGATCATTGTAAAGTGTTTGGTTCAATTGCTTATGCTTATGTACCATCACAATTGAGACATAAGCTTGAACCAAAAGCAGAAAAATATGTGTTCATCGGATATGATGAAAAGCAGATGGGTTACAGGTTATGGAGTCCTTTAACCAAACAGTTTATTGTTTCCAGAGATGTGACATTTGATGAAGGAAAGAGCTGGTATACATATAAAGAGCATAGTTTGAAGAAGAGATAAGAAGAAATGAAAAAGGTAAATCACATATGCAGGTAAATGGAGATGAAGATCATATGCAAGCAAGTACATCCACGATCGGATCAGGTATGAGAAATGAAGATTAATCAAGATTTGATGAAGATGTGTATTCAGATACACATGAAGAGTTTGAACCAAGAAGGTCAAACAGAGTTAGGAAACAACCAACAAGGTATTCCTATGATACTTCATTTTTGACTCAAAAAAACTATGCTTATTTAGTAAAGGAAGATGAAGAACCTCATAATTACAGTGAAACAAAAGGTAAGGAAAAATGGGAAGAAGCAATGAAGGAGGAGTTTAATGCTCTTGAAGAGAACAAGAATTGGGAACTTGTTCCAAAACCAAATGGTAAGAAAGTGATTGGAAATAAATGTGTTTACAAAGTCAAGAAGCTTGCAGATGGAAGGATAGCCAGATACAAAGCTAGACTGGTAATCAAAGGCTATGCTCAGACGCATGGCATAGATTATGATGAGACGTTTAGTCCTGTGGCAAAGATGTCAACCATAAGGACATTGATTGCTATAACAACATCAAAAGGATAGAAGCTAAGTCAGCTAGATATAAAGAATGCATTTCTGAATGGATATATATTAGATGAAGTCTACATGGAACAACCTAAAGGGTTTGTAAGTTTGAGTTACCCAGATCATGTTTGTAGATTAATAAGAGCTCTCTATGGATTGAAGCAAGCTCTAAGAGCTTGGAATTATAGACTTGTGAAGTATCTCAATGACCTTGGATACCAAAGTTCAAAGGCTGATGCAAGTTTACTCATCAAGAGAACAGATGAAGGTATGATCTACAGTTGTATTTATGTAGATGACATTATAATCACAGGTACCTCAGATGAAGGAATCAAGGAGGTAAAGAGACTGCTTGAAAAGGAGTTCAAGATCAGTGATCTAGGAAAGTTATCATACTTTCTTGGAATGGAAGTTACATATACAGATCATGGTATATATGTTTCGCAAGAAAGGTATCTCCTAAACTTAATGAAGAAGTTTAACATGGAGAATTGCAGAGAAGCTTCAACACCGCTTGAAGTAAATCATAAACTCAGCAGATATGATGGTGCAGAGCTTAAATATATGAGAAAGTATCAATCTTTAGTGGGAAGTTTGATTTATGCTACGCTAACAAGACCAGATCTCAGTTATGCAGTGGGAGTTCTCTCACAGTTTATGCATTGTCCGAAGGATCAACATTGGATTGCAAGACAAAGAGTTCTTAGATATATCAAAAGAACTATAAAAGAAGGATTATATTATCCTTTTACATCAGATATAAAATTGAGAGTATACAGTGACTCAGATTGGGCAGGAAGTCAAGATGACAGAAGGTCAACACATGGGTATATGATATACCTGGGAGATAAGCTTGTAAGCTGGTGTTCAAAGAAGCAACACACAGTGGCTTTATCGTCAACAGAAGCAAAATATATAGGACTTGTAGAAGCAGCTAAAGAAGTAATGTGGATGCAAACCTTGTTCAAAAGCATGGGTATTTATCAAGGTATACCTATCATACATGGAGATAATATGAGTTTGTTGTATTTTGCAGCAAATCCAGTATTTCATGCAAGAACAAAGCACATAGAAATTCAATATCATTTCCTGAGGGAAAATGTAATAGAGAAGGAGATTGAATTAGTATTCACTCCTACAAAAGATCAGATTGCAGATATTCTGACAAAGAGCTTGGATGGAGTAAAGACAAGCAGATTCAAAGAAATGGGAGGAATAAAAGAAAAGAAGGATATATGAAGACCGAAAGATGCAAATTAGTGATTGAGGGGGAGCTGTTGAAGATTCACTCACTAATTATGCATAATGACATAAAGATGAAGAAAAGCAGAAACAAAACAATCAAAATATTAAGCCTTAGTGAAGGGACAAATTCACGCCTGTAATATAGAGCAAAGAAACTTCCAGAATTTTGAGTTTGTTGAAACCCGGATCAAAAATTGTATATAAGAGAGATATAGTAGAAATGTAAGTGACTCTCTCGAATAGAACTCAATAGATGAGAAGATTCCCGTAGGGATAAGTAGATGTATGTGTGGAAGACGCCAGAGATTGCATATGTAGAGATGAATAATAGAACCTGAAATGTCGGGTATTCATCTGAGAGAGATGTGTTGACTGCGGGACAAAACAGCCAATGTTAAGGCCAGTGTTGAATTAATGCATTGTTCTAACTGTCAGCATGTGTCAACAAATCGTGGGTTCTTGGGAGTGATAGGGGTCTGTTAGACAGAGGCCCTGTACTTAGTTCCCAAAATAACTGATTCAATTGCAGCAATAAAATGCTATTGACAATTCTATCTGAATCTACTGTCCTTAGACAGTGTCATCACAGTCTTAGCTCAGCTACCAGTAACAACTAGACTGTACCAGACTTATCGGTACCTTGGTACCGAATTACTTCAGACTAATATGCTACTGTAACAGTACAGAAGTCCAACCTTCACCAAGACAGCGCTCACAGTCAAGCAACCTGATCACAGAAGGTACCTACGGTTTCAACTTACAGTTCTGAAGACTAACACACACTGGAATTACCCCTTAACTATAGGTAATTCCCACCGTACAAGTGCAGATCGAGAACAACACTACTTCTGCACAACGTTCTTAGGGAAAGATTACTACATTCACAGAGACTTATCAGTACTTAGCAGTTCAACAAGGAGATGAGCACTACGTTGTACATCTTAACAGAACAATTTGTCACAACGATCCACAGTAACTCTTTCAGACAAGGATCCAACGATGTACTGAACGGAATTAGATTCACAGCGTAACCGAGATTGACAGATGACAACACAGAAGTACAATAGCGTACACAGAGCTTAGACAAGACACACTATAGCAACACTCAGACAGACAACCAGATGAACAGTCTGGTAATAATACGAAAATAGGCCAAAACCCCCACGCTCTCGAGCACTTCTTTTCATTGCTTTATATAAGATTTACAAATATGCGCGTAACTACCTTTCGCGCGTGTTTTACAAAGATTTCCGTTACACCTGTCCCAGTCCGTCGGCCGACTAACAGTGGCACGCACGGTGGACTCGAACCTGCAAGTTTTTACAAAATTACTGCTCATCGACTATTCCTTCTAAGTACATGTTTCGGGCTAATCTAAATGTACGTGCGATCTTTTTCTTAAGGGTTTCTAATAATTGTTTTAATGTATCAGGTTCTAGTACCTGGGCATCTATTCTAACAGAACTTATGGCTATGGCTTCGGTTAACAAAATTTCTGCTTGCGTTTGCAGAAAGGCCTCTTGCAGATAAAAGTCATTGGCCAATGCAGCATCTCTAGACGTCTTCATTTCCTCGAGTTGTTGCTCCATCTTCTCTACTCTTTCTTTAATGTTTGCCAGTTGGTTTTCACGCCTCTCGATCTCTTGAACTTGAAAATCTATAGTCCTGATGTATGAGTCCTTCTCGTGTTTGAGATTGGCAATGAGCTTCTGTGTCTGCCCTTCCTTTGTTAGGTAGTGTTTGAGCATATTATTTACGTCTATCAAATTTTCGTTGGTTCTCTGCAATTCTTCTTCTGTTCTTTTCTGCTGCAACTGTTGTTCTTGACTCTGCTGGTTCAGTTCGTGTAACTACTCTCTGGTTTCTTCTAGTAGATTCCCCAATGCGATTCGGGCGTCTTCCTTGTCCTGTATGTCTTGCTTCATTTTATTGATTTCCTCATTGGCAATTTGCAGTAGTTCTTCTTTTTCTGTAAGTGCTGCCATTGCCGCATCTCTCTGATTGATCAGCATCTCCTTTTCGGTGAGTTTTACCTGTAATTCCTTCAATTGCTCTTGCAGGGATTGGTTTTCGGCTTTGGCAATTAGTACTTCTTCCTGAAGGGGGCTGATGTCAGCTTCTAGAATATCAACTTTATGTTGTAGCTCGTTGCGGATACTGTCTATGGCTGCTTTCATGTGGATGGGCAGTTGTTGAGATAAATTGATCAGAACTTGGATCATATTGGCCAGTTCGGAAAGCATTGGAATGGAAGGGAGGGGTAGCTGGGGTTGTGGTTGGGAAGAGGATGCATTGAGGAGCTGTTGGGAGTTTGGTGGAGAGTAGTTGAGGGAGGAGGATGAGGACTCGGCGGTTTCGGCAGGGTGAATGGGCTGGATGGGGATGATGGGTGGTTTCGGTGGGGGAGTGGGAAGGATGGTTTGATTTGTTACCTGATTGGCGGCTTGTTGTTCCTGCTCTGCGATTGTGGATTCCACTGCCTTTAGCAGTCTGTCCAGTGCTTCCTTAGTAGCTTGTTCTTCATCTATCTGTTGTTCTTCTTGAGACTCCTGCTGTGATTCTTCTTCGTTCGATGATGTGTCAGCTTCTGTATGTTTTTCCTGTTGTTGTTCTTGGGACGATTGTGCCGATGATTCGTTTTGCATGGATGTTGTGGTGTCATGGAATGTTTCTTCTTCTTGCTTATCCTCTTCTTTGTCACCCTCATTGTTCCCTCCGGCAGATCCTTGTGCTTCGCTTTCAGAAGAGCTAATCCTTATTCTTTTTCTTCGGAATAGTTTGTTTAATTCCTCTTCGTCTTCTTCTTCGTCGTCCCACAACTGTATTGACTCTTCGTGTCGTAGAACTGGTCCCCTGGGGTGGTGGTTGCGCTGCGAGTATGGCCGGAAAGAGAAATGAAATGATGTGTGGTAGTCTGGATCTCGGTGTGCCTCCTTTGTTTACCTATTTCATGATAGCTACGCATTCTTTGTGGATGCGGTGGAAGAAGAAAGAGGCGAAGTTCACTGGTTCTCGTGCGGCTAATTCTATGGCGGAGTAGAAGGCGCAGGATATTCCATATGTGCGTTTTTGGAGGTTGAGTATGGCTACTAAAAATTGGAGGGCTGATCGTTCGGGTTCTGGACGGCAGAGGATTGCATACTCGTTAGACGAATATCTAGGAAATAGCTCAATCATTCGAGCAACTGTCAGGCTTGGGCCATTTTCTCGGCCTTGCGACGGGAGTCTAAAAGCTTCTGCAAAGGCTTGGAATGTGATAAGTGTTCGGGAGGGTAAGGAAGTGATAGCCCATCTTTGCTCATTGGCGGGTGTGTTGGCGATGGCGGAGATGATGTTGGCGAAGAATGGGTGGGACTCCACTGAATGCCAAGGCAGTTCAGCGAAGTTTACCAACCCACGTATGCACAGGTACTCTCCTACCTCGGTAGGGAGACCGTCACAGAAAGCGGCGTAGTTAGCCAAGGCTTCCATGGTGCACACGAAAACACAGAATACAGGCACACAGAGCACACGGTAAACACAGAGCACAAGTCACACAAGCACAATAGCGTTTTTCGGCGAACTGGAGAAGGTTAAGTAGATGCGCTGCAGTGGACTATAATTAAAAATCACTAATCATCGTGCGACGTTGAGATGATCGTTTCTTTAACTTGTGTGTGCATGTCTTAGTAGCTGGAAAGAGCAGGGCGGCTTATGACATAATTAGGAATCAAGACGCAGATATTTACAGACTTATATTATTAAGCACACAAAAATAAAAGACAAGAAAAGAAAAGAAAAGTGAACTCCAAAAAACGCGGCCAACCGCAAAATGTTTCAGTGCGGGTTTGCTCTGTGTTGATACGGCCGCAGCTTCGAACCGTTGATGATTTTTGGAAGAGGGTTTCCGGTCAACGTAGTCAACCGAAAAGTTGCTGGGCCCACTTGTTTTGAAATCTGGTAAGGGCCATACCATCGTAATTTGAATTTACGAGCAGACTGATTCGACTTGGCATTATAAAAAAGGACAAGTTGTCCCACTGTAAAAACTGGAGTTTTCAAGTGTCGATCATGCATCCGAGCCTGTCTTAGTTGTACTTCCTGCATAGTCAAAAAATTGTGCCATCGGTGCTCGTCTAACTCTCTGAGTGCATCCAACCGAAATGACAGTGAGTCTTCCGGTAGCAGTTTCTGAGCGATTGCTACTCGTAAACTTGGTATAACTATCTCCATTGGTGCTATTGCTTCTAATCCATAAGCTAGTTTGAAAGGTGTTAATCCTGTTGTTACCTTGTATGTAGTTCGGTATGCCCATAATACTGCAGGTAGTAGTTGATCCCATCTTTCCGGTGCTTCCATAATCAATTTCCGAAGCATATTCAGTAAAGTTTTGTTTGTACTTTCGGCCAAACCATTAGCACGAGGATAGTAAGGAGAACTAAACTTATGCATGACCTGGAACGACTGTGTAAGTGCTTTCATTAAATTGTTTACAAAATGGGTGCCTTGATCTGAAACAAGTTCCAGTGGTAAACCAAAACGTGGAAAGACATCGGTTAGCAGACACTTTGCTACCGCAACAGCTGTAGCAAATCGTAGAGCCCAGGCTTCTGCCATCGGGTTGCATAGTCTGTACAGGCCAATATATAATGATTGTTGCTGAGGACTGCTGGAGGTGTAATCGGACCGATAAAATCTAGACCCCACTTTTGGAAAGGTTCCAATGGTAAGATGGGTTGCAGAGGGAAAAGATGACGCTACAGGGGCTGTCCAGGTCTCTCACAGTTATCACATTGTTTGACAAACTATGACACATCTCTGTACATAGTAGGCCACCAGAGACCACTTTGCAGAATTTTCCGGTGTGTTAAGTCTGCAGCAAAATGGCCACCGGAAGGAATTGAGTGAGCCAAAGTAATAAATGAGTTAACTTCATGTGGTGGAATACAACGAAGTAAAATTTCGGTATGATCCACGTAGTATAATTCTCCAGCAATCAACCGAAATCGACGGCTAAAAATTGCAATTTTCCTGCGTACTGCCGAAGAAGTCTGAGATGGAAGGCATCCATTAGTGAGAAAGGTCAATATCTGATCATAGTATGTAGATGGCATAGGTGGGTCTGTAATTTCATCATTTGTTGGTTCAGAGACATAAATCACCGGAGTTGTGTCATCTATGCCTACTGGAGCTTCACCAGAATCTAGTCGAGAAAGAAAATCTGCTAAGGCATGTGAACTGCCTGGCCGATGAATGACTTCGTAGTCAAACTCCTGTAAAAGCAGAACCCATCGTGCTAATCGACCACCTAGATGCTGTTGCATAACTAGATAGACAAGTGCAGCATGATCTACATGAAAAGTAAATTTACGGCACAGCAAATAATGTCTGAATTTCTTGACAGAATATACTAGACCTAGACATTCTCTTTCTGTTACAGAGTAATTCTTTTCAGCAGGGACTAATCTTCGACTTGCATAGTACACTGGTCTGAACCACTTATCAGTTTGTTGCATTAAAACGCTCCCTATTGCTATATCTGAAGCATCAACAAATACATGAAATGGGCGATCCCAGTCAGGAGGCTGTAAGATGGGAACTTGTGTTAATAAACACTTTAAGCGATCAAATGCAAGCTGACATTCTTGAGTCCACTCAAACTGTCGAGGAGTCTTGGTGATTAATCTGTTCAGAGGTATTGCCAAGTGAGCAAGCCACCGTAAGTGTCGTCCATGCCATCTTACTTGGCCCATGAAGCGCATTACTTCCTTCGGTGTAGTGGGCACTGGAGCTTCTAACACAGCCGAAATTTTATCTGGATCCACCTGTATGCCCTGTGCAGATACAATATATCCGAGTAACTTGCCACATGAAACCGCAAACACAGATTTGTTTGGGTTCAAACAGAGTCTGTATTCTCTGCATTTTTCAAAGCAGCACCGTAAATGGAACAGATGTGCTATCATCTTTCCGAAAATTGAAAAATCATCAAGATATACTTGCATAAAAGAAGTGAGGTAAGGACAAAATATTTCCTGCATGCACCTTTGGAATGTACTTGGGGCATTTCTTAATCCAAACCACATGACAGTACATGCAAAAACACCCTAGTTGGTAATGAAGGTGGTCTTCGGTATATCCTGTTCAGCCATTCTAACTTGATTATATCCACTGTAACCATCTAAAAATGAATACATTTCATGTCCTGCTACTCTGTTAAGCATTGTGTCAAGAAAAGGGATCGGAAAAGGATCAGGCACTATTGCTGCGTTCAGTTTCCGGTAATCTACACATATTCCTAACTGCTTGTTCTTTTTGGGAACAATAACAATGGGAGAGATCCATTCAGCATGTTCTATTGGTACAATAAATCCGACTTTAAGTAGCCTATCAAGTTTTGCCTTTACCTGTGATGCATAGTTTGGATTCATCCAGTAGCTGGGTTGTTTGTTCGGTTTTGCTTCGGGCTTCAGCATGACTCTATGCTGATAGATGCGCAGATCCAAACCCTTCATATCTTTGTAATCCCATGCAAATACATCAGAAAATTCGTGGAGTAGTTGAATTAGATCTGCTCGAAATAATTCCGGTAAGTTCTGTTTTATCCTAACAGGTCGTGGATTTTCTTCATCACCTAAATTGTAAGTGGTTAGTTGATCTTCTGGAACATAGAATTGTCGAAGCTTCTCTGTATTCTCTGATGGCTTAAAAAGTTGTTGTAGATCAGCGGCATCTATGGTAACCTTATCTTCTTTCATATCTGTTTCTGTTACAGTCATCACCGTACAAACTGTAGGATTCCAGTTATCTACAACAGATTGTAGATCAACAATTCCTAGGGAAATCAAGTCAATGTTATTTTTCAGAAACTCTTCTTCTTCATCATCTGACAATCCATCTAGCATATGGACTGGTTCTGCCAAATACGATCTAGCATGCAACTCGCAAGGTTGTATAGCATCTAATTTTACAACGTATTTACGATTTTTATCCTTGAAAGTGAGTTCTTGTGCAGACCAATCCTGTATCACCTTAGCATGCTTCAGCCAAGGTCGGCCGAAAAGGAGGTTGTAATCAAGAGTGGATTCCGGTAAATCTAGTATGACAAAGGTCATTTTAAATGTTGTACCTTGTAAAGTGATTGGTACATTTCGTACAAGTCCTATGGGATGGACTCTTGATTGGTCGGCCATTCTGACAAAAACTGAAGTGGTTCGATTTCGGTCCACCCTAACCTTTTACATAGTGCAGCAGTAGCAATGTTGACTCCAGATCCTCCATCAATTAGTACCTATGTGATTTTATGATTCTTATACCATACCGTTATCAAAGGAACTGAATGATCGTCCGTAGAATCAGGTTCCGGTTGCACGGTTGCTGTCGCAGGAATGCAAGGAGGCACATGACTGAATTGTTGTTGAAATTGCTGTCGAATTCCCGGTACTAGTGCAAGTAATTGGCCCAAAGGAAGAGTGATGGATGCTTTAGATAAAATTTCCCAGGCCTTTTGTGATTGGATTGTTTCCACAGATTTTGAAGATGATGCGCCTGCTGAAGATGATGTGTCTGCTGCTGATGATGTGTCTGCTGCTGAACTGGAATCGTGTTGTTGTGTTACTTCTTTGGTTATCGGAGTCTGGGTTACCGGAATAGGATCTGGGAAGACTGGAGGTTCTGCGGTGGTCCATTGACTAGCTTTATCATACATCCTTTGTTGTTCTCGTATGCCTGGTTCAAATATTTCTGCTGCTGGTTGTAGTTGTTTACCGGAGCGGGTCTGAATTACTGCAGCGTGTGTTTCTACTGGTGTGATTTGTACCATATTAGCCATTGGATTTTGACGTTCCTTCTTCCTCTGATCATATTCAGCTGCATCCTTACAGAATCTTCTAATGTGACCAAATTTACCACAGAAATGACAGCGTGGTGGTGGCAAATTGGGATTTTCCAGTGGCGGTCCGGTCTGCCAGCGGTTTGCGTTGTAGTTGTTGTTTCTCTGTCCTCTGTAATTTTGATATCCTTGTTGCTGATTGTTCCTCATTTGCGGAGGTACATAATGATTGGCTGGTTGTCCTGGTTCCTGTATAATAGCATTGACAGTCGCTATTCCCTGCACTTTGGCGTTGTATGCACAGTTTTTGGTGGTGTGTCCGGTAGTGTTGCAGATAGCACAGAATAACTGATTAAGTGCACAAGTGGCACTAGTATGGCCTGAATTCTTGCATGTGATGCAGTATACTTATCTGGTCATATCTTCGGAGACATTTCTATTTGTTTTTAACCACTCTAAATCCTCTATAAATCCTCCAACCTTGTTTTCCAGCTGCAGAGCCATTGCAATCACTGCATCTAGCGTCATAGCTCCTACACAGCGTATGATCATAATCTGCTTAAGTTGCGGGGTCAATCCATTGATAAATCACTGAGTAATAACATCGTCCGGTAGGTTGGCATGTGCTGGGGGTAACTGCCTTAGATGCGTCCTGAATAGAGTGGCGTATTCCTGTACTGTTTGATTTATCTTCTGTCTATTGTTTTGCAGGTAGTCAAAAATTTCGGCTAGGTTCTTCTTTAGCCTGAATCTCTGCAAAAAGGCATCCCTTACTGCTTCATAGGTGTCGAAATGATTAATATCATATTCTGTAAGCCATCTAGCTGCTTCATTGACCAATGTAGACTGAAAGACAATAGCTTTATACGCTGGATCCGGTGGATGGTTAAGTACTGCGTAACTTATCTCAAAGGTGCGTACATGAGCATCTGGGTCATCACCTGGGAATCCACCGAATTTAGTGTACGTTACTCATGTTGGAGGCGGCCTGGGTGGGCATACTTGTTGTTGCTGCTGCTGTTGTTGTTGTTGCCCGTTCATGGCGAATGTATTGTGACTATCTTCTGTATCTCGGGGCTGAATATCTGAACTATCGGAATCTGTATCGTCGGACTGTGCACTTTTCGGTTCGATAATCTTGTTCAGTATGCTTCAAATCTCGGTTTCAAACAGGCTACCTTCCTTTCTGATGTCAAATGTAGGAAAGCTTACTCCCAATAGCGGTGACTGGGCTGAAGATTCACCAAGAAATGGTAAACCGTCGCCGGAAAACTGCGATTTTGTTACCGAAATATCACCGGAATGTGTCAAGATTTCGTCAAAACAAGGTGTTTTTTCGACTTCGCTAATTTCTTTTGCTAAAGTGTTTCTAGTCGTAAACAAATTTGAATCTTTATCCAAGATTGTTAAACTAACTTCAGGCTGCGTTCTGGTAGATTCTGGAGTTACTATGTCTTCGACAGACTGTGCCGAAATAATACCGGAATGTACCAGAGGCGTAACACGTTCCACCGGAATATGACTGGAATCACTTCTAACGTTCTTGATTTTCTTGACAACTGGGTCAGACCTAGTTGTACTTCTACCTCCCGGAGTTGTCTTTAGTAAATTAAGTACTCCAGACTGACAGTTCTTGGGATACGTTTCACCGGATCGAGTAATCGGCATGTATCATCTTTTGTACTAATCGCGTAGTATCACTATCGATTAAAATTTTATAATCACGTGTCCATAACAAGTTTGCAACAATCTGATTCTGTTGCTACTTTCGACAAACGAACGGTAATCTTGATGTTCGATTCCCACAGACGAATGACAATCTTGATGCCACTTTACCACAATTAAATGGCAATCTTAATAACACTTTTGACAAACAAACGGCAATCTTGATGCCACCTTCCCACGAACGACGCCAGTGTTAACTGCGGGACAAAACGGCCAATGTTAAGGCGAGTGTTGAATTAATGCATTGTTCTAATTGTCAGCACGTGTCAACGAATCGTGGGTTCTTGGGAGTGGTAGGGGTCTGTTAGACAGAGGCACTGTACTTAGTTCCCAAAATAACTGATTCAGTTGCAGCAATAAAATGCTATTGATAGTTCTATCTGAATCTACTGTCCTTAGACAGTGTCATCACAGTCTTAGCTCAGCTACCAGTAACAACTAGACTGTACCAGACTTATCGGTACCTTGGTACCGAATTACTTCAGACTAATATGCTACTGTAACAGTACAGAAGTCCAACCTTCACCAAGACAGCGCTCACAGTCAAGCAACCTGATCACAGAAGGTACCTACGGTTTCAACTTACAGTTTTGAAGACTAACACACACTGGAATTATCTTAACAGAACAATTCGTCACAACAATCCACAATAACTCTTTCAAAAAAGGATCCAACGACGTACTGAATGGAATTAGATTCACAGCATAACCGAGATTGACATATGACAACACAGAAGTACAACAGCGTACGCAGAGCTTAGACAAGACACACTACAACAACACTCAGACAGACAACCAGACGAACAGTATGGTAATAATACGAAAATAGGCCAAAACCCCCGCGCTCTCGAGCACTTCTTTTCATTGCTTTATATAAGATTTACAAATATGCGCGTAACTACCTTTCGCACGTGTTTTACAAAGATTTCCGTTACACCTATCCCAGTCCGTCGACCGACTAACAAATGGTAAGGAATAACTACTCAGAGTAGCAGAGTTTTCCATAGCTATGAGCAAAGTAAGGTCAACCTATTTTCTTTTACACATCTTCTCTAATAGAAAACACATGTTCATGTGGAAGAATTTGAACGCATTCTTCATATGTGAAGAAATCTAAGTAATTTCATGTTACTGTGAAACTTAGTTAACAGTTACAGTTTTTATCAGTAAACATTTTCCGATACTTCTGAGAGTTAGATCTTGCAGCACAGTGTAAAGTTTTTCATGAATGATAGCTTATCTTGAAGCTAGGAGTCTCGACTATAAACTGATCAAAGAGTTTTGTGAAACGGAACATGTATACACAGTATAGTGTCTAACTAGAAGAAGACATCCAAAAGTGGTGAAGTTTTATCTTAAACTTCAGATAGAGTTCATTAAGTAAAGGAAGTTCACATATCACTTCCTTACTTCATGTATACACATTTGAAGTAACTACAAACAAAATTGTAGTTGATTCCGGTAGCATTCCGGTACAATTACGGTGAGATTCCGGTGACAGTTCAATGATATTCCGGTGAAGTTCCGGTGGAATTTTGGTGAATTAAAAACACAGTTTTGGCACAGTTAAGTAGTGGAAAGATTATTTAACTGTAAGCAAATACAGTAGTGTAAAGACTAAAGTAAATTAGTTCAGAATTGAAGCTTGAAGAAATGTGAAGCTTTCTGTAAAGTGAATTTTCAATTTTCACTGATACAGTTATAAAGTTTTCAGTTTCAGAAATTTTGCTAAGCTACTGATGATTATAGAGGTGTTCTAGCATCACTTTAGTTTAGTTCTAGTGGTGTAAGCGAATTCCGCAATATATGCTGCACCAACAAATATCCTTTTACTTGTTCTTTCACTTCCTCTCTATGTTGATCTCAACAACCTTCCTAGTGTCTAGTACATTTCTTTGTATCTCCATTATATATGATCATCATTCTGTTTTAGTAGTGGTTTCTTACAGAGCTCCAACCTAGATATCGAATAATTGAATATGTAACTATCATATTGAAACCACGGGCACCTACACATTACTTTTCTCCACTTTAACACTAATAATCATGGAAAGTGGTCCGAGAAAAAAATACCTTTTTATAACTTATTGGAGATGTTATCATGCCCATTTTATCATTCTTACTTTTAATAGTGGTGGATACATTGATTGATATCTCACTGTAGAGGTTTTATGCCTCTCCTTATGATTAAACCATGATAGGGGCTGGTTATGTACCACATGCACGATCTTTTATTGCATCCTCAACAACTAATATAAATAGGACATGAAAATGGAGAGCAATTCCCATGCGAAACTTGTCTTTGTATCGTGGTGAAGAAGAGATTCATATTTCAATCCGTTTGCAGGTGGGACTATAGCGTAAGAGAAAATGTGTTCAATCCTTTTGTAGATAAGGCTATAACACATAAGAAAAAGTATGTATGCATAACATGGAAGTATGTGCCCCAATGGGAAGTAAGAAAAAATAACTTATGCCTCCAACATGAAGTAGTTTCTTTGGCGTATGATTAGATTTTGATTTTACCTCTTTTTTCTTTTTTTAAATGGTTTTTTTAGTCCAAAATGAAAGTTTGACAATAGCCCACTCTCCCACACTTTAATTAATATGGAAAACAACTATACAAATGAATTGGCTTAGTACCATGGGACCCCCGGAATCCCACAAAGCAAGGAAAGATCAAACAAATTTAGATAGCTCTACAAAGAAGGTATATCATCCTCTCGTCCCCTTCATGTGATCAAAATGCTTTTGATAGATCTCCATTATGGAAGTGTCTGGGAAATTGGATGTACAATTTGAAACAATAAATTCAAACAACAGCTCTTGGCAAAACGAAGTTACTAAAAACATCTATCAATCTTCGAGCTCGTGTAACCTAGTGGTTCGACGTCTTGAATCTCTGTGACTAAGTCTTGAGTTCAAGTCTTGGTTAGACATATGATGGGTGCCTCTACCTTCGGAGGTGGGTTGTGTGAGTGTGTTTCCAATTCATTGTACTCTCTCTCGAAAAAAAAAACATCTATGAAATTCTGATGACAAGGGAGTTTGTAAAAAGGACACAGCAACCGAGGTCTTAATGACTTTGGAAACTCCGCTGTCACTTATTTGCGCTGAATCTAGGCAAATTGTGCGATGTGCCATGCTCCAATGATAAGAACTTAGCACAGCAAAGGAATACTTTAGTGAACTTCATCATGGCTGTTGCAGACTCCACCATGGCTTCTTCGGAGCAAGCTGTAAGCACAAATGTCAGTGCAGCGTTGTGCTTGCGGTGAAGCTGACCATGGGAGCTTCAAAAAAGCGCGCGTGAGAGAAAATTTTCGTGGCCGTGAAATCTGCAATGTCATGCCATGCACTGAAAAAGAGTCTGATGTAAATTGATGATTTATCCATTCAGAATGTAATTATCTGAGTGGAAGCAATAGTGAATAGAATACTGTCAGCCCCAATATGCCGAAAATATTCTAACAGAATCCTGATAACTTTCTGTATTACTGATACGATTGAGGCTTGCACTTGATAATGGTGAAAGCGTTTGCAAATATTTTAGCAGGTATCCGTTCTCAGTGCCTATGACACAAACGTTTGCAAAGCCTTTCTCCCTATTGGTTCTTCATTGCCAATCACACAATCGAGTAGAATCAACAAAAACACCTACTTATAGAGAATTACACATTCGAAAGCAAAATGAAAAGAAGAGTGTACTCACAAAAGAAAGAGTGTGAGACGCAAAAGTGAGTAGACCATGAAAGCACTTGTACTCTCTGTTGGTACAATTAGCAAGCCCAAGTGCTTAGCTAATTATTCAGGACTACTCACTCATCTAGTTCTTCACAACAGAGAACCTCACATGAAAGCAAATCAATAGGGATCAAAGTGTACTTGCTCTACCAAAATTCTCTAAACAACACATGATTTACAAATGTAGTGCTTGCCAATTTGGCAAGTCTCACATACAACCCTTCACAAAGAAGGCATACATTCATGGAGATCTATTGAAGTTAGTCCATACAAATGTATGGGGACCAAGCAAGGAGCCTTCAATCTCTGGATCTAGGCATTATGTGTCATTCATTGATGATTGTAGCAGATGGACAATACTATATTCTATGAAGCATAAAGATAAAGTGTTCTCTTGTTTCAAGAAATATCTAGCACTTGTAGAAAATCAAAGAGGCAAGACTTTGGAGAGGCTAAGGTCAGATGGAGGGGGAGTGTGCTTCTAAACCATTTGGACTTGTAAAAGTGACATCGTGCAAGACATCTCTGGGTGGAGGATCAGAAGCAATCCTATCAGGTGCTCTCTGTGCACACATTGACTTCCATTGCACCTTTTCAGTGGACACTTCAAAGCTTTGTCCCAACCACCTCTATCTCCACAACATCATTTTGAATGAGTCTGGCTTTCTTGATTCATACATAGTCGAATCAAACTTCATTCCCAAGCTCTAGGTGGTACAATTGTTGTTGATGACTCGGAGGATGATGCGGTGCTAGGACTAAAATGTTTTGCCCTTTGTATGAGGAACTACAACACACTCTATAGGTAGTGAGAGGGAGTTTGCAAGCTGCTCATGTTGCTACTAACGACATGCCTACTCACGAAGCTCTGAAGGTGGAGTAGCCAATCAGACTATCAGAGAGAGAGAGAGAGAGAGAGAGAGAGAGAGAGAGAGAGAGAGAGAGAGAGAGAGAGAGAGAGAGAGAGAGAGAGAGAGAGAGAGAGAGAGAGAGAGAGAGAGAGAGAGAGAGAGAGAGAGAGAGAGAGAGAGAGAGAGAGAGAGAGAGAGAGAGAGAGAGAGAGAGCTCAATTTTGTCTCTCATAACTCTCTTGTTGAAGGACATAGGGTGACGACTTGCACAACATCTTGCGGCATCTCATTTCTTCCACAAATGCTCTCATGCTCTATAGAACCCTTTCTTTGACACATAGAAAGGCCATTCAAGAATTTGGGAATTTGCTTGTCAGCCATTCACAGGTTGACATAAGTTATCATGTCAGTTAGTCATCATTTTTGCTCTTGATGTTATATCATACTTGAAGATAATTTGATTGTTTTCCCTCTACTAGAAATAGAGAAATAAAATCATTCCCTACAACTCAAAGAAAACTCGCTCCAATAGAGCCTATACACAAAGAGAGATATCAATCATCACACTTTCCTATTTGATGGTTTCTCCCAAAATTCTCAGTGAATGCTCCAACCACTTGGGTATGCTTCAAAATGAAGTGTTTAATAATCCAATGAAAGAAAGATTGCATCAAATGGATGGATATGGAGAAAAAATGCTAACAACTCAGGGCTAGAAAGTTGCAACATTGCCAATACACATACATAGATATGCCTACTCAAAACTAAAAAAGAAGCAAGGAAGGGATGGCTTAGGCAAGGGGATTGCTTAATACAATACAAGCTTATAGCACACTCTAAATGAACTAGAAACCCCAACAAATCACTAAAAGAGTCACGATACACGCTATTTCTATAGGAGAAAAGTTGTCCACAAAAATCTAGGAACCACCTTTCCCAAAAAACTAGCCTCCTAAATTGAATTCCTTAATTTGAATGACTTGGAGAGTGTTTGCTTGAGTTATTTTGATTGAATCTCATGCTTTTAGGCTTCCATAAATTGCTCTACATGTCTAGGATTTATTTCCCACAAAGTTTGGCTTGAAGTTTGACTTTTAACATTAGACTCACCTCTTAACCATAGAGTCAAACGGACTCACCCTAGATCCTAGATTATTATATTCAAGAGAGCAATCACCTCCAAGAGATTGGTGTCCCATACCACTAGCACCCCATTAGTATGGGTGATGAGGGCCTCTCAAATGGTTAAAAGTCCAAGCACCTTGTGGGAGGAATGTGTCACAAATGTGTGCCCTATTATAGAGTGAAATGACGACTTGACCCACCTCACACTCACATTGGGCGGCTAGCACACTTGATTGGACACTTAACAACAAGTGATGATCAAGGTGTCAAAACCAAAGAACACTACAACATGAAGGAATGATCTACAAACAATGCACGAGGGATGAATCAAAGCATTGACAAAATCATTATTCATCTATCACACAATACTTTTGGCTTTTCTCCTTAATGTTGTGATTGTGATTTGGTTTGGACAACTTGAATTATGTGTTGGAACAAGTATAAACTCACCACCCAATGTAAGTGTGAGATGTATCATCTCCTTATTTGATTATGTAAAAAATGATGCATGCATTCACTTGAGGAACTTGGACTGTTAGCCCTTAGGTAGAGTCTCATTACCTATATAGATGAGGGGCTGATGGCAAAGGAAAACAATCTCTTGAAGCTATCTTCTTGCTTAGCTAAACACTCCATCGATATGTCCTTTAGTTTTGGGAATATAAGAAATACATACTTGCATACATACACACATGAAAACATAAAAATAGACACACATGATCAAGTATCTCTACTCCTAAGAAAAAATTTATTGGCCCTTCCTAGGACCAATCTATTCACTACCACATTCCACAAAAATATTGAATTGCTCTCTAGAATGGAGGATAGGACCTGTGAAAATTTTCACAGTAAAAATGTACTCTTTACGCTTTCCAAGAAGCCATATATCACTACATTTGGAAAATATAAGCTATGTTAACATCCTTGCATAAGATAGACTAGAGACTATCCAAAAAGGTAGCTTGTATCCATGTGTACCTCTTCACACATATATACTTGGAAATAGGCAAAAGATAGAACAATGAGCTTTCAAGCTCAATAAAATAATTGAGACTGAAATTTAGACTAGGATTACACTGAAAAGAAATTTTACAAAATTAGCAACACAATGAGCTATGTTACATATGAAACAAAACAACTATACAATGAGATATATATGATCAAAGATCAATGCCTATGAGAAAATTCCACATAGCAATGGAAAACTTAGCTAGGGGGTACCTTAGACCTAGATTATACACCCCAATGAGAGCCTACAACTTCCGAAATGATGCTATAGTATGATCATGAATCCTCTCGAATTTATTGCTTATATAATACTCAAAATTTGGTGTACCTTTTGAATTCAAATGGTTTTTCCAAAATCCCTCACTTTTCTCCATCATGTTAGATGGAATCTTTAGCTCAAAAACTTGTGGAAAACTCATTGGGGTCTTTACCAAAAGTGGAGTGATGTGGCACTTGACTTTGGAATGGGTTCACACACTTGAACTTGTTAAATCTCTAACATTCCCCCTTAAGCTCAAATAATAGTCTTCATTGATATCCTTCAAGTTGAGGTTGATCTTGAACTTCTCCAACTTGCTTGGATCCATGAATTTGATCACAATATCTGCGATTTTGGCATTTATGTTGATGTACTTGATCCGCTTCCTGTGCTAGTACCATGTCTTTGATGAAGTGATAATGGATCTTTATGTACCTTGCTTCTTGCATGCAACATATGGTTGTTTGCTAAATGAGTTCTTGATATGTTATTTCCAAATATAGTAAATTGACATCCACATCCAAATATTTGAAGATCTAGTTGAGCTACATGGTCTCACATGTGGCAAGTGCTAAGGCTCTTTATACTCAAACTTTATAGATGATAATTCAAATGTAGGTTGCTTCTTGGACATCCATGAGATGAATCTTTGACCTATCATGAGGACATAGCCATATGTGCTCCTTTTTTCCTCCTTTGAATCATCCCAATCAGCATCATGAACAATGTGAGCTGTGTCAACGTCCTTGCACAAGACATACTAGAAACTGTCCAAACATGTAGCTTGTACCTATGTGTACCTCTTCACACACATATAATTGGAAATATGGATTGATAGAATAGTGCGCTTTCAAGCTCAATACAATCAATGAAAATGAACACTTGGGACCAAGATTATACTCAAAAGAAAGCTTACAAATGCACAACAAGATGAGCTATCTTTCACATGAAAGAGACAAATACACAATGAGATATATATGATCAAAGATCAATGCATACGAGGAAATTCCAACTAGCACGGGGATGACTTAGCTAGAGGGTAGCTTATACTTGGAGTAGAAAATCCCAACGAGAGCCTAAAAGTGACA
>CM035437.1:69197915-69377915 GCA_020310875.1 Ceratopteris richardii | reverse complement strand
AAAGTAGCTAGTAGTTCTCTTCTTAAAGGGACATGCAAGTATCAATTAATTAATGTAAGGTTTACATAAAATAGGAAATATTTCTTGTACACAAAAGTAAGCATAAAGTGGAAAAACAAGTTACATTCCAAAATATTTCTTTCCCTATTGTTAGGAAAGAATACATGCCTACTTGCAATCCTAGAAAGGTTTATTATGACTCTAAGTTTAGGAAATATTTAGAGAATCACAAGAACAAGTTGAGATTGAGATCCTATTTTTTTTGGTGTAACTCCTTAAGCATCCTAGAATGATAACTTGAGAATTTTTTAAAGTTACATGAGCACTTTGACATTAGAGTTCTCGCTTGGTTCCATCAAATGTAGTGATGAAATCAAAGAACAATGATTAAATTTTAACATAAATTGAACTTTAAAGTTCAGTATATGATGATAACTTCCATGATTGCATCTATAGTAATGATGTAGAGTGCCAAGAAAAAAATGGAAACTTTGAAAGAACTCTTCTTCTTAGAAGAGTTTTGACATTTCATTTTTAAACGTTGCATCCTAAAATGAAACCTAGACAAAGTAATATTAGTAAATGGGATAGTTCCTAAAGACAATAACTTAAATTCAATAGTAAATGTTTAACTTAAGATGTCAAATCCTTCTCCTAGCATATTCGAGCTCAAGAACTCATCCTTTGGGAACATAAGAAGCTCGAAGAAATGGATCTCCATTTACCCATGAATTTCTCCCAAAACAAGAATAAGTTCATAAATATGTTAGGACAAGTTAATGATGTTCTCCATTTCAAAGATATTTGAGCGAAAGCTAGAAGCCATCCTATGATGAAAGGTTAGATTTCTTTTGACGTATATTTTTTGAAAAAGAAGAATATAACCATCAAGCCTAATTGATGAGTTAGATAAGGAAAAGTAAATATCTCTAGGATAAAGATATTTAGCCAAGAAATTTCACTAGGAAATAACTTTTTGACATGATAAAGTTTGTAAGATATGAGATCCGTAAAGGTGGTATTGAAACACAAAGATAAATATTGCATGCCCAAGTTACACTTATCCAAAGTAAAGTGTGAAAGCTTTATTTGTTACAAGTATGTAGTTTGTAACCATGAAGACGGAAATTAAGCCTATGGATGGTAAAGCATAAAATTTACCTAACCTTAAAAGGATTTTTTAAAGTTGAAATTTCAAAGTGTGAGTCAATTTTAGACTTGAGCAATGTAAAGATTCCTATAAACTCCTTGAGCTAGCTTGTAATAAAGTAAGCCTATGATCTAAGGGTTCGACCGATTCAGACGGATCTGAAATCGGACACCCTTTGGTCTCTCGTATGTATGACCAAAGATCTCGAGTCTAGACTTACTAGAAGTCCATTTACTCTTGTAACCAAGTGATCCACTTAGCCTAGTGGTTAAGACTCAAGGATTTGAAGGAGGAGGTCTTGGGTTCAACCCCCATGGGGTACATGGGGAGAGTGTTTTGCCCAAAGAGCTCTAGAACCTTTTAGAAGCATGCAGTACCATCAAGAGCTTTAGTCATCATGTCTGCACCTTGCAGATCTGTAGAGACATAGGATAGTTGAATATCCTTGCTCATTAGCTTCTCCCTTACATAATGATAGTGGACTTCAATATGCTTGGTTCTAGAATGGTATACCAGATTAGCTGCAAGATGTAGTGAGCTTGTGTTGTCACAAAAAATGTGAGGTGTTGAAGAATGAAGTCCAAGATCTGTATACAAAGACTTTAACCACATGATTTCTTGAGTTGCATTAGCCAAACCTCTATATTTGGCTTTAGTAGAAGATAATGCCATGATTGGTTGCTTCTTGGATGACCAAGAAATGATTTTTTAACGTGCAAATGATACATACCCGGATGTGCTTCTTCTATCATCTCTAGATTCAGCCCAATCTGCATCAGAGTAGACCTTTAGCTCAATATCTGAAGTAAATGGATAAAATAACCCTTCATTCATAGTCCCCTTTAGGTACTTGAGGACTCTCTTGACCGCTTCCATATGTGGTCTTCTTGGCTTATGCATAAACTGACTCAATATGCTAACAGTATAGCATATATCCACCCTTGTGAGTGTTGCATAGTTCAAACTTCCAACCAAGCTTTGATAGCTTGTGATGTCTTCAACTGGCTCTCCTTCATAATAACTAAGCTTATGATTTTGCTCCATAGGTGTACCTACACACTTGGTGTTTTCCATCTTGAACTTCATAAGCATGTCATGAACATACTTCCTTTGTGTGATGTATATACCTAAACCCATGTAGATTAACTCCAATCCAAGAAAATAAGTGAGTGGTCCGAGGTCACTTATTTTGAACTCCTCCTTCATTTGACTCTTTACCTATTTGATTCCTTCAAGTTCATTGCTTGTGATAATAATATCATCAAAATATACACATTACTAGATCACTTCAGATCCAATCCTCTTTATGAACAAAGAGGTATCCACCTTGGTAGCTTTGAATCCTTGGTCTTGCAAATAAGTCACCAATCTGGAATTCCAATCTCTTGGAGCTCGCTTCAATCCATACAAGGCTTTCTTCAATTTGCATACATAGTTAGGATGATGTGCATCCTCATATCCAAGAGGTTGTGCCATATACACTTCCTCTGAAATCCATCCATTCAAGAAAGCATTCTTTACATCAAGCTGATAGAGTTTCCATTTTCTAGATGTAGCAAGACTTATGAGTACCCTAATTGTAGGCATTTTTGCAACAGGAGAGAAAGTCTCCTCATAATCAATACCATGGGTTTGAGCAAACCCTTTAGCAACTAACCTTGCTTTGTGTCTATTTATACTTCCATTCGGATTCCTCTTGATTTTGTATATCCATCGAGATCCAATTACCTTTATAGATGGCTTGTTAGGTACAAGCTCCCAAGTGTCATTCTCCTTCAAGGCTTCCATTTCTTCATCCATTGCATCTCCCCAAGCTTTCTTGCTTTGTGCTTCTTCGAATGCGGTAGGTTCTTCATTGGTTGAATCTTTGCAATGTAGATTGAGTGCTTGGTGACCAAAGAAGTATCATAACCAAACCTCTTTGGTTTCTTCTTCTCCCTTGAAGACCTTCTAAGTGGTTCATGTGAGCTCTCAGGTACATATGTAGCATCTTGCATCTTTGCTTTACCTTTGCTCTTCCATAGCTTTAGTCTTTCCAAGTCTTCTAGGTCAATCTTCCAATCACTTTCTTCAATTTCCTTTGGCTCCTTTGGTTGAAGTGATGGAAAATCTTCATCCAAGTCATAAGGCAGCTTCACTTTCTTGTTATCATCAAACCATGATTTGTTTTCATAAAGAAATACATCTCTACTCATAGAAAATCCTTTATTAGTTGGATTGTACAATCTATATCCTTTTTCGTTTTGATCATAACCAATAAATATGCACTTCTTTGCCTTGGGATCCCATTTCCCTCTTACTTGAGAAGGAATGTGAGCATAGGCTAAGCATCCAAAGATTTTACAATGCTCTAGACTAGGTCTTCTTCCATTCCATACTTCATATGGAGTGGTTCATCTAGTGACTTAGATGGAAGTCTATTTATGAGATATGTGGTTGTAGACACAGCTTTTGCCCATAGGTAGTTTGGCAATCCCTTTTCATTGAGCATGGACCTTGCAACTTCAACTATAGCTCTGTTTCTCCTCTCTACTACACCATTGAGTTCGGGTGTATACCTTGTAGTGACTTCCCTTTTAATGCCTCTTTCATGCAAGAAGGCATCAAATTCAGAAGGGAAGTATTCTCCTTCACCATCTGATCTGAATCTTTTCAAAGTACAACCTGTTTGGTTTTCCACAAGAGCAACATACTTCTTAAAGCAATTAGAAACTTCATCCTTGTGTTTCATGACAAACAGAATGGTCCACCTGCTACAATTATCTATGAAAGACACATAATATCTTGAGCCTGATATAGATGGCTCCTTACTTGGACCCCACACATCCATGTGCACTAGATTCAAAGGATTTTGATACACATATCCCTTCTTATTGAAAGGTTGTCTATGCGCCTTGCCGAGTTGACAAGCCTCACACCTATAAATTATGTGTTGCCTTGTGATATTAGGCAAACCAAGTACACTTTGGTCCCTGAAAATTTGTTTAAGTGTCCTCTCACCAATGTGAGCAAGCCTTTTGTGCTATATCTCCAACTCTGTTAGAGTTTGAGATCCATAGCTAAACAAAGCTATGTTCTTTGTATCTTCCACTTCAAAAGTGAAAATCCTTCCTGTCTTTTCTCCTTTGGCAATCCTTCTAAAGCCTTGCCTTGGGTCTTCAACGTATGCTCCAAATCTACTGAATCTAACTTGCAATCATTTTTCAACAATCTGCCCAACAATTATTAAATTTTTGGTTATTGTAGGGACATACAAGACTTTGCTTAAGAGGTTCATATTCCCATCTGATGTCTTCACATTACCTATCTTCTCCACTAAGTGATTTGTGTCATCTCCTGTTTGCACTTCATGCTTGTTATGAGGATCTTCCAAATCAGAAAGTAAAGCCACATTTCCGGCTACATGGTTTGAGCATCCCGAATGAATGTAAAAGATGTGATCATCATCCTTACCCTTCTTCACTGATAGATTCATAATCAATAATGAATCTTCTTGACTTTGGTCCTCTGCATAGTTATTGTTATCTCTTCTTTCTCTATGGCCACTTTGATAGTTGTTGTTGTTGTAATTGTTGTAGTGGTTGTTGTTGTAGCCTCCATTGTATCTACCTCTATTTGATCCATAGACACCTCTATTGAATCCTCTTCCTCTTGAGTTCCTTGGGTTCTTGAAACATTCTTCAGTAGTATGATTAGATAAGTCACATATATTGCAAGGTTGATATGATTGGAATCTCCCCCTGCCTTGCTTTCCACCTCTACCTCTTCGTCTATCTCTTCCTCTACCTGCAAAGTTAAAGACTCGCTACGTTCATCTTCATTCTTCCTATTCTTTGACCTGTACTTGACCTTAACTTTATTAGAATATAAGGCAGAAGTTTGATTACCTCTTGAGGACTCACCACCTTTGTTAATCTTTGCTTCATGAGTGAAGAGTTGGTCCATGAGTGTGTTGAGTTCGGGTACATGCATATCCATGTACAAATCCATGGCTTTTGTCAATGACTCCCACTTGTCATCTGCTTTGATTCCATTTATGATTTGTCTAATGATTTTCTCCTCTTCAATTACCTCTCCAATGCTTCCAAGTTGGTCGGAAATCTTCTTCATCTTTGTGACATAATGAGTCACACTTCTGCTTCAGGCTTTTCTTCATTGTTGTGAACTCCATCCACAATTGGTTCTTCCTTGCTCGAGTGTTGGAAGAGAAGAAAGAAGCAAGTGCATTCCAGGTCTATCTTGATGTCTTGCATCCTTTGACATGAGGTAAAAGAAAATATATAGGACCTTGCAAGTGCATCCTTCAAACACCAATTTGAAAGTCCTTCCACTTCTTTAGGTGGTGGTTGCCCTTTGTTCCTCATGGTTGGTACTCTAGATATGAATCCATATAGATTCCTCCTTGAAGGTAAGCCTCCATCCTTAGAGACCATGCTAGGTAGTTGTTTCGATCCAATTTGTCAATTGTTGATGGAAATCCATCCCCCATGTTGCTTGACTATGCTCTAATACCACTGTAAAGAGAGATGGTGGATGTAATCCGAAGATGAGTTGGTGTTGCTACAACCGGCTTCACACCAGTCAACTGAGACTTCAGAGGTGATTAGTAGACCCTTTGATCATGCTAAATACCCAAAATATCAGCCAAGTACTTTGGAACATGTATCTCAAAAGTTTAACTTAAGACAGACTAGTTGCAAGATGACTAGCTCCCACAAACTTGCTATTTTTGTACATACACTTGCTAGAAAAAAGGAACAGTTCTCTCAATCTGGTCGGAATTAGAAAAGTTCTTTTTGGAAATAGCTAGTAGACTTAGGTAGCTTCCTATTCCAAGTTAAAACACTTCAAATGATTAACTGAGCACCGAGAACCAGATTCATCAACATCAGGAACATGCCCGCCATTCTCGGGGCTCTGCAAATATAGACGAGTGAGCAGTAAATTGAATATATCTCCCAAATTATAAATCCAATGACAATGAAAATATGTATGACAAAACTAGACGATGAGAGAAATCCAATGCACATTCAAACACTGAAAAAGGTTGAGCAAAACGTGAGATATCAGCTTCTGAAGTTACTACTCTGAGTGAGTATAATAGAGAACAAAAGAGAGAAGTAGAGAATGATGAATGTATAAATTCACATATGATTACAACCACATTGGCAATGAATATTTGCACAATGGGAGTAGAATGATAGAGCTATGGAGAAAGCTCTTTAATCTCTACAAAATGACATGAAGTGGTCAAGTACAAGGCTTGATATTCACCTCTCCCTTTTTGCTCTTTTTATAGCTACTCTTGGAGGGAGTTTTGAATTCGAATTCAAATGGTTCCACCTAAAAAGTGATCCCCAAAGTTAGGAAATATTCCCTCAACTCACTAATTCATGGTTTTAGGTAGTTAGAGCCACGATTTTTCTTTTTACATCATGGATGAGGTAAGCAATTTGTTTTTCTTTTTCCTTTTTCACAATTACAAGAGATAAAATGTACTCTTTTACAAGAGGTGTTCAGATGACTACACATATGAACATAAATCAAATACTACCAAGCATGTAGGCTTGGGTAAAATGCACCAACAGCTCCCCCTCAACCCTAACATGCTTGGCCTCCAAATATATCTTCAATTGTCCTTGATTTCTTGCATGTAAAATGGTTATTTATTAGAGATTATAAATCTATTTAGCATGGATCTTTACCTAAAGACACTTCAAAATCTCCCCTAATTATGGCACAAAAATTAAATCCATTAAATATTTCAATTGAGAGTAATGGAACAACAACCTAGGCCCTTATAGTCATTCTAGAACCTAAAGTTCTCCTCCACGGCTTACAATTTAATAGTGATTTCACCTTTCTAACTAAATTCAAAATTACAACTTTTGGTGAGGTGCAGAAGCTATGCTTTGCTGACAATGCATCAAAGTTCCAAAGAGAAATAGTTTTTTTAGGATGTGATATGATCATTTCATCATTGAGAATTGCACAATTGATGCAGTATGATGATCGAAATGCGTTCTAATCATTTCTTGGAATAAATTGGAATTAGTTCTACTCTCATTCCTTGATGAGTTCTAATGCTTATATGAATGAGCATGTGCATCTAAGCATCTTATATCTGATTTATTTGTATACCTATCAAAAAGAAATCAATTTAGGCTCTGATGTATTTATTTAGAATTCCCACTTCAGCAATACACATGTAAGTCCAAAAGGAAGCATTCATTTCCATTCAATTAAGGCATAACTATGCAACCATATTTGTGTGAAAATCATTTATGCATACATATTTTAATGTTAATATGCATACAAATTCATGTACTAATCAGGAAGTACTTATGTATGCTATGCATTCTCAATGCATATATATACATATATACGTATATACATATATATATATGAAGAGATTCATAATGCATGCATACATTTTTCATACGGTTGCAATGACTCTTTCTATATATATATATATATATATATATATATATATATATATATATATATATATATATATATATATATATATATATATATATAAATGCTTTACGATATGAATACATTCACTTAGTAACCCCTAATCATATGCATATTGAAGTAAAGATCATTACGTTTTTATGTATATATTCAAATGTGAATGTACTTATAAATATACATATCAATATATGCATATGAATGTGTGATAGCATGGTCTATTCAATAGTAAAAAATGAGAATGCAATAGTATGTTGCACTTTTTCTTTACCTCTTCACAAAGAATAGAAGAGGAATGTATTGGTGAAAAAGAAAAAGAATAGAAGAGGAATGTATGGGTGAAAGAGAAGAGGAAGGAAAAGAATGTGTGATAGCATGGTCTCTTCAATAGCCAAAAATGACAATGCAGTAATATGTTGCAGTTTTCTCTTTATCTCTTCACAAAGAGTAGAAGAGGAATGCATGAGAGAAGAGGAAGAAGAAGAAAGAAAAGAAAGCCTTCTCTCTTTCTCGCATGGAATCGAACTCATTAATGAGGAGCACAAAAGAAAACATACACAGACTCTCTCTCGTACAACCTTCTCAAACCATGCATCATTATTCAAAGCCCTCACTAAACTACAACCATAACTCTCTATTGAGAAGGAAGGAAAGAAGACAATAATTCGGAAGGTTGAATCTCTCTTTTGAGGTGTGCAAAGTATATCTCTCTTCCTTTTCTCTAGGAATGCGCGCTGGGTATATCCCACATTCGATACAAATGGCTTTCCCTTCCTCCCTTCTTCCAAGATCTCCCAAAGCTTTCGTTTTGCGACCAGAGCTCTCTCTCCTCCCATTATCCATAGAAGATGCACCTCGTGGTTAACGAAATTCGCACGTACACACATCCTCAATGGCAACCCACGTGCAAAGACGATAATAAAGATCTTTTTTTGTCCAAAAATCAGCAACGCAGTTACCGATTCCTTTCTTCAAGAAAGATATGAGGTGTCCTCTCTAGAGTTGTCTTGCCACCAAAACTCAAGAAGTTTTCATCTGTTTCTCACATGCTCTCATACCAAATGTGAGGTCCATATAAGATACCTGCGACTATCCTCCTAACCACAAATAGTCCTTGCTCTCACACACATATAGAATCCTCTATAAGGTCCAAACACTCCTCCCGGTTAGGAGTGCGATGCGCTAACCACTTGCCCCAAAATCCATGGTTGATGATTACTTCCTAATCCTCTCTCTTAAGGCGTGGTTCAACCATCTCCTACTACGATTATGTGACATTCCTTCCTCCTTAGACTGAGCATTGCCCTCAATGCTCACTTGCGGACCTTCGTGAAACTCTTGGACCCACTTTCCATGCATGAGTGCTTCCACCAACCTCAAACTCCAGCCCATGGACCAAATTTGGACCTATCCCACTCTTCGTGGGTGCCCAAATGCCCATGCGCCTTCATCCAAGGCCAGTTTCACACTCACCATGGATAAGTGCTTCTTCCAAGTGCCCACGGATGTACCCTGTCTGGATGTACCCTGACAGATGTACCCTGAGACGCGCCACGACATGCCGCCGTCTTCCAAGCCCAATTTCTCAACTAGGCTCTGATACCAATGTCAAGAATCGAACTCACAACCTCCCGGTTTGAAAGATATGGCTCCCGAAAGATAATCACAAAAAACTATTCAGACTTTGCAGACCTCTTCGAAACGAGCCATAGCACGTCCAATTTGGAGTTTCCTAGCCCAAGATATGGCCATTCCAAGCGGGACATGCCGAACTAGTGGACTTGCTTGTATGATCACGAACGATCTTCGACAACACAAAGATGTTACTTCTTCGAACCTCCCAGCCGCCGAGCTCTTTCTATATTATCATATGAGAGACTACTCACACACACATAAGTCATAGTAATGAGATCAACCTCTCTAAATTCCTCTACCATATGACATAAGTCCTTGTTGGTGCCAAGTGGCATCTCTACCACCTCACCCAAGAGGTGTTCTCACAACCCCCATGATGTGACAAGCTTCATCGCTTTTTGTCTTGTGACGAGACTCCATGTGTTGTTGTCTTCAAGGGCTTTGTACTCTTCTTCCATAGCTTCTTGACACTCCTTTGTGTCCTTGGCCTCTTCATTGGTAGAAGATTCATGATCTTTGATCACTCTAGACATGAAAGCATAATGCATATAAATATAACTATCATAAACAAGCCTTGAGATTGGATGTTTTACGCTTTTTATCGTTCTATCTTCTCCCGTGCTCTAAGAGCTTGCTTTAAACCATATAATGCTTTTCTAACTTTATAACCAAAATCTAAATATTTAGGGTTTTCAAATGCTAATGATTGAGCCATGTAGACTATCTCCTACAACTCACCGTTAAGAAAAGCATTCTTTACATCTACTTGTTATGTTGGCCACCTCTTAGATGTGGCAACCCCAATGATTGACCTAAGTATTGTCATCTTTGCAACTCCACTCAATGTTTCTTCAAAGTCAATCCCATAGGATCCTTTTGCCACAAGCCTTGTTTTGTACCTGGCCATCAATCCATTAGAAATTCTCTTCACTTTATAGGCCCACTTGTTACCAATTAGCTTCATCCCTTTTTGTCTTGTGACTAGACTCCATGTGTTGTTGTCTTCAAGCACTTTGTACTCTTCTTCCATATCTTCTTGCCACTCCTTTGTGTCCTTGGCCTCTTCATTGGTAGAAGATTCATGATCTTTGATCACTCTAGACATGAAAGCATAATGCATATAAATAAAACTATCATAAACAAGCCTTGGGATTGGATGTTTTACCCTTTTTATTGTTCTATCTTCTCCCTTTGGTGGGATAAACCTTCTTTGCCTTGGTGTCTTGATCTCTGCTTTTGATGTAGCTCCCCCTTCTAATATAGGTTCTTCAAAGTCTTCAACTTCATGTCCATCTTCATCAAGCTCTACCAAGCTTTCCTTTCCTTTGTTCAATGTTGGATGGGTTGAATCCATGCTTGAACTTCTCTCTATGCTTGGACCACTACTTTCCAAGCTATCTTGAAACCTAGCTTATCTTTATTTATTTTGTATTACGTTTTTAGCAGGTGTAACCGTTTTGCTCCATAGCATAACCAATAAACATCTTTCAACCCTTGCATCCATCTTACCTCTCAATTCTTCTCTCACATGTGTGTAGCATACACACCCTAAGATTGTAATGTGTGAAAGGTCCAGTTTCCTTCCACTCCATGACTCCTCAAGTGTCATGTCATATAGCTCTGATGTGGAACACCTATTGATCAAGTACACAATAGTAGATACAACATCTGTCCAATATATTAAAAGCACATTCATTTCATTTAACATACTCCTAGCAATTTCAACAATATACCTATTCTTCCTCTTTTCCACCTCATTTGTTTGGGGCATATATGCAAGTCATGTGACTCTTTATACCTTGGTCTTGCAAGAAAATCACAAAAGCATGGGAGAAGTATTCTACCCCTCCATTTGACCTTACCGTTTTGATGTAGCAACCTATCTCCTTCTCAACATGTGCCTTTAATCTTTTGAATTCTCTTTCTCTGTTAATATATATAGGTAGTGATGTGTGTGAACACACTAGGACTGTCGGGGCATCTTTTTCCCTCTTTAGGAGGTTTTTTTCCACCGGCTTGTATATGCGCCTATTGCCCTAATGGGCTACTTATCTTTGTACATTCTCTAGTAATACATTCAGTATTTTATGTTGTTCTCCAAGCTTCGTCTTCTTCCTTGTGCTATTCATGTGCTTCCGTAGATGTCTAACTCCAACAATTGGTATTAGAGCAGGTTGCAACTTCATCTAGGGCATCGTCAACACCTCTTCGGTTGTAGTCTCAAAATTGCACGAATTTTGGTGAGCATACTCAATGTGTTTAGGAGATCAAAACGGCTTCGCTCTATGGTGCAAAAATTGGGATCTGAGCTTGTTTCGGCCTCCAAATGCACTATCACAGTGCTTGTGCAAGCTATTTTGTCTTTTTGTGTCGAAGGTATATACCAGTTTTGGTTCACCAGTATAAGCATCTCGAAGTCTGCTACAAGTCTAGCAGAATTCCTCTTGGCACCTCTGTTCAACTTTTTGAGATATAGTCAATTTTCTACATCAAGGTATTTTTGTCACCGGCCATGGCTGAAAGCAGTGATGTATTCCTTATGTTGGCTATTGAGGATAAGTTGGATGGTGCCAACTACCCGTTATGGGCTTATATGATGCGACATGTATTGGTTGCAAAAGGGCTGTGGAACATTGTGCAGGGTGTTAAAAAACATCCTATCACACCTGCAACTATTACAACTACAGGTACAGAAGCTGATGCAGAAGGTGCCAAAGATGATGGTATTCTACATATTCCTATTCGTGCTATAGTTCCTGCTGCACCTACTACAGAGAAGATTCCTTGGGATGGCAGAGATGCCCAGACACATGCATTGATAGCTTTGTCTATCAAACGTGCCATTATTCCTCACATTTGCTCTTGCAGAACAGCTAAGGATGCTTGGTATACACTTACCACATTATACCGAGCTAGGAATGAGGCTCGTGTTTCTTACCTCCAAAAATAGTTGGAGAGTGAGCACATGAATGAAGGTGATTCTATGGACAATTTTCTAACAAAGATCAAAGACTTGAAGGAACAGTTGATTTTTGCTGATGAGGGTATACCAGATAGCTCACTTCTGCAGACCGTTCTGAATGGTCTTCCTGATTCATATCATAGTTTTGCTTCTACTGTCTGGTTGATGATGAAAGGCAATCCACATGCCTTGTCATTTGAGAAGTTAGTCTCTGTTCTATTGCAGGGGGATCAGTCCAGGTAGAATAGGTCCATTATGTGTGTTGCAGATCAAGCTTTCCTAACTAGTCAGAAGGGCAAAGGAAAATGGAGATCCTCAAGTAGTAAGGAGAAATATGCTAATTCTACACAATCGAAGAGGGAAGACAAAGATGAAAAGAAATCACAAAAGAAAATTTTTCATTTGCAAGCGCTATAAAGGAAATGATCATATCATAAAGAGCTGTCAAAAACTGGCTGCTAAAGAGGCAAAGAAGAAAGAGGCTGGAATGATTGTTGTAGAGGCCTCTATACAAAAAATAGGGTCTGCATGTCTATAGTAGCAGATGTTTGCCAGTACTTTGATAGTGGGGCGACCAAACATATTACCTCGCAACACAATTTCTTCTCTTCACTCGAGCCTGCCCCTATAGGCAATACTGTTACATGCGCCAACAACTCCTCTTATCCTATTATGGGAGTTGGTAAGATCATTTTGACTACTATTGATGGTAGTTGTTTCACTTTGTCAGATGCTTTGTTTGCGCCAGGAATGAGGAAAAATTTGTTATTCGTTTTTGCATTAGCCAAGATTGGCTTCGTTGTGAAATTTGTTGATGACAGATGTACAATTCATGATCTCTCAAATGGCAACATGATTATTGCTTCTGAAATTTTATGTCGTGGGTTGTATAAGCTCAGACTATGAAAGATCTGTAAATTACTCGGCATGTGCAGTACATGATTATGAGGCTATGTCAGATGCAAAGCTTTGGCATTCACACTTTGGTCATTTGAATTTTGCTAGTTTTCTATGCCTACAGAAATCTGAAATGGTGTCCTCTTTGCCCAAACTTGAGGCACCTGGGAGACATGTTTGTGAAGGCTATATTTTGGGCAAAATGCAGCATTCCTCCTTTCCAAAAGATGGTTCAGTTCAGGCTACTCAAAAATTACAGCTTGTACATAGTGATGTTTGTGGTCCTATGCAGACACCTTCTTTTGGAAATTATCTTTACTTTGTGACTTTCATCAATGATGTTTCCAGGCATGCATGGCTATATCCATTGAAGGCAAAGTTCGAAATGTTCATGTGCTTCAAACAATTTTTGGTTTTGGCTGAAAATTTGTCAGCATGTAAAATGGGCACCTCTGTTTTGATTGAGGGGGGCAATATATGTCTTCTAATTTTAATGCATTTCTCGCTCAACGTGGGATAAAACACCAGTGTATAGTGTCCTATACACCTCAACAGAATGGATTTGTTGAATGAAAGAACAAGTCACTCATGGAGATGGCGAGGTGTATGGTCAAGAGTTAGGCTTTACCACATAGTTTCTGGCTTGAGGCTGTCATGTGTGCAACATATGTACTTAGTAGGTGTCCCACTAAAGCACTATAGTCTATCACTCCATATGAGGCTTGGCATGATCGCAAGCCATATGTTTCTCATCTACGTGTTTTTGGTTGTTTGGCATATGCATTAGTGCCTGAACAACATCACAAAAAATTGTATGATAAAGTAGTAAAATGTATTTTTGTTGGGTACAATTCTGAAAGTAAAGGCTATCGTCTCTATCATCCACAGACTAAACACATTCTTGTTAGCCGTGATGTTGTTTTTGTGGAAGATGCTATTCAACCATTGCTTTCATGTACTAAGGAGACATCTGTTAGCTCTAAAGACACGTATGATACTTTGCTGCCTCTTTTTACAGGTGGGCAATCTAGTGCTGGTGCTAATGAGGCAACTTCTTAGCCTTTGCAGGTTTCATATGATGATGTAGATCATTCCATTTCTGATGCAGATTTACATGATGCACTTGTTGATGAGAGAGCTGATATTGAGCAGGCAAAAACTATGCCAAAATGCCTGGTTCAGACTTTGCGTGATAGCAAATTAGATGCACCATTATCATATCATACTCGTTTAGGCTCTCATAGTGCCTCTTTTGCATCAGATTGCTATGCTATAGTTGCATCTAGTCTTTGTGATGAGAATGAGCCTGTTTCGTTTGATGAAGCACAAAATTCAGAAAATTGGATGGCTGCCATGCAATTTGAATATGATGCTATAATGAAGAATGGTACTTGGTCTTTATGTGACTTGCCTCTTGGCAAGAAGGCCATTGGGACTAAGTGGGTATACAAGCTGAAGTGTAAGCCTAATGGTACAGTTGACAGGTATAAGGCTAGGCTTGTTGCAAAGGGTTATGCGCAAGAAAGAGGCATTGATTTTGATGAGACCTTTGCAGCTACTTGCCGAATGACTACTATTTGTAGCATCTGTGCACTTATAGCTCATCATGGTTGGAATGTACATCAGTTTGACATTAAAACAACATTTCTAAATGGTGACTTGCATGAAGAAGTGTATGTTTTTCAGCCCCGTGGCTTTATGTAGAAAATGCATGAAAACCAGGTGTGAAGATTAAAGAAGGTATTATATGGCTTAAAGCAAGCACCATGTGCTTGGTATGAAAAGATACATGCCTATCTAATTGCATATGGTTTTGAGAACAGTCCAACTAAAAGCACCTTATATGTTATGCGTGCTAGTGATTTACTTCTGATCATTGTGGTTTATCTTGGTGACATGCTGCTCACTAGTCCTCATGAGAGGGATATTGCTGATTTTAATGCTGATTTACATGCCTCATTTGAGATGTCTGATTTGGGGCATTTGCATCACTATTTGGGCATTCAGTTTATGCATGTTGATGGTGGAATGGCTTTGTGTCAAATGAAATATATTGACACATTATTGTAGCATTTTGGCCTTGAAGGCTGTAAGCCTATTGCCACTCCTATGGAGATAGGTTTAAGATTGAGTCTTCAGGATGTTGGAGATGCATTTGATGCTGTTCTCTATCAGTAGGCTGTTAGATGCTTGATTTACTTATGCATTACTCGGCTAAATATTCAGTTTGCTGTCTCACAGATGAGCAGGTTTATGCATTGCCCAGATGTGAAGCATTGGCAGGCGGTTAAGTGCATCTTTCACTACTTGAGTGGTACTCGGCTACCTGGGTTGTTCTATCCCGAGGGGGGATCACTATCGCAAGATTTGCATGCTTTTTTTGACTCTGTCTGGGCTGGTTGCTATGACACTCGTGTGTCCACTAGTGGCTTTTGCTTCATGCTTGGTAGCTCATGTATATCTTGGTTGAGCAAGAAGCAACCTACTGTGGCTACTATTGAGTGTGTCTGGCTCAGATGCCTTATGACTAATTTGGGTGTTGGTTAGTCTTCTTCCACCACCATCTTCACTGATAGTCAGAGCTCATAGGCACTTGCAAGGAACCCTGTGTTCCATGCTCGCATTAAGCACATTGAGGTGCATTATCATTATGTGAGGGAGAGGTTTTCTGGTGGGGAGATCAGCTTGGCATATGTGCCCACACAAGAGAACATTGCAGAACTTTTCACGAAGGCTCTGCCTGGGGAGAAGTTTGAAGCTTTCCGCAAAGCTTTGGGCATAGTTCCTTTTGTGGATCGATCCCACATAGCTTGGCACTTCCTTATACATAAGTGATAGCTCCTTGTTCACCACATCACTCCCAAGGGGCATTTTTTGATATATTTAGGTAGTGATGTGCGTGAACACACTAGGACTGCCGGGACACTTTTTTCCCTCTTTAGGAGGTTTTTCCCCCGGCTTGTATATATGCCTATTGCCGTAATGGGCTACTTATCTTTGTCCATTATCTAGTAATACATATACTATTGTGTCTTGTGCTCCAAGCTTCTTCTTCTTCCTTGTGTTGTTCGCGTGCTTCCGCAGACGTCTAACTCCAACATCCTCAACATGTGCCTTCAATCTTTTGAATACATCAAACACATCTGACTTTTGCTTTATACAATACAGCCACACTTTTGTTAAGTTATGAAGTTATTAATGATCTGATTTGATGGCTTCCTAAGGTTGTTGAGTTTATTCTTGAGCTAAATTTTTCTAGCCTTTGTAAAGGTTGAAAAACCTTTCTAAAAACTCCCAACCTTCTTAGATGTATCTAGGTCTTGGATACCACCTATCATGGAGCTGCTTATGTGTTGAGTTAGAATGAAGATCAATCTCGTATCCTTTTCTTTCCACTCTCTAATGGCACTCCTTTGTTTCTCATTATGTGTATGTGGAATGGCTTCAGCTCATTACCACTAACCAACCCTCAAAGACCCTTTCCCATGAGGAAGTTAGTGACTCTGAATTTCCAAGGTTGGTAATTTCTCTTTTCAAGCTTCTCAATCTGAGTATTATAGTTCCCCCTTGTGTATGAGACTATAAAGTGGCTCCCCTTGGAGTGTGATAGATATGAAAAAAAATGATATGTTACCTTTCCACAAGAGCCTCCACATGTCCTGAGCCTTTGATGATGATAAAAGCTCCCCCTTGCTTAAAATGCTTCTTCAAACATTCTTGGTATTTTCTTCAATGCTTGGCTCTCAAGGAACTTCATGGCCTCCTCTAGATGACCTCAATGCTCAATGTTGAGCTCTAATACCACTGATGGAGTACATCCACTCCTAATTGCAACTCAAAAATGATAGGCCCTTCTGAGGACCTAACAGTCCACTACCATAGTCCACCAAAACTTGAATTGATCTCTTGAACAGAGTAATGAACCTATGAAATTTTTGACAGTACACATAGGTGCTTTAAGCTTTCCAACAAGCCATATATCACTAAATTTGGAGAATGTGAGGTACGTTAGAAACCTTGCACAAGACAAACTAGAATTTGCTCAAATTGGTTGCTCATACCTATGTGTACCTCTTCACACACATATAATGAGTAATATGTAGAGATGGCCATTTGAGCCTAAAATTATATTCAAAAGAAATCTTGGAACAAGATCTTCAAGACTAGCTATCTTGTGCATGAAACAGACAACTACACAATGAGATATGGATGATAAGAAATCTGAGCCTAAAAGAAAACTTCAGCTACCATGGGGCTAGCTTAGCTAGGGGGTAGCTTAGACCTGAACCATATACTCTCAATGAGAAAAGTGCAAAAATGAAGCTTGAGGATGGCCACAACTTTCTTCCAAGATATTCCTTATATAATGCTCCAAACATTGGTGTAGAGTTTGAATTCAAATCATGCCTCCAAAATCCCTCACTTTTCTCAATCAAGGGAGATGGAATCTTGAGCTGAAGAACTCATGTAAAAGTGGTTATAGAATTTAACAAAAAGTGAGGTGATGTGGCACTTGAGTTAAGCCTTAGTTCACACACATTTTCTCTTTGTACATTTCTAACACTCCCCTCAAGCTCAAGTATTAATCTCCCTTGATATCCTTCAAGTTGAGCTTGATCTTAAGCTTCTCCAAATTTCTTGCATCCATGAATTTGGTCATGATATTTGCTAGCTATTCCTTTTTGTCGATGTACTTGATGTCTAATTCCTTTATTACCTTCTCTCTAATGAAGCAATAATGGATCTCTATGTGCTTGCTTCTTGCATTGAACATAGGGTTGCTTGCTGGATGAATGCTTGATATATTATCTTCAAATAGATTAAACTCTTTGACCTCCGTATCCAAGTCTTTGAAGAGCTTCTTGAGCTACATGATCTCACATGTAGCAAGTTCTAAGGCTCTATATTCAGCCTTAGTAGATGATAATGCAACTATAGGTTGCTTCTTGGACATCCATGAGATGACTCTTTGTCCTAGCATGAAGACTTAGCCAGATATGCTCCTTCTGTCCTCCTTTGAACTAGCCCTATCAGCATCACAAAAGCCTTTAGGTTAAAATCCATCACCATAAGGGTAGTACAACCCTTTGTTGAGAATGTGCTTGATGTACCTAAGCACTCCCTTGGTTACATTCATATGAACATCTGTCTGTGGATTCAAAAATTGAGAAAGAACTCTTACAATGTAGCACAAGTAAGGTCTTGTGATGGTAACATAATTAAGGCTTTGAATTATACTTCTAGATGCTGGAATATCTTGAAGATACTGGCCTTCACTTGCACATAACTTAGTGTTTGGATCCTTAGGTTGTGTGAGTGGCTTACAGCCACTCATACGATACATCTAGCAAGTATTTCCTTTGAGCTAGGTAAACACCATTTTTTACATAAACTATTTCAATTACAAGAAATATTTGAGCACTCCAAGATCTGAAATCTTGAATTCATTACCAATCTTGGCCTTTATCTATTTGATACCTGCATCATCACTTTCTGTTATAATCAAGTCATCCACATATATGCATATGTAGACAACTAGTCCTCCTTTCCTCATGAGGTATAGGGATGGATTTGCATCACTTTCCTTGTATCCACACTTGCAGAAGTACTCCAAAAGACTTTGATTCCATGCCCCATGAGCTTTCTTTAAACCATACAATGCTTTTCTAAGTTTACAAACAAACTCTCAAAATTCAGGGTTATTGAACCCTAATGGTTGAATCACGTAGACTATCTCCTACAAATAACCATTAAGAAAAGCATTCTTTACATCCAATTGATATATTGGACACCTTGTAGATGTGGCAAACCCAATGATTCCCTAATCGTGGTCATCATTGCAACTTGGTTAAATGTTTTTCATATTCAATCCCATAGGATTGAGCAAATCCTTTTGCCACGAGCTTTGCTTTGTACCTAGCAATTGAACATAATTTCTCTTCATTTTATTTAGACTTGGTTTCTTGATCTATGCTTTGTATGTAGCTCCCCCTTCTAACATAGGTTCTTCAAAGTCTTCAACTTCATGTCCATCTTCATCAAGTTCTACCAATCCTACGTTTCCTTTATTCACTTATTGATGGTCTTGAGCTACTTTGTATGATTAGACTAAGGATTTCCAAACTATCTTGAAACCTAGCTTCATACCTCCTCTCTGCCTCTTCAATATCTTCATCCTGCAATGGAACTTTGGAAGCATACCATGGTTTGAGTTCATCAAAGACTACATCTCTAGATACCTTTAACTCTTTTTTATTAGGGTTGTCAAGCCTCTTTTTTTTCTCCACAACATAACTAATAAACATACATATTTCAACCCTTGCATCCATCTTACCTCTCAATTCTTGTGGGACATGTGTGTAAAATACACACCCAAAGATTATACTGTATGAAAGGTCTGGTTTCCTTCCACTCCATGATTCCTTTGGTGTCATGTAATGTACCCCTGATGTGGGACAACTATTGATCAAGTTCCGAGTAGTAGATGCAACATCAGCCTCATATCTCAAAAGCGTATTCATTTCATATAACATACTAAAATTTTAGAAATATACCTATTCTTCCTCTCTACCATCTTATTTTGTTGGGGACTATAACTACAAGTGATTTGCATTTTTATACCTTCGTCCTACAAGAAATCACAAAAACCATGGGAGAAGTATTGTCCCCCTCCATCTCATGTTAAATTTTTGATGAAGCAACCTCTTCCTTTCTCAACCTGTGCCTTCAATCTTTTAACACATCAAACACCTCTAATTTTTGCTTTATACAATAGAACCATTCTTTTCTTTAGTAGTCATCAATGAAGGTTACAAAGTACTTGCTACCTGTAAGAGAGCGCTCTTTGGTTGGCCCCCACACATCCGTGTGCACAATGTCTAACACACCATGTGTGACATATCCACTCTTCTTGAAGAGCTGCCTAGTAGACTAGCCTAGTTGATAAACTTCACACATCTCATGCAACATTTGTAATGAAAAATGTGGTAAAACTCTTACCAATTTCATCTTCTCCATGTATTTCAAACTTTGAATGTGATGTGAATGCACCTTTTGTGCTTCAAATCCAAGTCTCCAATCTTCTTGTTTCTATAGGTGATAAACATTGCCTTGTTTCTTTGTCCTTTTCCAATGTCAAGAGTGAAAATCCTTCCTCCCTTCTTTTCTTTTGATATTATCTCATAGCCACTCCTTGGGTCTTCAATAAAGCATCCTTTGTGGTTGAACTTTACTTGGTATCACCTTTTAATGACCTCTCTAACAGAAATTAAGTTCCTTGTAATATTAGAAACATGCAATACCTCAAACAATCCTCTTGCTTTTTGGTTCCCTTCAAGGTCTACATCTCCCATTTTTTGTATCTCATGCTCTATTTTTTCTCCTGTGTCCACAAAGCCTCTTTGTTTGGGTGTTTGAAGATCGCGGAAGTACTCCTCTTTACCTAACATGTGGTTACTACAACCACTATCTATATACCACACATCATCATGTGGTTGACCTTCAATACTATGCTTCATATCTAAAAAATGCTCATTTTCTAAGTCCCTTGAGGATTTAGCATAATTACCTTGCCTTTTGTAATTGTTCCCATCTTTTTTTTGCCAACAATCTTTGGCATAGTGTCCTTGCTTCGCACAATTAAAGCATCCATTTGACTTGAAGTAGCCTCTACCTTCATATATTCCTCATCAACATCTTTTGCTTCCTCTTCCTCTTGATGATTGACCTTCATCTTGTCTTAATTGACTCCCTTGGTAGCTTTGGCTACCTTGTTGGTAGTTGCTTCTACCTCTTACTCTTGAACCACCTCTGTTGCCTTTGCCTCTTCCTCCTTTGCAAGCATAAAAGAGTTGGTCTTGGCTGCACTTTGAGTTGCCTCCATGGTTTAGCTCCTCAATCACCATAACAGAAGTAAGGTGCTTTGAATCTAGTAGTGAATCCCTTACATACATAGAGGTTGTGAATGCCTTCCATTTATCATCTTCTCTAAGCTGATTAAGCATGCGAACAACCAGGTCATCATCATCTATGATACATTCTATTGAACCAAGTGCATCAGGGATCTCTTTTACTTTGAGCATGAAGCCATTAATGATTTGATTTGATGTCTTCCTAAGGTTGTTGAGTTGAATTTTTTGAGCCTTTGTCAAGGTAGAGTACAACCTTTCCAAAAACTCTCAAACCTTCTTTGATATATCTAGGTCTTGGATATGACCTATCATGGAGTTGCTTATGTATGGAGATAGAATGAAGATTACTCTCCTATCCCTTTCTTCCCACTATCGGATGGATCTCCTTTGATTCTCAGAAGGTGTATGTAGAACAATGTATGGCTCAACCTTAGTACCACTAAACAACCCCCAAAGAACCTTTCCGATGAGGAAGTTAGAGATTCTAAACTTCCAAGGTTGGTAATTGCTCTTTTCAAGCTTCCCAATCTTAGTATTGTAGTCTACCATTGTGCACGAGAATATGAAGTGGCTCCTAATAACTCCTTGGATTTTGATAGATGTGAGAGAGAATGATATGTTACCTTCCCACAAGAGCCTCCACTTGGCTTGAACCTTTGATGTTGATAGAAGCTCCCCCTTGCTTCAAATGCTTCTTCAAATCTCCCTGGTTTTTGCTTCAACCCATGGCTCTTAAGAAACTTTGAGGCCTCCTCTTGATGTAGTCAAAGCTCAATGTTGAGCTCCGATACCACTGATGGAGTATATTAAATCCTAGTTGTAGTAGAAAAATGATAGGCCCTTCCTAGGACCAAATAGTTAACTACCACAATCCACCAAAATCTGAATTGCTCTCTAGAAGAGAGAACTAAACCTATGAAATTTTGTAAAGTACCAATAGACTCTCTAATATTTCCAAGTGATGGGTCACTAAATTTGGAAAATGTTACATATGTCAACAAACTTGCATAAGATAGACCAGATTTTGCCCAAATTGGTAGCGTATACCTATGTGTACCTCTTCACACACATATTGGGGAATATGTAGAGATAAACCTGAGAGCTTTCAAGCTCAATATACACAAGGATAAGAACATTTGAGACTAAGATTATATTCAAAAGAAGGTTTACAACAATAGCTTCAAGATGAGATATCATGTGCATGAAATAACCAACTACACATTTTAAAAGCAATTTAACTATCTTTTAAAGCTAGATTGATGCTGAGTTAAAAATCTAGGTTACATATAAAACAATATTTTCAAGATAATAAGCTCATAACTAGATGGATCTATCATGAGAATGGCTGATAAGCCTCTTTTTATATCTCATTAATCTCTTTGAATCTCTCATTAATCTGTTTCTATCTCTTATTAATCTCATTATTTTTTAATTTGTAGAGCATTTTTAGGAAAAGAAGGGTTTAATGTCTTTGTAGTCCTTAGAGCAAACCCAACGGACACCCTTCATTACTCTTTTATATACGTGTAGAGTCACATCCAAACCTTCCAAGTCTACCTATGTCGTGATTTTGTTATCTACCTGTAGACTCGTATACAAACCTGCCAAGTTCACCTATCCATGCACCCATAAAAGTTGTTTTTTAGGAATTTTGGAGTCACTTATCATTCTTATATAAATATTAGATAATTGATTGTTTTTTCTCGTATTCTAAGATAAAACATTGTTTCTTCCATAATCATTCTCTATAAGCAACATGAAATCAATCATGTATATGAAAATTGCATACAACTGAGCCATCTATGTAGTCTATTTTGTGGCATCGGTCTGTGTGTATGTAGGCCTTAAACGTAGTCGTAAAGAAAGACCTTTTCCTTCCAAGATATGAACATAAGAAACTATAGTCCGATAGAATACGCATCGTAATTGTTTTAAGGATGGGTAAAGCTCCTAGGGATGGAATGGAAAGGTTGATGGAGTACTGTAGTAGGTGTGTTTGAAAACCAAGTGACATAGATTTATCATCGTATATAATGAAGCAAGGAGATGAGATAGGACAACACTGCATTTATGTAGACGTATTGCTCATGATGAAGAATTGATAGTACAATTATCAAGTCGTTGGGGGAACTCTTAAGCGTAAAATCAGGATTCAAGAGCTTAGATTAATAAAATAAATACTCGGGATCGAGGTGACACTTATCGAAGATGCAATGTAGCTACCATAGAGCTTGTAGGGACTTGGAATGTGTGGATGCCATGCACTCTCACAAATAAACAAACCAAATGTGAAGCTTGGCATAATTCAATGTACTATCTTGTGCATGAAGTAGAGGATATATCTTTTGCATGAAATAGACAACTACACTATGAGATATGGATGATAAAAAATCACTACCTAAAAGGAAGCTTCAGCTAGCAACGGTTTAACATAGCTAGGGGTGGTGTAGACCTGAAGCATACACTCCCAAAGAGAGCCTAAAAATACACAAATGAAGCTTTTGAATGGCCATGATGTTCTTGCAAGCTATTCCTTATTTAATGCTCCAAACGTTGTTGTAGAGTTGTAGAATTTGAGTTCAAATCATACATTCGAAATCCCCCGCTTTTCTGAATCAAGGTAGATGCAATCTTGAGCTGAAATACTCCTTAAAAAAGTGGCTGTAAACTTTACCAAAAAGTGAAGTGATGTGGCATTTGAGTTAAGCCTTTGTTCACACACATTTGAGCTTGTAAATGTCTAACATTGATTTTGATGAGACTTTTGCTCTCACATACTGAATGACCACTCTTTTTAGCATCTGTGCTAGAGAGAATAGTTTTGCTTATGTGCCTACAAAGGATAATATTGTAGAATTTTTCACAAAGGCTCTACATACAGAGAATTTTGAAGCTTTTCACAAAGCTTTGAGATTATTTCCTTTCCTGGATTGATCTCCTTCCAAATACATTGGAACTTCCTTATACATGAGTGCAAGCTCCTTGTTCATGTCATCACTCCTAGGGGGTGTTTGTTGATATGTTTCTTTGGCAGTGTGTGTGAACAAACTTAGGACCATTGGGGCACTTTTTCTCCTCTTTAGGATGTTTCTTTTCCCATCTTGTATATACACCTATAACCCAAATGTGTCACTTAATTGTGTAAATTCACTTGGTAATACATTCTGTCTTGCATTGTGCTAGAAGCTTCTCTTTTCTTGTGTTTGTGTGCTTCCGCGAACCTTCTCCAACATTATGCTAATAAAATTTTTGGTCAAGTGAGATCCATTGTCGATTGTGAACCCGCATGAATGACCTCGTGCTTTATATTTCATTTTACCACGAATGTCGTTATCCCTTGGATCATCTTTGTTTCTAAAATATCTTCAACATGCATGTTTACATTTAGCTCTTAAATATTTCAAATGAGTCCTAGGTGAAAGAAGCATTTTCCATATTCTTTGAAGTGCTACTATATTTTCAAATGAGTCCCAAGTGAAAGAAGCATTTTCCATATTCTCTGAGGTGCCATCATATTTTACTTGGACCCTACCCTTGCTTTCATAATTTTCTTTAGATCAAATGAAAGGCATTGGACGAAGAATTGAGATTGAAGGGGATCTTGAGAGATTAGAAAAATCAAGGCCACTAGAAATGCGCACGATCTTAGCTTTTGGAACTCCAAAAGAAAATATTGAAAGGAATATTTCTCCTGAATTAAGTTACGAAATCTTAGTTCGACAGTAAGCTTGACCGAGTGTTCAGAATCGTTTAAAAAGAAAATTGAACTATAAAACAACTACAATGTAGGTTACATATAAAACAATAAAATGTGGGTTACATATAAAACAATGGCTGATAAGATTCCTTTGTAGAGCATTTTTTGGAAAAGAAGGGTTTGATGTCTTTGTAAAGAAAGAACACCGTTCATTATTCTTTTATATATGTGTAGAGCCACATCCAAGTCTACTTATCGCGTATATCGCAACTTATATGTTATCTTAGAGGGACCATATTGTTTCTTGATTTTGCATTTAATTACCTGCTTCCCCAACTGACTAGGCCTTTTAAAATATATTCTCTAATATTTTTCAAGTATCTTGAATATCCTTACTTGATGGGAGACCCGTAATTGAAAATCTAGTCTCCATACGGTTTCAATAGCTCATCTAGTTGAAGGTAGACAGACGATTAATGGATCCATTTGGAACTTGACAGTCATTCCACCTCTAGAAGGCATTTTTAAAGAGAGTATTATTCTGTACTTGTACTTGTCCATCAGGAAACTTATATATATATATATATATATGTATGGATTTTCGAAATCAAGTTCAAATCTTGGGATCCGTCGATCAAGTGTGCCAACTTTACGACCTTTCAACAACCTATCAACTCCAACAACCATTCCCCTTAATTATCATATTCATTCACAACTATAAGTGACCCCTATGCTATGATGCTTTGAATCTTCATATCCTTGTGGCTGGTCCATATATGCTTCTTCCTGTAACTCACCATGTAGGAAAGCATTCTTCACATCCATCTCATGCAAAGTCCATCCTTTTGCTATAGCCAATGCAACAAGTGTTCTGACAGTAGACATTTTAGCTATAGGGCTGAATGTTTCCTCATAATTAATGCCATATATATGTGCATATCCTTTAGCTACCAATCGTGCTATATACCTACGTATGCTAACATCAACATTATGCTTCACCTTGTAAACCCATTTGTAGCCTATGGGTTTCTTTCCTTGCGGCAATGGAACCAGCTTCCATGTATCATTTCCATAAAGTGTAGCCATCTCCTCATCCATAGCTTTTTCCCAATGTGCACTTCCAATCGCATCTTCAAAGCAAGAAGGTTCAACATCTTGTATTACCTTTGTCATTTAGGCACAATGATGAGCCATATAACTGTCATACGTCAATCGTTGCATTGAATTTCACATCCTCCCAGATCTTCTTGGTCTTGGGTCACTTCTCCTTGTATCATTTGCATGTGCCCTTCTTACTGCTGGAGTCTTTACAGAGGGCAATCCAAGTTCCTCATCAAGACTCTTTTCTGAACCGCTTGAATCTCCATCAACATCTTTAAAACGTGCATATGTTTTATGACCTGTAGAAAGCTTTTCTTTACCTTCCTTATGTATTTGATGAATTTGCTAGATTGAAATTTCCACACAATCTTCCACTCCATGGATTTGAGTTGGAACTATTGCTTGGTGATGCATCTGGTCCACTCAAAACTTGAGATTCTGCACTTGATTTTTCAGCATTTTCTTTGTCATGTGGTTCAAAACTTATTCGTTCTTTGGCATCTGCATAGAAGCTTGACATTTCATCAAATACCACATCTCTGCTCACCTTCACCTGTCATGTGAGTGGGTTATAACATTTATATCCCTTTTGCTTAAGGGAGTATCCAATGAAGACACATTTTTTTGCTTTTGGATCAAGCTTCATCCTCAACTCATCTGGATCATGTACATATGCAATACAATAAAAAACTTTCATATGTGATAAGTTTGGATTTTTACCTATGAACTTCTCTTCAGGTGTAACTTGATGTACAGTAATAGTTGGAGTTTTGTTCATGATGTATACAACCATATGCACAACTTCTACCCAATAACAATAAGGCATATTCTTTTAAACCATCAAGGCTCTTGCTATTTCTGCACTATTTTTGTGTTCAGAACCATCGTTCTATTGTGGTGTGTACCTGCATGAAAAGTGATGTCAAATTCCATTACTTTTAAGAAAATTGTTGAACTCATTTGACATGTATTCACCTCCTCCATCAAATCTTAATGTCTGAATATACTTCTCTGTCTGCTTTTCCACCATAGCTTTAAAATTCTAGAAGGGAGTGAATACCTCACTCTTCTCTTTCATGAAATATACCCACACTTTTCGTGTATGGTCATCAATGAAAGTAACATAAAACCTGCAACTGCCCATAGATGTGGTCTTTGCAGGACCCGAAACATCCATATGTACTATTTCTAGCACATTCTCACTAACATGCTTGTCATGTGGAAACGATGATCTTGGCTGTTTACCAAATTGACATGCTTCACATACCTTTTGCATCTTTGAAACCTTGAAATTTGGTAGTCCATGAACAATCTCCTTTGATTGCATCAGTTTCAACCTTTGTAGATTTGCATGTCCAATTAGTTTGTGCCAGATCTCCATATCAACAATAACTCCTGCACCTTTTGCAAACATGGCTGCATTCATTTAAGGAACTTTGACATTTAAAGTGAACATCCTACCCACTTTGTTTCCTTTGGTGATCAATTGTCCACCATGTTTGTATTGTTCTACATATAATCCATCAGCAGTGAACTTGACTTGTAACCCCTAGTCAACCATTTGTCCAACAGAAACCAAATTCTTTGTTATATTTGGAACATGCAGCACATCAGCAAGATGTTTTACCTTTCCATCCTTTATTGATAGTGCTATGTTTCCTCTATGCTCAATAGGATGTGATGGGTTATCACCTGTTTCAACATATCCAGGAAGTGGCAATTTTTGCAAAGTACTAAAGCATTCCGCATGACTGGTCATGTGATTTGAAGCACCTGAATCAACATACTAGACATTATCATTTGATTTTGAAACACCAGTAGACATCGTATTCATCATGTGATGTTGAACCATGAACAACACTTCTTAGAATCATCTACATTTGTGGATGCATAGTTATTCTGCTACCTTCTATTATTTTGATTCTTCAACTTGCAATGACGTTCAAAGTGTCCATGTTTACCACAATTCCAACATCCTTTATTGTCATTACTTGAATCATTTCTTTGGAAATTTTTGCAGCCTCTTTGGCTCCCCCTGCCTCGAAACTATCCTCTTCCTCTTGCATGATTCTGTTGTTGACTTTGGTCTTGGTTACTATTTCCTCTTCCACTTCCAAAACCTCTTCCTCTGCCTCTTCCTCTATCAGAGTAGAATACCTACTTAGAAGTAGATTTTCCTTGGGAGTTTGAATCCTCACCAAATTCTTTTCTTCAATAATCAACATAGATACCAGACCAACAAAATTCGGAATATTTTCCCTAGTCTGTATAGAAGTTCTGAACTGCTTATATGCAGCTCCTAAACCACAAAGACACACTTCCACCTTATCATCATCATCTACATTCATGCCAATAGATGCAAGTGACTCACATATGCTTTTGATTTTCAAGGTGTAGTCACTTATCGGCATGCTCTTCTTCTCCAATGTATGCAACTCGTTCTTGAGTTGCAATTTCCGTGCCTTTGTATTGGTCTCATACAATGTGACCAAACTGTTCCAAGCCTCTTTTGGAGCCTTGGCATCATGTATGTGTCCAATCATGCTATCCTGTATGCTAACAAATAGCCAGTACATTACCTTTCGTGCTCCTTGATTCCATTATGCATATGCTCTTAACTGGTCCGCAATTCGATTCCTCTCTGGTAAATGCAGTTATTTTCATTCTCTCCTTGGATGTACTTCCAATAGCCTTTTCCCATCAAGAAATTTATCATTCTGAATCTCCAAGCATGGAAGTTGTTCTTGTCGAGCTTATTGCTCATAAGTTGACTCATTCCATCTGTATTTGCCATTTCTATAGCAATTCACAACACGGCAAAACACTACAAGCAAAACTTCTGCTTGAACACTATCGCACTATGATGTGATAGTTTGATCTCATAAAAAACACAGTTTTCATGTATCAGCAGTAGATGGAATCGCTTGAAATTCTGGATCTCGAGTATATGAGTGTTGTCCAACACAGTGCAAGTTATAGTTTTTGAAATTGACCTAGTTTTTTATGGGCCCCACCTTCTAGGCTCAAAACAAAGGTCGAGATGGCTCCGAAATTTCGATCTGACAGAAAGGAGTGATCCTAAAGGGATAACTATAAAAAATATTTTGAGGTCTTCTACCTTCACACCGATTTTTGTAGCAAATGGAGGTCGTTTGTGAATCGGGTTTTCTCCATGCCTTGCCGCATAGTCTTCACCGTCGCCTTCAAGCTCTCTACAGCCACACTAGCTCTAATACCATGTCACAAGGAAGGAGATAAGGAAGAGAGATCACACACACTCTCACTCTCAAGGAGAAGCACACACACAAATTGAGGCAAGGAAGAATGATCTTCTTCTCCTTCATCTATTACATAAAAAGGAATGTACAAGAATGACCTAAAACAAGAATAAAACAAGTGCAATATATAAAGACGAGTACATAAGGAAAAAACCTAATGTTTGCGAATGAGTGAGCTGGCAAGGAACAAATGTTCCATCACTCTCGATAGATAAATCTAATAAAGCTCAATGAAGTATCCCTGACATATACTAGTATGGCCAGTATACATGTCAGAGAACCGAAAAGCTGATACATGTCACCCTCGATCATCACATGTTGAGCTTGATATCTCAATAGGTTGCACACCTCTTTTTATATATTTTTCCATAGAGTCTCCCCTCTTATAGCATACCACACTACTGAGGAACATCCGATTGCTTCACCCAACAAAGTTTGCTTCTAGTTGATTTTTCCCTGTGACAACATGATTCTCTCAAGGGCCAGCCATGTTGATATTGATTTGGGGCACGAATAGAAGAGGTGTCCCAAGTCTTTGAAACAATGAAGGCATCCTTTGCACCACGGTAGGACCCCAAAAAATTTTGTTAGCTTTTACATTGGTCCAGATTCTAGAGTGTAGGAATTGCCACATAAGCACATACTTTTTTATCTGGATGAGGGGGTGCCAAAGGGATTGGAACTTAAAGTCCTACCTCCAGCTTAACCAACCCAGAAACCTCTTCCTATTGAGCCTCATATGAAATTCTACATCCCTCTTTAATCTCATAATTTTCTCAAGGCTATTGCCATTGTGCCATCTCAGACCCTCAAGGTGCGAAGAGTCATGACCGATGAGGAGGCTATGCTACCCGCTCTAGATTGAGCTCCCAAACCTACCCTTTTTTCTAAATGGTTTCGTAAGGAAAATTGTGGTACCCATCAGCCAACCTCTCTCCTCTAGAGAAGACATCAAGGGTTTCATTTATGAAGGTGCTAGATATGCATTCAATGCAAGATGGCACCTACAAATTTGTGTCCAAGGACTAAACAAAGATCTCCCCTCAAAATTTTCCATAGAAAGTAGAGAAGAGAAAACCATTGAGCATGAGATTATATACAAGAACTTGACAAATGCTTGCTTTCACTGTGGTTTGGAGGGCCATAGAACAAAAGTTTATCCTTTGAGTTAGAAATCCTTGAGGATCAAGAAAAATCTAGAAAACTCTAATATAGTGGTGAAAAAGAAGATTCAATGGCCCAAGGCATGTCAGAAGATCTTCCTTTGGATGTTGAGAAAGTGAAGGAAACACAAGTCATGGAGATAAACCCAGAAGGCTTCATGGAAGTGAGATGAAGAAGGAGAAGAAGCCCTAAGGGTATTATTGAGAAGAGTCCCTCTCGTATGGCTCCAGAAACAAAAATTTTTTGAAACTTGGAGAAAGAGGTTAATGACTTGGATTAACATGAGGGAATGAATCACTTCAAGTCAAGCTCCACATTGATCTAGTGGAGATCAAAGATCAGGCTGGTTTCTCATGGTCCAACCTGTAGTCTAGAGTTGACTTCCAAAAAGCTAGACTTGACAAGAGCTACATTATGCATAATATCATCAATAAGTGGGGCCCCCCTTCCCTCTCTAAATGTGTGGATCTTGTTGACTTTGATTATTACCCAGTTGTGATTACTTTAAGCATGGTTATCAACCTCAAGAAAGACCCTTTGTTTCATGCCAATCCAACAACCTTATCATTCCCCTCACCCCAAGAGGAGATTATCAGTGCCTAGAACTAGGACTTTCCCACCCTCGCCTCACCAGACTCAAAATAATATTCAAAACATTCATTGAGCTAATATGGAAACTCTTTATTGAAGGCTTATTCATTGAGGAAGAAGTAAATAAAGGCCACTCTCAATACTAGACAGGGCTCTAGAAAATCAAAAGCTAAGATACGAAGAAGAAACACAAAGAAAGAATTTTAAGATATACTTTAAAGATTGGTGGGTGTGAAAGCTAGACAAACCTAATAAAGAAATGTGTGACCTCCTCAGGAAGAAAAAGTCAAAGGAAGCGATCCCTTTCATGATGGATATCGATGGGATTAAGTGCAAGATGGATGAAGAAAATAGTGTGTTGATTATCAATCACTTTACCCATGTTTTGGGTTTCTTCAATGCTTTCTCATCATAGGTGTGATAGCATGGTGAGCATCTTTAGTCAAAAACAAAAGAATTTTGCAAAATATGAAGCCTCTTCTTAAAGCTTCCAATTTGGATGATGCAATTCGTCAAGTTATTGATTCACTTCCTAATGGTAAAAGCCTGGGGCTCGGTGGCCCCACAAATGTGTTCTTCAAGACCTTCAAGCACATGGTGACTACTCCATTACATCTAGTGTGGCATGAGGTCATATATTTTGGTGCCTTGCTCAAATGTCTCAATGAAGGAATTATCAAGTTGAATCACAAAAAAGTGAGCAAAAACACAATTGAAAATGGCATCAATTTACAATATTACAAAGTCCTTAGAAGATCCTTTCTAAGGTTTTTTGGAGCACTCTGCCATAGAGGTAAAATCTTTTTGGTGATTTATGCTAGTCAAACATTTGGTCAAGTTGGGATCCCACATGAGTGACCTTGTGCTTTATATTTTCTCCTACTTCATCTTGGACCATCTTTATTTCTAAAATATCTTCACTTTTAAATATATTCAGCGTGCATGTTTATATCTAGCTCTTAGATCTTTCAAATGATTCATAAGTGAAAGAATCATTTTTTTGAATTCTTGGAGGTGCTATCATACTTAACTTGGACCCTACCCTACTTTTCATAGTTTTCTTTAGATGAAATGAAAGGCATTGGAAGAAGACTTGAGATTGACGGGGATCTTGAGAGATTAGAAAGATGAAGACCATTAGAAATCCACATGATCTTAGTTTTTTGGAAGTGCAAAAGAAAACATTGAAATGAATATTCTCTTGAATTTAGCCATGAAACCTTAGTTCTACATAAGCTTGACCAAGTATTCAGAAGCACTTGAAGTATCTTTTAAAGCTAGACTCATGGAGAGCTTAAAACTTAGGTTTAATATAAAACAATGTTTCTAAGACAATAAGCTCATAAGTAGATGGATCCTTCATGAGGGAGATGAAGGGGTGATAGTCCTCCTTTGTGTTTCTATGTGCACAAGGTCTAACACACCATGTACCACATATCCACTCTTCATGAAGGGCTGCCTAGTAGGCTTGCCTAGTTGACAAGTTTCACACATCTCATGCAACATTTGTAATGGAAAATATGGTAAAAATCTTACAAAATTGCCTGTTTTGCATGTCTTTAAAACTTTGAGTGTTGATGTGACCACACCTTTTGTGCCACAAATCCAAGTCTCCAATCTTTTTTTTTCCATAGGTGATGAAAATTTCCTTGTTGCTTTTTCCTTTGCCAATGTCAAGAGTGAACATCCTTCCTTTGTTCTTTCCTTTTGCTATCAACTCATAGCCATTCCTTGGGTCTCCAATAAAGCATTCATTGTTGTTGAACGCTACTTGGTATCCCCTTTCAACAATCTATCCTATAGAGATTAAGTTCTTTGTAATAGTAGGAAAATGCAACACCTCAAATAGTCCTCTTGATTTGTGGTTCCCTTCAAGCTTTACATCTCCCATTTGTTGTATCTCATGCCCCGTGTTTTCTCCTGTGTCCACAAAGCCTCTTTGCTTGGGTGCTTGAAGATTGCTGAAGTACTCCTCCTTACCTCACATGTGGTTACTACAATCACTATCTATATAACACACCTTATCAAGTGGTTGACCTTCACTACTATGCTTCATATCTAACAAATGCTCATTTTTTGAATCGGTTGAGGAGTTAACATAATTACCTTGCCCTTTATAATTGTTCCCACCTTGCTTTTTCCAATAATCTTTGGCATAGTGTCCTTGGAGTAGCCTCTACCTGGATATCTTCCTTCTCAACCTCTTCCTCTTCCTAATCCTCTTGATGATTGATCATAATCTTGGCTTGATTGAATCCCTTAATAGCTTTGGCTAACTTGTTGGTAGTTGGTTCTACCTATTCCTATTGAACTAAGTGCATCATAGATCTGTTTGACTTTGAGTATGACTTCATTAATGATTTGATTTTATGACTTCATAAGGTTGTTGAGTTCATCGTTGAGCTGAAGTTTTCAACCTTTGTAGAGGTAGATTACAACCTTTCTAAACACTCCGAAACCTTCTTTGATGTATCTAGGTTTTGGATATGACCTATCATCGAGTTGCTTATGCATGGAGATAGAATGAATATCACTCTCCTATCCCCTTATTCCCACTCTCTAATGGATATCCTTTGTTTCTAAAACAATTCACTACCATAATCCATTGAAATTTGAATTGCTCTCTTGAACAGAGAATTGAACCTATGAAATTTTGTACACTACCAATAGAATCTCTAATATCTCCAACAAGTCATTGATCACTAGATTTGGACAATGTTACATATGTCAATCGGATTGCACAAGAGAGAAGAGAATCTTCCCAAACTTGTAGCTTATACCTATGTGTACCTCTTCACACACATATTGGGGAATATGTAGGGATAAACCTTGGAGATTTCAAGCCCAATATACACAATGATAAGAATAATTGAGACTAATTTATATTCAAAAGAAAGCTTACAACAAGAGCTTGAAGACGAGATATCTTATGAATGAAATAGACAACTAGACAATGAGATATGGATGATAAAAAAATCTCAACCTAAAATGAAACTTCAGCTAGTAGGGGGGCTAGATTAGCAAGGAGGTAGCTTAGATGTGAAACACACACTCCCAAAGAAGGCCTAAAAGAATTTGAATCCAAATCATGCCTCCAAAATGCCCCAATTTTCTCAATCAAGGTAGATGCGACCTTGAGCTGAAAAACTTGTGGAAAACTGGTTCCAAACTTTACCAAAAAGTAAAGTGATATGGCACTTCTATTAAGTCTAGGTTGACACACATTTGAGGCTGTGCATTTCTAACATTGATTTCGATGAGACTATTTATCTCACATGCTAAATGAACAGGCTTTGTAGCATCTGCTCTAGAGAGAATATTTTCACTAATGTGCATACACATGATAATGTTGTAGAACTTTTCACAAAGGCTTTGCATAGGGAGAATTTTGAAGCTTTTTACAAAGGTTTGGGATTATTTTCTTTTGTGGATTGATCTCCTTCCACATAGCATGGAACTTCCTTATACATGAGTGCAAGCTCCTTGTTCAAGGCATTGCACTTGGGGGTATTTGTTGATATGTTTCAGTAGCGACGTGTGAACACACTTAGGACCATTGGGGCACTTGTATTCCCTCTTTAGGACGTTTCTTTCCCTAGCTTGTATATATGCCTATAACCTAAACGGGTCACTTATTTCTATACATTTAGTTGGTAATGCATTTTGTATTGTGTTGTCCTAGAAGCTTCTTCTCTTTCCTTGTGTTGTTTGTGTGCTTCCACAAACCTTGAACTCCAACATTATGCTAGTAAAATTTTTGGTCAAGTGAGATCCGTTGTTTTTTATGAACTCCACATGAGTGACCTCGTGCTTTATATTTGGTTTTACCACAAATTTCGTTATCCCTTGGACCATCTTTATTTCTAAAATATTTCAAACATCACGTTGTCTTTGTAAACATGCACGTTTCCTTATTTTCCAAAACATGCTCTACAAATAAAATTTAGAAATATCTTCAACGTGCATGTTTACATTTAGTTCTTTGAGGTGCTATCATATTTTGCTTCTCATAATTTTCTTTGAATCAAATGAAAGGCATTGAACGAAGACTTGAGATTGAAGGGGATCTTGAGAGACTAGAAAGATCAAGACCATTTAAAATGCACACAATCATAATTTTTCCGAAGTGCAAAAGAAAATATTGAAAGGAATATTTCTCTTGAATTTAGTCACGACATCTTAGTTCTGCATAAGCTTGACCAAGTATTCAGAATCTAGAAGCGTTTCAGAAGCAGTTGAACTATTTTTTACAGCTAGATTGATGCACTGCTAAAAATGTGGGTTACATAAAAATGTCGGTTGCGTATATAGACAATGTTTTTTTTAGACAGATGGATCCTTTGTATCTCCTCTTTAACTCTGTTTAAATAGATTTTTTAGGAAATAAAAGGTTTAATGTATTTGTGGTCCTTGAAAAAGATCCAATGAACAGACTTCATTATTCTTTTATATACCTGTAGAGTCACATCCAAACGATCCAAGTGTACCTATCTCGTTATTTTTTATATACCTGCCAAGTCCACCTATCTCATTATTTTTTCATACCTGTATAGTCACATACATACCTGCCAAGTCTAAATATTTAGAGTCGCTTATCCTTCCTATACAAATATAAGACCATTGAGTAAGATTAAAAATCTCTTCCATAATCATTCTCCATAAACAAAATGAACTCAATCATGTATATGTACAAGTGAGCCATGTACGTAGTCTATTTTGTAGCAACTATATGATTTCTATCAAAATCCACCTTTATAACGGTTATATTAAAAAAAAACCTTGTGTTTCTTACGAATCACTCCCCTCTCTTCATGGGTTACAAGTGACCAAAAATGTCTTTGTGTATGTAAGAGAAAATATAGCCGCATTCTTTTAAGGATGAGTAAAGTCCCTTGGATTAGTTCTTAAACTTTGTGTATGTACGAGAAACTAAACTCGCAATTTTTTAAAGGATTAGTAAAGTCCGTGGGGATGGAATGGAAAGATTCATGGAGCACTTAATGGAAAGATTCATCAGCGTATATAATGAAGCAAGGAAATGAGATAGGACACAACTATATCAATGTAGATGTATTGCTCATCATGAAGAATGTAAAATCAGGATACAAGATGACACTTTTAGAAGATCCAAATTACATGATACAAAGATAAACTTTGGGGATAAAATAATAAAAAATTTGGGGATTGAGATGACACTTTTAGAAAATGAAAGTTACATGGTAGAAAGGCAGTGGTTGGATGCAATGCGCTCTCACAAATAAACAAACCAAATGTGAATCAAGGTGAACTAATTAAAGAGGCGAAAAGTCATAAGTGAACAATAGGCCCATTCCTGCTTTGTGAGATTGGGGGTCCAATGTGTGCTAGACCCGTTCACCTGTACATTGGTCTTCTTTTATTTTAATTAAAGTGTGGTAGAGTAAGCTATAATTGAACTTCATTTATTAAAATTCATTTATTGAAAAAAATAGTAAGCCCATTAATGTTTTGTACAATAACAGAAAAATATTTAGCGTACATCATTGCATTGCTTTCTCATTTCATGCTTGCATCTACTCATGACCATGCATCTATTCATGACCATTTAATTTTACCTAGGAATGTGTTAATATACATAAAACATATGATTAACCAAGGACTACTTCATGCTTATTATGAGGATTTCAAATACAAAGGGTTGAGTGACGCAAATTGGGTAGGAAGAAAAGACCACAAGAAAAGTACATCATTTATGTCTTTATGTTGGGTAACGTGGAGGCATTGGAAATGGGTTCTGGTCAAACTAGATTTACTAAATTTTCCCACTAGAAGGGCATGCAACTCAGCTTGGCGGGGCATGCTATGGTGATCAACACTTTCTTCATTTCATCTATCATCTATTTTCTTGCATGTTGGAGTAAAAAAGAAAAAAATTATTGAAGCTTGAAAGTACTTGTAGAAATTTCATTTGGAATGGCAATTCCAATAGGAGGGGCACGCCCAAAATCAAGTGGGCCTTGCGTGTTGACAAGAAAGAGTATGGTGGATTGGGCATTCTAGATTTGCAAGGTATGAAAAATAAATTATTTTCCAAGTGGCTGATCAAAGCATGGTGCAATGCAAAAGCTTCTTGAGCAAAACTAATTCATAATGACAAATCCTCTCTTATACTCTAGGGAATCCCTAGGTGGAAGGATTTTGATCTTCTTACCTTGATGTTTTCTTAGCATCCAGTGACTCAAAAAGGCTCTAATCTTATTTGCGCCATATGGAAAAGTTGGAACAAGAGGAAATTGTATATCAAGGTTAATGAAGATTGGAAATGGGTGGCAATGATTATGAAAAATGATTATATTTCGTTTCCTATTAACAGAATCAAAGAAGTTCAATTGGAGCATATCCAAAGAGCAAATAAACTATGGAACAAAAGTTTTAGAAAGTCAAAACATCTCTGGAACCATGATAGAGGTGATTGAATAAGATTTGAGGACATTGAACTTATAAGGAGAATCTACTTTGATGACTCGTGCCTTCTTAGAAAAAGAATCAATGCTTGGGACAACTCAAGGACTCGTCTCCTCCTCAGGAATGAAATTCCCTAGATAGAGGGGTTAAGATGGACCAACAGTAATAAACAGGATAAAATATTGAGGCTCCATAAGCACCTTCACTTGTATATCTCGTTTAATAGGAAATTGTGTCAAAACTAGTCTAGCATGAGATGGAGACTCATGTGCCGGGACTTGTGGCATCCCCTCATTGACAACAAAAGATCAGTTCTTATGTGGAAAATACTCCATCATGTGGGGTCCCAACTTAGTCATGTAAGCATTGCATTTGTGGGGTCCCAACTTAGAGCAATGCCAATATGTGGGGTCCCAACTTAGTCATGTAAGCATTGCATTTGGGCAAAGAGGATCTCGATAATCTCTTCTTTTCATGCCCTAGAAGCTACTAGATGTAGCAATCTCCCATTAGGATTTTGAGCTTACCAAGGCAAATCAACTAAAAACAACCGTTACTTGGTGAAACAATTGGCTGATCTTCTGATACGTGGAACACCATAAGAGGAGAAGCACTCTAGAAAATGTGGAAAGAAAGATGTTTGATCAACTTTGATGGCCATATGAAAGAGTGGTAGATTGAAAAATCCCGCTATCTTTTAGGTAAATGAATATGTGATTTAAAAAATCTCTGGCTTTGAGACATCGTAGGTTGCTTGTCTTGGAAACAACAATATTAAGAGCAAGTGGGTCTCTCATTATGGCAATGAAAGAATAATTAAACTTCTCTGCAACTCTCTTTAAAGTTCTTGTCATTTGTCGAATTATAGGTAAAGTAGCTATCCTATGGGTTTTTATTTTAAAATAAAGGAAGTTTGACCAATGCCTACTCTCCTCGAATTTAATTAAAATAGAAGAAACAAGTTACAAATGAATGGGAATAGTGCCCTTGGAACCCTCAGAATCCCACAAAGTAGGGGTAAAACTTGTGGTGCTATACCATGTTACAAATAAGGTTAATAACGCTCTCATCCCCCTCATGTGGTACCCACTTTGGTTTAATCATGTTGTTCTCACTAGTGAACACTTTATGATGCCTAAAGGGTGGGGAAATTTTGTAGTTGTAGATTCTTTTGCCAAGGAGGAGTAGAAACTTCTTGATCGACCACTCTTAGGGGGAGTGACCAAAGTTGTAGGCATAGTGCTCCTTCCAAATCTTCTAGAGGGTTTCCCCTCTTATAGCATTCCACAATGCTGCAGAGTAGTCAAGCACTTCACCCATAATTGCTTGCTTCTAGGTGATTTGATCCTGCAGTCTCAGAATATTTCTAAGGGTCTACCAGAGCAGAAGTGACCTTGGGCAAGCCAAGAAGATGTGACGCAGATCCTCAATGCAATGACAACATTGCTTGCACCACAATGGAGTCCCATAGATTTTGCTAGCCTTTAGATTGGTCTAGACACCAAGGTGTAGAATTTGCCACATGGGAATTGACTTTTTGATCTCGACGAGGGGATGCCAGATAGACATGAATTTCAGATCCCAATGCAGTCTAGTCCAAGTCAGGTGCCACTTCTTGTTAAGCATGATATGATAGTCCGTGTTAACCTTGATCCTTGGAATTTTGGACAAACAATTGCCATTGTGCCAAATAAGACCCTCTTGGCACAGAGGATCCTGCCCTATGAGGAGTCGGGTTTTTGATCATTCCCAGGTAGTGCATCTGCTCTGGAGAAGAGTCCATTCTTCATAGTTCACTCTTATTTCAAGGTTTATGTCCTCAAAGCTGATTCACTTGCCAGTTTCTTGTTTCCAGAGGTGTTTCCAATATCTGAATCGCTTGTTCCAAAGCCTCTTAGCATATTGAAGGTTCCAAGAGGCCACACTCCTTATGCCCATAATAAAAGACCAGATTGAGTCATTTTATCTAACATCAACAGCCCATTTCCAATCTTCTTTGATTCTTATATATAGTTTGTATTTTTTCGAACTCCTCCACAAGGATCACCCGAGATTCGATCCTTTAGGGGAAACCAGAAGTGGGGACAATAACAGGGTAAGGAGGCCCAATTCCTTCCCACTAGGGAGGTCCACTAGCATTATCACGCTCTTGTTCTTGAAGATGAGCTTGGCCCAAGAGGTTTCGCTATTGCACCTAGCCTTGATGATCCATTTTGCCGCCAATTTGTCGGCCACCCTTCAATATCCAAAATGCTCAGACCCCCACAATCCTTTTGGTTGATTCATGTGGACCACTTAATTTTGGGGACCCCCCTTCAGTTGTGGTCCCCTATCCAAATAATTTTTTTGTAGATTCTTTCCAATTTGCTAAGCTCTTGATCCTTCGATCTCCAACAAGAAATAAAGTAGATGGTCGAGGAGATGAGAAAGAAATTAATTACCATGGCATGCCCCATGAGGTTGATTCATCTTAGCTATTGGTTTTGGTTCTTCTTAGCTATTGGGTCATTATACCCTTGCTATTTGGGATACAAGGGATCTTAAGTGCATTAAGCCCATTCACTATTAATTGTTCTTTTAATAAAGCATGGGAGAGTAGGCTCGATCAAACTTCCTTTTGGAAAAAAAATGCTATAAAATGAGCCTTGTCAAAAATAAAAGGAAATTTAAGAATATGCACGATTAAGTCAATGGCATAGGAAGAAAGAGCTTTTTGGTGCAAGTCCCACGTCCCATAGTGGACCCATGAACCTTCTAGAAGCATCCAAATCAAATTAAAAAAAGCTAACTTGGGTAGAGTGGAACACATCATTGATTGTCCTCTAAGGGGAATCATAGAAACTCACAAACATGGCCCACATATGCTTTCCAAGAAGAAATCCCCTAGGGATGAGGCTATATAATACATGTCTTGGAGTTGAATAGCATCTCTTCCCGTTGATAGTGTGTAGTTTATGTCATAGTGGTATCAAAGGAGGAGATCCTTGGAGATCTAATAAAGAAGAAGTTCATGTGTGTGGTGGTTTGGCCGACATTTGTTTGCAAAAGTAAAGGTTTCTTCAACTTAGAGAGATGGTTTTCTATGTGATGTTTTCAATATCCATATATTTATAACTATAAATATAAGTCTCTCTCTCTCTCTCTCTCTCTCTCTCTCTATATATATATATATATATATATATATATATATATATATATATATATATATATATATATATATATATATATATATATATATATATATATATATATATAGAGAAACCCTTAAGCACCTTAAAAAATCTTAAAATCCATACAATGATGAATGGCCATGAAGCACCTAACTAAAAGCTTGTGAAATCTGGGAAACCCTATTGCACCCAAAAAAGTCATAGGGAACCATAAAGGATCTTGAAGCGTCGTAGAAGGCTGAAAAAAACCTATAAAGTTCTAGTAACTTAAACATCTTCCATACTGTAATTAAGCCTCGAAATCTTAAGAAATCTTAAAATCCCTAGAAACATTAAAAACACTTCTTATTTATTTAATTTTTAATGTAAAGCAAGTTTGCCTTAGCCTACTCTCTAGGACTTGAATTAGATAAAATAAAAGTACAAGAGAAGGGGACTAGTGCCCACGGGATCCCCCAAATCCCACAGAGAAAGGGTAGCTTTTACAGAGTTTACATGGCATTACAAACAAGGTTAACCAGCCTCTCATCACCCTCATGCGGGGCCCACTTGGGTTTAAGCTTGTTGTTGATCAAAAGGAGCTCTTCATGATGCCTGAAGGGAAGAGATTTCTTAGAGTTCGCGATGCTTTTGCCAAGGAGGAACATCAATTTCTCAATCGACCACTTTTTGGGGGAGTCACCAAAGTTAACACCACATCTTTCTTGCCAGATTTTCCATAGAACCTCCCCTCTGATGGCATTCCAGAGAGTCGCGGAGCAGCGGATCGCTTCTCCTACAGAGCTTGCTTCCAACCAATAAGTTTTTGAAGTCTAATTTTCTTTCTGACAATCTACCCTTGTTAGCCTTAAGGTTGGTCCAGATACCACGATGAAGAATTTTCCATAAGAGGATAGACTTTTTGATTTCTATGAGGGGGTGCCAGATAACCATGAACTTCATGTCCCACTAGAGCCGTGTCCACGATAGGCACCACTTCTTGTTGAGGTTAACCTGATAATCAATGGTTTCTTTGATGTTTGGGATTTTAGATAGGCAATTATCATTGTGCCATCTGAGACCAAGGGAGCTCAGTGTGTCATGCCCCATGAGAAGGTGAACTTTGGAGCGGTCTCAGGTGAGATGTCTGCTTTGCAAAGTGTTCCACTCATCATAGGAAATGTTGACGCTAGGGTCAATATCTTCAAAGTTGATCCACTAGTTCGTGTCTTCGAGAGATGTTTCCATTTTTTGAAGCATTTGTTCCATAGCCTCTTGATGTTTCGAATGTTCCAAGATTCCACGATCCAGATGCCATGGATCGAGAACCAGATAGAAGCATTTTGTCTGATACCGACTGCCCACTTCCAATCTTCACTTCTTCTTAAAAAGAAACACACTTCTTATTTATAAAAAAAATCATAAAACTCCATTGAATTTTCAGTAATCCATAAAGAACTTCGAGAAACTCGAAGAGACGTAAAGAACGTCTAAGAAAACGTAGATAATTAAACCCAAAGAAAACTTGGAAATTTTAAGAATTTAACAAACTCTAAAGACGTAGAGAAATCATGCAAGCCCAAATAAACCCTATAAAACTCAACTTTTTTTAAAGAAGTAATATAAGGAACCCGATAATCATAGAAAACCCTTTTAAATCGTGAAAATGAAGTAGACCGCAAAATTAAAAAAACACTCAGCAATTTCTAAAAGCTTAGGAGAAACCTTAAGAAGCACATGAAATTTTAAACACACAAAAAGAATCCTAAGAACCCCACTAAACTAAATCCATTGAATTCCATTGAAAGAGCTAACATAAAAAAAAACATAGGAAACTTGAAGTTGATGAGTTCTTATATTATATCCTATAGATAGGATATATATAATATTTGATTCTTTTTCATAAAGAAGCTCAAATCCTTTTTTATTTCCTTTATTATGTTTTGGATTTCATCCACTCCGAAAGGAGCACATGAGATTCAAGAATCTGGGAGTTATTCGGACTGGAGAGATGAAGAGAATGATTAAGTCCAGCCCTCGATACCTTGAAAGACCTGCAAGAGAAAGGACATCATTATTTCTAAAACTTAATCTGCCCAGGAAGCTTTGATATTAGTCTACGATCTGGGCATCCATTTGGAAGCCAACTTGTTATCTATAGCTTCCACATACAGATTACATTTTCCATTTGTGAGTATTTGGTCCAATGAACCAAACACATTCTAGAATCATCCAAATCAAGTAGAGGCGACTTAATTTGAGTAGAGGGGGACACATCACTGATTGTCATCTAAGTGTCCTCAAAGGAACTCACACTTTCCGCTGGTAGTGTGTAGTTTACATCATAGTGGTATCAGAGCAAGACATCTTTGGAGATGTACTAAAAAAGAAGTTCATGTGTGTGGAGATATGCCGGACATTTATTTGCAAAACTATGTTTTTCTTCAACATAAAGAGATGGTGGGAATGCCCCCTTACATACAAGGGCGTCATCTTCATACAAGAGTGCCCAGACACCCTATCCGTAGACTAGAGACAGTCCACCTGTGCTCATCACACACCTATCCTCAAACAACTCTTATATTGATTTCCTTCTAGGATTTGATTTACATTATATATATATATATATATATATATATATATATATATATATATATATATATATATATATATATATATATATATATATATATATATATATATTGCATCACTCAATCTAATTTTTTATGTGAGGTTTTCTCTATCTATTTATTGATAATTATGAATGTAACTTTAACTATAACTTTCTATCTCTCTTTCTCTCTCTCTCTCTCTATATGTTCAACGCAATAACAAAAGATAGGAAACTTGAACTAGTTGAAATCTATTAATCATGCCGTATAGATCAAGTTCTATTCTTAGAGCTCAATATTTTGTGTATATGGAAATATATATACTATTTGATTTTTTTTTTTTCATAGAGAAACTCAAATCCTATTGTTTACTTCCTTTATTATCTTTCGATTTTTTTTTTCAGAAATCACACTGCAAATCATAGATTGCCAGAGAAGCAATACAAGATTGCTAGAGGCATTAGAAAGAGGTTAACCACCTTTTCATCCCCTTTGTGGGAGATTCACTTGTGTCTCACCATGTTGTTTTCTAAACTGAATTTCTTATTGTGCATGGGCGGGTATCTTATGGTTTCAAATCCTTCTACCTAGACAAACGAGGGATTCTTCTTTAGACTATTCTATAGAAGGCTTGTCAAAGTTGAGCACACATAAGTTTTCTCTTCCACTAGTGGATCTTTTATAGTATGAGGGTACATCCCAAACCTTATTGTCTTTGATTTGGTACAAAAATTCCCAATGAAGAATTTGCCACAAAAAGGATAGCTTTTTCTTTTTCATTATAAGCAGGTGCCATAGATCTGCGAATTTGTATTCCCATCGGATCCAGAACCAATTCAAACACCACTTGTTGTTAAGCAATGGATCTACGTCTAAATTCCGTTTGATAATAAGAGGCACCTTACTACCATTATTTCATCGCATGGCTTCCAAGTAGGGGGGCTCCTGGCCAACCAAGAGGTGGGACTTCAGTTTATCCCGAGCATTAATTCTATTTCTTTAACAAGCAGTAGTCTTCAAAGTAAACTCTTAAGGTTCTTTGACATGTGAAATCTTTTGTTCAAATTTTCGTAGCCCTTTGGTCGTGGTGAGACTCAAATCTCTTAATTCCATCAATTTGAAACTAGATGGAGCAATGCTGTTTGATACCAATAACCTACTTTCAATCATTTTTTATGGTGCTATAAGGCTTCACCTTGTTCCATCCCCTCCAAAAGGATCACATGAGCTTCGAGACTTTGGGCGTTATCACGAGTGGAGAGAATAGGAGCATGATTAAGTCAAGCCATTGATACGTCGAATGCCGTGCAAGAGAAAGAACACCATTGTTTATAAAAATTAATTGGACCACAAAGCTTTTTTATTACTCAAGGCTTCAAGCATCCATTTGGAAACCAACTTGTGAAAAATACCCAACCCACGAGAGTCCCTCGAGATAAATTAGATTTCCTGTTTGAATTTTGGACTTCTTCTATTGGTGCCTCCTTTTGAGATGAGATTTCTACAAATTTATCCCAACTTCAGTAACTTCTTGTCACTAGGTCTGAAACAAGCCAAGAAGTATATGATAGAGGAGATAAGAAACATGTCGATCTCCATTGTCTACCTAGCCCCATATAGTTGTGCATCCTTCTAGAAGCAAAGCTTGTTGTCTAAATTGTCCAACAATCAATGCATTCTTTGTCCCAAAGAGACATAAAAATACCATTAGGATGCCAAGAAGACGAAATATTTGATTCTTCGGGAGCTCTTCGCATCCTTGGCCAAGAAGAAGTTTGGGGGTATGGGGGGGGGACAAAAGTACCTTTAGGAAGTTTTAGAGTGGTTTATTCTAAAGCTAAAGGCTTCACAAAATGTTTCAAGATATTGCTAGAAGTTGGAGGCACAGTTAGAATCATTATGAAGAAAGACATTGGTGTCATTAGCAAATACTCTTTGAGTAATTGTGCCCTGGCTATGAGGGAGAGAGAGACCACAAATATGCCCCTACTACACTTGATTATCCATGAGGTAGATGAGAACAACAATAATACGAAATATCAATGGAAAAAGTTGACGACCTTGCTTGATCAAGTGCATAAGGCAAATGATCGAGGAGAGTGGCATTCATGTGTATCTCAGTAGATGCATTCCCAAGGAGCATGGAGACCATCTTTATAAACCTTGGGTCAAAAATGATATCGTTGAGCGATTGAAGGATGTAATTCCACTCCTACCGGTCATAGAATTTGTCAAAATCCGTGTTGAGGAAGAGGGTATTTTGGGAAGACTCCTTCATGTACTCAGTTCCTTCTCAAATATCAATGATTTCTTTGAGAATGTATATAGCTTTGGTAAACCCTTTCTAGTCTTCATAAATCCACATGTGGAGGTAGCGAGGTATTGGGTTGGCAAGGATTTTAGCGAAGATCTAGCAACCCATCTGAAGCATGATGATCGGGATTAATGGCTCCCACATTCATGCATTTTAGTGAAGCCCCAAATCTGAGATCATCATTCCACACAAAAGAAAGAGAAACCACATCCTTAAACGTTTTGAAGAATTTAGTGAAGCCCTTGCTTTGGGTAGGGAATCGATCGCCTCAAGCATTTCTTGAACAGTGAGAGGAGAACTAAGATGGCAGTTAATCGCATGGAAAACGTTTTTTGATCTCACACTTAGATGATGGCCATTCACTCACACCCTTGTGGAGAAAGAGTAGTAGATACCCCAAGGTTCCCATTGAAGTTAATATTGACTATCAAGACGTAGTTATCTCCCTCTCAAGATCATTCTACTCCATTTTGATCTGTCATGCATGAAATATATTCTTTGTGTCCTTTGTTCTTTAGAAGCTTCTACATTGTTTATTCGGATTGTTTTTTTATATAAAGGAAGTTCGGCAATAGCCTACTCTCCCGGACTTGAATTAAATAAAGAAAAGTACAAGAGAAGGGGACTAGTGCCCACGGGACCCCCCAAATCCCACAAAGCAGGGGAAGTTTTTTCAGCACTTAGATGACATTACAAAGAAGGTTAATTATCCTCTCATCACCCTCATGTGGGGCCCACTTGGGTTTAAGCTTGTTATCGATCAAGAGGAGTACTTGATGATGCCTAAAGGGGGGGGATTTTTTGCAGTTGACAATCCTTTTGCCAAGGAGGAACAACGATTTCTCAATTGACCACTCCTTGGGGGAGTCACCGAAGTTGAAAGCACATCTTTCCCGCCAGATTTTCCATAGGACCTCCCCTCTGATGGCGTTCCAGAGAGTCGCGGAGCAGCCGATTGCTTCTCCCAGCAGGGCTTGCTGCCAACAAAGACGTTTTTGAAGTCTAATTCTATTTCCAACCACCTGCCAGAGTCTGTTGGATTTGGGGCAGGTAAAGAAGATGTGTGAAACATCTTCGATAGACCGGTGGCAGCGTTTGCACCAGGGAGGGATCCCACAAATTTTGCTAGCCTTAAGGTTGGTCCAGATTCCATGATGAAGGATTTGCCATAAGAGGACAGACTTTTTGACTTCTATGAGGGGGTGCCAGATAGTCATGAACTTCATGTCCCACCGAAGCCGCGTCCATGACAGGCACCACTTTTTGTTGAGGTTAACCTGACAGTCGATCGTTTCTTTGATGTTTGGGATTTTTGATAGGCTATTCCCATTGTGCCATTTGAGCCCAAGCGAGCTCGACATGTCGTGTCCCATGAGAAGGCGAACTTTGTGACGGTCCCAAGCGAGACATCTGCTTTGCAAAGTGATCCATTCTTCATGCGAAATGTTGATGCTAGGGTCAATATCCTCAAAGTTGATCCAGCGGTTGGTGTCTTGTTTCCAGAGATGTTTCCATTTTTTGAAGCCTTTGTTCCATAGCTTCTTGGAATTTTGAATGTTCCAAGATTCCACACTCCGGATGCCATGGATCGGAAACTAGATAGAGTCGTTTTGTCTGATACCGGCAGCCCACTTCCAGTCTTCACTTATTCTTGTGAAGCTTTTGACTTTATTCCAACTCTTCCAAAGGGAGCACACCAGATTAGAGCCTTTCGGGAAGACGGGGATCGGGGAAAACGGCAAGGTCAAGATGTCAAGATTCTTCCAATTTGGGAAACCCATGAGCGCCAACTCATTCTTGTTTCTGAAGATCAGCTTGGCCCACGAGGCCTCCCCGTTGCACCAAGCCTTAATCATCCATTTGGCCGACAGTTTGTTAGCCATGCACCCAATGTCCAAGATACCAAGTCCCCCACTATCTCTATGGCTGGTGCAGATGGACCATTTGATTTTAGGCACCCCCCTCCTATTGTGGTCGCCTGTCCAAAGGAAGTTTCTACAAATACTATCCAGTTTGGATAGATCATGCTCTTTCGGTCTCCAACAAGAAAGGAAATAAATGGTAGAAGATAAGAGGAACGTATTGATAACCATAGCACGACCAGCAAGATTGATTTGCATACCTCTCCATTAGTTAAGCTTGTTTTCGAGTTTGGCAAGCACCCAGTTCCACCGCTGTTCCATAGAGACGCCAAATCCCAAGGGAATCCCAAGAAGCCGAAAAATTTGGCCCTGCGGAATGATTTGACAGCCATGATCAATGAGAAGGGCGGGCTGTGACCCACCAATAGCTCTAAAGGCGGTCTTAGAGTGGTTGATTATGGAGCCAGAGGCTTCACAAAAGGTAGCAAGACACTTCCAGAACGTATCAAGGCTGGTACTATCATTGTGCACAAAAGCGTTCATATCATCGGCAAAAAGTCTCATGGTGATCTGACTGTGGTCATGCGGCAAACGAAGGCCTTTAATGTTACCAGCTTCCACCTGATGCTCCACCAGCCTGCTAAGCCCTTCCGTGGCAATGGCAAAGAGAAGGGGAGCCAATGGGCACCCTTGTCTGATAGATCTTCTAAGTTTGATCACCTTTGAAAGATTTCCATTAATGTTAATTTGGGTCGATGCGTTTTCGAGAAGGGTCGCGATCATCTTAGTGAATTTCTGACTACATCCAAGATCTTGTAGCGACTGTAGAATATAGTCCCATTCTAGCCTGTCGTAGGCTTTATCAAAGTCGATCTTGAGGAAAACGACTTCTTGTTTAGACTCATTTGCAAATTCAAGACCTTCCCAGATATCTATAATGGTTTCCAAAATTGATCTGCCTTTGATGAAACCTTTTTGGTCCTCGCTTAACCACGCTCTCAAGTGGCAAGAGATTCTGTTGGCAATGACTTTGGCGATGATCTTGTATCCTGTTTGGAGCATTGTAATGGGACGCCAGTTCTCTATTCTGTTCTTTTCCCCTTTTTTGTGTACTAACTTGATAATGCCATTTTTGAGACAAGAAGGAAGCGCGCCAAACTTGAGTGCCTCTTGCCAAACCAAACGAAGAGGGTTTATTCGGATTGTTTGGTTTGCTTGCCCATGAATCTTTAAAGTAATTCTGAATGTTCTTTCTCATGATTTTCCTGATTTCTCAAGTTTGAATAACCTTCTAAAAAGGTTCTTCCTTAAAATTATCACATATTTTCGACTTCCTTCTAAGCATGATGCAAGATGGCATGGGTTTGATTAACAACCAAAGTCTAACATTTAGAGGGAGAGGATTTGGTTATTGAAGGCACACACTTCCATCTAAGGGAGATCTCTTGTTGAATCAAAGGGATGGAGTAGAATAAGAATTGAACCACAAGAGCTTTCTATTCTTCACAAATGGTGTAAACATTCACACAATTGGATAGTGATCAGACAACATAATTCCCATAATTTGGGAGAGGGAGGGGAGCGCCAGGTTATCAATGATGCTCTAGGAAACGTACCCTTTGTCAAGTTTACCTTTATGCAAATCATCCGGCAACAAGAGTATGGAACAAGAAAATTCATGAGAATCCTTGACCTTCACTAGGTCTAGATGGAGTTTAACCTAGTCCCAACAACTTTTCTCCACTCTATAAATCACACAAGCCCTTGAGTCCACCTATCAACAAGAAGTTCCACCATGTTAAAATCCCAAAAAAGAATGATATATGGAGGCAAAGAGTCCAAAGATTGCCAAGTATGGATTCTTGTGGAATCAAGATTAGGAGAAAAAACCAGGTAGTGGAGATGGAATCCAATCCACCAAAGGGAGCTACAACCCATCTACGTTGTGGTTCCACGGAGGTACCCAAGAGGGAAGAGGAAGTGGTAGGTGGCAAGCCAACTTTGACGAGAGCGATCTTTTTGGAGTTTTTTTATAAAGATCATCACTTTCAATTTTAACCTGTTGAAGAAAAATAAAGTATCGGTTAATGCTCTTTTCCTGAATCCATTGGCCAATTATGTGCCCTGGACGGATACGTATGTTTCCACTTTTCATACTTATATACTTATGTGTAATTCTGTTTTCTTCATAGATGGATAATGAATCAACTCCTTTTTCTTTCTTTGGTGTTGATATATATACTTTTGTTTTTATCATATTTTGGAATAGACCTAGCTATCAAGGCCCTTGGTATCTCACTATCTCATGCTATTAGATACAAGTTCATACCACGTAGCTAGACCCTCGTAGAGACACCTTAATGATCAATCCCTATATGTCAAGAAAAATGTCTAGATGAATTAGTGAAGGCTGATGCCAATGTAAGAGCATTACCATAGTTCAGACCACCCACACCTATCAAATCATGGTCAAAAGCTTCAATATCTCGATGAAATTACTTGAGCTTACATAGATGAGGAGATGGTGGTGGATGGAAGCTTCAATATCTTGATGACATTACGTGAGCTTACATAGATGAGGAGATGGTGGTGGATGGCATAGTGGTAATGTTATGGATACTTCTAGACCAGTACAATGACATCAACCATACTTCTTTAAAGATCATGCTAGTGATCATGGTACCCCTCAAATTACTAAGACATGTCTACTGAGGAATCCTTAAACACCTTGAGCTTGATTATGTCCATGATCGCCACATAAAGTACATAATATCTGGAAATGAATGAACAGAAATGGATGATGCTTTCATGTTGATAATGATGCAAATATAAAAACTTAATATAAAAATAATATCAAAACATGTTTATTTTCGAATCTCCAAAAAAATAAAGAAAAGTTAGACTCTTGTAAAATGGACGCGCCAAAAGTATAAACGAACTCTTGCATAAGTCAACATATCACAGTATTGGATACATAAGACATAATAATGTACCTTAAAGAAAAAGGTCATTAACTATGTCTAGACTGTAGCTAAAAAAAAGAAGAAGTTGTGTGATAAAAAGAGATCTAAAATTAGAATATTCTAGAGGATTGACACCTAGGTCTCTTTGAACTTGCTTTCTCACAACATGATGATTTGCAGAGACTTCAATATGGTGGAAGAACCTTCGGATTGGTGGGACAACACAGGGTGAACCATTGGCAGTTAGGAGAAAGATATTTGGGACAAAAGCAAGCTCCACCTAGACCTGGTGGAGATTAAAGATAGGAATGGCTTCTCTTGGTCAAACCTCCAATCTATGGATGATTTGAGAAAAGCGAGACTCTATAGAAGCTATATTGCATAGAGCATTATTCATTAGTGGGGCCAACCCGCCATTTCTCAACACTTTGATGTCACCATATAGGACCACTACCCTTTTATTCTCACTTTCAAACCGATTGCCAAACATAGGAAAGCACGTTGGTTTCATGTTTGCCCAATGTTTTTCTCCCTTTCCCCTATCAATCGGGAAATTGCCTTGGTTTCCAACTCGGCATTTGCCAATGGCACTTCATAAGCCAAAAGTTGGAGTGCTACGGTTGAGAAGACTCTTTAAATTCTAGTAAGGACTCACAAGATGCTTCACAATGTTCGGCAAAGATGGAGAGAGAAACTCTATCAGAGGCTCTGGTGTCTAGAGGAGGAAGCGCACAAAAGGAACTACCAACACCAAGTGAGATTACAGAAAATCAAAGGCATGTTGAGAAATGAGGAAGAAATTCAAAGGAAAAACTTGCAAGTGTACTTTAAAGATTAGTGGGCGGGTATGGTTGACAAACCATCTAAAGAGATGTGTGGCATCCTCAAGAGGAAACAAACAAGAGACTCTATTCCCTTCTCGATAGGTAGTAATGGGGTTGAATGCAAAGTGGAAGAAGAAAAGAGTGATATTATTATCGACCACTTTACTCAACTCCTAGGAGTTTTGAAAACCCTTTCTCCCCATAGGCGAGATTTCATGGTGACTATCTCGAGAGTCTCTCCCTCAAGAATACCACATAGTCAGAAGTTTCTCCTTGACATGCCCATCTCAAATAATGAGATTCTTGAAGTTATCAATATGCTCGTGAATGGGAAAAGCCCAAGTCTTGAAAACCTCACAAATGAGATTTTCAAATCCTTCAAACAGGTGGTGGCTACTCCATTGTGCTTGGTTTGGCAAGAGGCATTGGCTTTTGATGCGCTTCCCAAATGCCTAAACAATGGTGTCATCAAGCTTATCCATAAAAAAGTTAATAAGAACACGATTGAAAACTAGCACCCTAACGATGCTTCAAATAGGGTGATTCTTGCAAAAGTAATTGCCAACAAAATTTCTTACCACTTAAAGAGGTGGCTTAGTGATGACCAAAAATGATTCATTAAGGATAGATCGATACTGGAAGCTATTATTGATATTTGAGAGGGTATCAATTTTGTTGAAGAGTCTGAGCAAGATGTGGTATTCCTTAAAATCGACTTCGACAAAGCCTACAATAGGCTAGAATGGGACTTTGCTCTCCAAAATCTTAAAGACCTTGGCGGCGGTCAAAAATTCACTAAGATGATCACTACATTGTTGGGGAATGCATCTATGCAAATAAATATCAATGGTCAATTATCGAAGGCTATTAGATTAATATGCTCTATTAGGCAAGGGTGCCCATTGGCCCTTCTACTTTCGCTATTTCCATGGAGGGGCTCAACTGCCTTATGCAACATCACATGGAAATGGGCCATATTAAAGGTCTCTCTCTACCTCTCAACCATGGCCAGATGATCATGAGGCTATTCACAGGTGACATGAATGCATTTGTGTATAATGATTAGACCAACATGTAAACCTTTTGGGGGTGCTTTGACACATTTTGTGAGGCATATGGTTCCAAAATAAACAACTCAAAAACTGCTTTCAAAGCCATCATCGGACTACTTCCCCAACTGCTGGTCTGGTCTAGGATGGTCTACTTCCCCAACTGCTGGTCTGGTGCCAAATTATCCCGGGGGGTCTGGTCTTCCACCTACTTGGTATTCTGATGGGCTTTGATGTCTCGATGGAGTAGCAATGGAATTGGGTTCTCCCCAAACTAGACAACAATCTAGCATATTGGAAGGGCATGTAAATCAACCACGTAACGTGTACCATGGTAATTAACACCTTCCTCATCTCCTCAACCATTTACTTTCCCTCTTGCTGGAGAATGAAGGATCGAGAGCTTATCAAATTGGAAGAATTTGCAGAAGCTTTTGTTTGGATGGGGGACCACAATAGAAGGGGGGTTCCCAGAATTGAATGGTCTACTTGCATCCACCAAAAGGATTGTGGTGGTCTCAACGTTATAAATATTCAAGGCATGGACGATATGTTGGCAGCAAAATGGATCATCAAGGCTTGGTGCAATATTGAGACCTCATGGGTCGGATTCTGGTTTCCCCTAAAGGCTTGAATCTTGTGCGCTCCCTATGGAGGAGTTGAACTAGTTCAAAAAATTAATTAGAAATAGAGAAGATTGGAAATGGGTGGCTGATATTAGACTACATGACTCAATGTGGTTTTCAATCATGAGCATTAGGGGTGTCACTTCTTGGAATCTCCAAAATGCTAAAAGGCTCTAGAACAAGGGTTTCAAACATTGGAAACACCTTTGGAAATAAGGAACTCGCAAGTGGATCAACTTTGAGGACATATAACCTGAAATAAGAGTGAACTACAAAGAATGGACTCTCTTTCAAAGTAGATGCATTGCTTGGGAATGATAAACCTCATTGGGCCGGATCCATGGTGCCACGAGGGTACAACAATTGTTTGTTCAAAATTCCTAGGATCACGGTGAACACAGACTATCATATCACACTTAAAAAGAAGTGATGCCTGACTTGGACAAGGATGTGTTGTGATTTGAAGTTCATATCTATCTGGCATCCCCTCATTGAGATCAAAAAGTTGGTTCTCATGTGGAAAATTCCCCATCCTTGTATCTCCACCAATCTAAAGGCTAGCTATGGTGCAAGTGATGTCATCATAGCATTGAGGATCTAGGTCACATCTTCCTTGCATGCCCCAAGTCTCTCTCGCTCTAGTAGACCCTTGGGAATATTTTGAGACTACAAGAACATATCACCTAGAAGCAAGTGCTTCTAGGTGAAGCGATCGATTTCTCAGTGGTATTGTGGAATGCTATAAGAGGGGGAAAGCGTCTAGAGGATTTGGAGGGAGTGGTGTGCCTTGAACTTTGGACACCCTCCTAAAGAGTGGTCGATCCAAAAGTCTCTATTCCTCCTTGGCAAAAGAATCTCCAACCCCAAGATGTCCCCACCCTTTAGGCATCATAAGGTGTTTCTCATCGACAACAACAAGATTAAACCCAAATGGACCTCGATGAGGGGGACGAGAGGGGTATCAACCTCCTTTGTAACACTCTCTAGATCCACAAGATCTACCCCTCCTTTGTGGGATTCGGGGGGTCCCAAGGGCCCTAGTCCCATTCACTCGTAACTTTTTCTTCCTTCTTAACTAAAGCCCGGGAGAGTAGGCCAAGGCTGAACTTGCTTTTTGTGATAAAAATAAATTAGAACATATTTTAGGGGTAGATAAAAAAAACAAGAGCAACAATGTTGATGAAAAAGCTTCAAAGAGTAGACGAAAGTTTCACATATATCTAGAACGAGAAGCCACATCTCATCTGGTAGGTAAGGGTTTCATATCTTCCAAAGTAGATTAAAAACAATATATATACTTTGCATGTTGCTTTAGACAATAAAAATAACTAGATTAAAGATTTAGTAATATTTTCTTTGCTTTCTTTAATGCAGACCTTTGCAATGCAATGGATGCCAATAATCACCTTGGTACATTACATAGATCGTATGTACATGTGTATTAATAAATGATCATGATCAACCTTTTTAAATCTTTTATACTTCATAGTACCTATAAGTGTGTTCATGTGCACTTTCTTGTCACACTCTTGGAGGTCATGATCCTATCATATGCATGTTACTGCTGTAGATGTCCATCATATTTGTAGGATCTTTACGCATCTATTGGACATATATGCATCTAATCTCTATCATTTATGCAAGTGCTCTATTGGTTGGGGGTGCAAGTTTGTTTATGAATCCAATAGAGAAGAAATCTATACAAATTGATACATAATCTAGGAGATCCAACAATGCCAACTCAAGATAGAAATGCTAGCTAAGTAGGGGGCTTGCTTCCTTGAGTAATAAACTAAGAATGAAAAGAATCTACAAGTGTGCAACTAAGCTTCCTGACTTATACAAGTGATTTTATCCATATGAAAATTTCCACCCGAAAATCTAAGAGGTACTTAATGAATCAAATGGGCCTTTTAGATTAAGGAGTGATTAGTGATTGACCAATCAGAAGAGGGTGGTGGCCACAGTCTATACCCTATAAAATACTAGGCTAAAGGGGAGAGAGGGGACAAGTTTCCCCCCTATTTAATGAGTTGCCTCTAGAGAGAGAAGGAATCTCGTAACTAGGCTGGGCCCAAAAATTCAAATATTTTAAAAAGTTTAAAAGCTCATCATAACACCTGATAATGGACCCCCCATTACTTTTTAGGGTCAAAAGTGATCTTTTTGACCACAAATTTGAAATCCGTGCATGATTTGAGCTAGAAAAAATGACTTTTCTAAAAAAATACTAAGAAAAGAGGTATTTCCTTCCTAAACCTCATAGTTTCATACTAGGTCCCAAAAGGACATCCTTTTTCGACTAGTTTCTCTCTGTAGAACACCATTGAAGCTCTTGTGTCTATATTTCAAGCTATCAACTTCTCCCGTATTGAACCATTGTTGTATATTGAAGACCTTGAACTTCAATGGCAACATCTAAAGGCCATACACAACCAAAAGATGACGTTTTCACATTAAGGTGTCACAATATCAAAGCTAGAGATGGACAATACATGCCACATGAGTACTCCAAAGGTGTGTGGGTGTACATGCAACCCTCTAGATATGGACCTCACCAAGTTAGACACCTTGGAAACTTGGGTCTTCATTGTGACCACAAACACAATGGGATGGTTGCTATTGCAGAACATATCTTGAAATGGAACTATGTCACTCGAAAAATCTACTAGAATGAGATATTCTATCAATTGTAAGTATTACTCTTTAATATTGCATGTGTTGAATATATCTTTGACCTATTGAGATATGCTTTTATTTGTTATAGACATATTTCCTTCTACTTTGGTGGATGAGCAACCACTTCATACCCTTACAGGTGCTTTCCAAGAATTGCATGAAGATCTGAGCATTTTTGTGAAATTTTGAGTTGTTGATGGCATTTAATATGTTTTCTATCTATCGACATATGTTTTTTTTGTGGTTTGGCTACATTTCTTTCTATGTAGTTAGAAGGATAACCATTCCATAGCCTTACAAGTACATTCTGAACATTGCATGAAATTTTGATAGCATTAATAATTTCTTCATGATGGATTATTCTTTTTGTTTATGTAGATTGCAATAATTTTTTAGGTGAAGATATCCAACTCAAGACTAACAAGCTTTTCTAGGAGAAAACATATTTTTGATAATCTATTTGAATGTAAGCTATATTGACAAGTGCATAAGGTTAGAAATCTACAATTTTTTTATTATACATGTTATAATATTTGTTTCTTTAATACTTATATTTTATTTTGTAATGTCCATAGGTTGTGAAGAGAGTGGATAATAGAGCTAAGTTCCTTCAAATTTGAACTATAAATGAGGTTGGCATTTTTATTCTCATATATGTTTTTCTATGTGATGATTTTCTTTTTTTTTCTTTAAAGAGGTTTAACTTCAAAAAAATGAGAGAAATAGAAGAAATTTGAAGACAATTTCAAAGGAGTTTGATTAGCCTGATGTCGCTTTCATGCAAGATCCACTCTCTTTTAGCTTGTTATTCTAGAAGCTAAACAACCTCGACTCTTTGAATGGTGCATTTCTCCCAGATTTCTTATTCTTCTACCTTGGCAATCTACAAATTTCTCAATGGACTAGTCTTTGGAAGAACAATTGGAGTTAATAACACATCTTTCCTTCTAAATTTTCCAGAGTTCTTTGCTTTTGGTTACATTCAAGAGCATCACCAAGTATGTCTTGTTTCTAGCTCACCAGTTCGTATAGCATGAGGGCTCTTTTCACATTCTTCCAAACTATGGATAGGAGTAAAAAATGTCTGTGATGCCTTCTCTCCTACTAAGATATCTAAAAATCCTCTTAATCTAGAATTGGTCTAGAAATATGTTACACCATGGATGAGCATCGTAAATTTTGTGACGCTTTCTTGCATTTGCAAGCACTTCAAGTTGTACAATAATTGATACCAATAATTTGAAAATTTTTTAAGATTTGATATTTGTAATGAAAGCATGTCTAATCTCACATTTTTGTAGTCTACAATTGTGCATTTATAATTTCTCTTGGTGATTATTCAATTTTTGCTTTTATATAGAGTATGTTCAGTTCACAATAATTGACATTTTATTAGTTAATTTTCTCAATAGATGATCATTTATGAAGTTTGAAATTACAAAGGGTATAACTCAAAAAGGTCATTCATGTTAGATATACTCAATACTTACTCCTCAAGTACCACAAATGATCCATGGTGCTCTAAGTTATAAGGCCCCCATTATCAGGAGAAACCACTTTGAGAGTACAAACATCCATGGAACCTTAACTTCTAAGCTAGATGAGTTTTATATGTGAAATTTATGGTAATAAATGGTCTTTGTGATTGAGGTAAGTGGGGCATAAAAGTTTTGCCAATTTCAATGCCATTCAAGCTGAAAATAAAGGCCCTCTGGTGACATGGAATTTCCCCATAGAACATTGATGGGAGGAGTTCAAAGGGGGATTTCCGCTTTATGTGGGGTATAGAGGCACAACAAGAATTCTAGACATGAGGATATTATCATAAATTATATTTTGCAAACTATTTTATCTCATGTGACTATGTTTGTTTATATTGGCTCCCATTGTAGAAGTTGTATATGCATGGATCACTGTAGAGTAAGTGACTTGTTAGAAATAAGTTCCATGGCTCTAAAAATATAAATAATAAAGTTTCATATCCACTTAAAAAAAGAGGAGCCATAGAAACATTGGATAGGTCTTTGCAAAATTTTTGTAGAGGCCTATTGTGTGTTTCTATGGATGAATTTTTTGGTGATTTTGAGGCCATGCAAGTTTATTTCTAGTGGATATGAAACTTTATTATTACAAACTGAAGGTCCATGAAACTCATTATGTGCTCAACTCAATTTGCCAATGGAAAAATGAGTTTATAACCATAAATGATTTGCTTTAAACACATATCATGTTGACTTGAGTGCATATGATTGTGAACATATGATATAGATCAATGTGGAGTTGAGCATGTGTAAAAAAGGTTATGAAAAATTATATTACCAATGAGATAATTTCACATTACAAAAGATCTCTTCAAGAAGAATGATCACATAGTCATATATGCTCCTATCTAGTTCTTGGGTTGCATAGTTCATCAATTTCCCTAAAATTTGCAAGAAGTAATACTTATTTCCACCATTTGATGACCTTGCATGACCTCAAAGCACCAAAAAAGGGGCAGCCATCCCGCGTTTCTATGGCTGCCCCTTTTTGGTGCTTTTTGAGGTTTACAAGGCTCTAGAGGTCAGAATTAGACAAATAAACAGTCGATCGCAGGGTTTTTGCATGTTCTAGACATGATGGTAGGATCCATTTCTCAAGAATCTAAACCATTCATGAGATATAAAAATTTTCATAGAATTTATGGTTTTACAATGGTTTCCTTTGTGCTTATGACATCACCTCCCTCTCAAAGCGATAAGTTCCACGGGAAGTAGCTATGTAACTATGAGATTTTTTGGAAATTCAATCTTCATAGTTATTGGTCTTTTTAGAGTTCTTTATATGTTGTACTGGAACACAATGATGATGGATATCCATGATAGTACTAGAAGGGGTTTGTAGTATATCTAGCTAAAGAATCAAGGGCATGATTCTCATGATGGATAGTACTCCTTTTCTGACTCAGATGATGATCTTTTGATGTGGAATAGTGATTGTGGAAGTCTTAAACCCAACTTGTGTCTTCTTCCTAGGACATTTGAATATGATGTGGTTAGTGACAATACAACTCATTTCTTTCAAATTTTAGGTTCATGGACCTTATTATATGCACAAGCTAGTTGAACTATGGAAATACTAGTTTTGATTCTAAGGGATTTGTTTTTCACACACACCATCTTTACTCAAGTGGATACAATTATGAACATATGATATAGATCAATGTGGACTTGAGCATGTGTAAGAAAGATGATGAAAAAGTAGATTATCATAATGAAAATTTGATTTTACAAAATGTATCTCTTCAACAAGAATGATTACATAATCATGTATGGTCCCATCAGTGTCTTTGGTTGTATGGTCATCATCTTCACATGAGCTACACACAAGTTAATATCTTTCAAAATAGAAGTAAGGAATGCATCTCCTTCCTCTTTGATGTCTTGAAGTGCTATTGATTATATCCAAAGTCTAGTGCATTAACTTTGAATCACAAAGGATCTATAATGTTTGCTCACTTTTTTGTTGCTTTTGCATTAGGAGAAACTTTAGGTTGTGCTATATATGATCTATGATGTGGTTGGTAGTTCTTATTCATTTTACATGTATGCCTTGATTGACATTGTGATACAATTTATGGCATATGTTTCTTTTCTCATATGTGGGTAGTGTGCTTTGACCTTATAGTAGTGACTTTATAGCCTCTACATGATATGATGTTGGAATATGCATATGTTCCATGATGATTCCTTGAAGCTCTCCTTTTTGGATGACTTGGAATGGTTACTTCATGTTTCATCAGCCATGTTCCATTTGGAGGTAGATTGAGTTCAAATGGTTCATCACCAATAATTAGTGGATCTATTGTTCCCCTTTGTGCATGTCCTTAGAATCTTTTTGTGAATGGTCACACCTGTGGTAGTTGATCTTCATCATGCTCATAGGAATGATTCTATGGATGAGGCTATGAACTATTTTGATATTTTTTATTGACTTCACTCTGTCATATTGAACCACTCTATGATTGTATGGTGACCTCTGTTGCACGTAGACCACTTCACCCTCTCTGATGGGGCTTCATCCAAGGTGGTCATTATGTACCTTCAGCATGGATAGGATATACCACAAAAACTTGTTAGTATAAAATAATCAAATGCTGCCTCTTATGTAACTTGATTTCCAAGTTGAACCCTAAAACACTTTTTGTGCATGACATTGATCATGATGCAAAAGACTTGTTGATAACCTCCAATTTTCACTTGCAATGTTGTGTTGTAATTTCATGAAAATATTTCTAATTGTCAAGCTCTTGCAAAAGTTGTTTGAAGGAAAGCAAGTGAGTACTATTCCAACTAGTCAACATGCATAGAACCACTAATATGACATGTAATTTTTAAGAAATTACTATTAGATCTATAGTGGGACTTTTCCATCACTACTATACTAAGATCTTGACTGATAAAAATTGATACATCAAAATTCTCCATATGACAATACATGTAATATTTCAATGAATAAAATGAGCACAATTTAAAGAAACAAACAACCTCTGAATGTAGAATGTACCTTACCTTTCACTATTCCAAGTCATTGATGCATTAGGGCAAAAAACGGCCGAAAAGGGGCTGTTTGCTAATGAGAGATTAAGGAAATTGACAAATAGCATCTTTCCACGTGTACAAGAATATAACATTGCTGTCTCTTTTAACCGTATGGAGAATTTCTTTTTTTAATACAATTTTCTTTCAAAGCGCCGCTAAAGTGATGAAGAGTCTCGTATTCAGTGTACAATTTTTCGGTTTGATGCAAAAAAAGATACTTTTGCACACTACACAAAGCATATTCTCGAATTTCCAAGAAGGAATTGATTCTTGAAGATACGAAATATTTTTGGGTTCACAAAATGTCATGATCATTCAACGACAGGGTTAACATCAAATCAAAAGTTTCCACGTGTACAAAGACTTTTTTTCTATAAATACTGCCAAAATTTGTGAACGTCGGTTTCTCGCTTTGAACATTCTTCTTCTCCTAAGTTCAAATGGCTTCTTCTTCTCGTCGTCCTTCCAATCGCGTAACTTCATGTGAGGTTTACAACAGAAGAGAGGATTCTTTGTGGAAACCTCTTTCGGTGAAAGTAAATGACTGGGTAACTATGCTTCCTAGCTGTAGAGGTGCCCATAAAGTCAAGCGTGCCAAAAGAGACAACACAAGAAACCATTGGAAGGGACGTATTCTCAGTTTCAAATTGAAGAGATGTGGTTGGTTTGCATGAGTACAGCATGTGTACACCGCTAAGGATCTTGTTCTAGAAAATCATCTGCAATTCCCTTCGTACTGTAAGTGAAGTTTGACAATGCTCTTCTATCATTCCAGTTGATTTTGTATAATGAAACGTATGTTTTTGTACTGCAGATATCTTTCCTTCCAATATTGTGGAATGGCAACCTGTTGAATGTTTAACAGGAACATTCAGAGTTCTTCATAAGGAATATGCAGAACTCATGTATGCAGAGAAATCTGTTCAATTTTTCAATAGCATAGAGTTATTTGTCCATTATGCAGATTATCAAGTGCCGTCAGGGAGGAGTTCTTATGGAATTCTTGTACACGTACCTAGTCCTTGCATCTCTTCATTAGATTGGGATGCTCCTGATCATTCAACAGTTTCAAGTTTTCTCTGCAAAATTAAATTTGACATCCAGAAGGCAATGTCAGCAGACCGAATTTCGAGAAGGATAAAGATTCAATGGTTTTTGCCTATTCATGTCTTTGTAGCATGCTTTAAAAACATGTTATTACAGAAAACAAAAACAATGTGGTTGAATAGGAGAGTCCCTATTTCAGAGATTGATGATGTTTTAGGTAGGGAATGGGATAGCAAAGAAGTTCAAAAGCTAGGTGACATTATCTTATGTAAAGTTTGTCCCAATTCTCTTTCAATCTCATATCAGATATGTCGACAATCTCTGGTTCTAGGATATGACTATAGAAGGTGGAAAAAAAAGCTTGGACTTTGGATAGCCTTGGACTCAGAGGAAAGCTGTCCAGAATTTGAGTTAGAAGTATTGATTCATCCAGATTTTCAATCAAGGAAAATAATTGTCACTGCAAATTGGAATCTCAGAAATCTCTCCTAAGAGGATTATGAACAACTCATGACTACAATCCGATCTCAAACATTGAGGATCACTTGCAAAGCAACAAGAAGGAAGGCTGCTAGAAGATCCCCCAGTCCAGTGTCATCAACATCATCAGTAAAGAACATGGCAGGTCAGGTAGATTTGGAAACTATACTTTCTAGATTAAATATAAAATTTCAATCTTTCAAAGGCTTAGCTCAGGAAGGTGCAAACGAGCACATTAGGAGATTCTTAGCATTATCCAAAACAAGAGGTTTGATGGAAAGAGAGGATGCCTTTTTGATCCTCTTTCCTGCGACATTAGAAAGGCTAGCACATAAACGGTTCAGCCAGTTTGCTAAAAACCATTTCACCACGTGGGATTTAATGAAAGATGCATTCAAAACTCAATTCCAACATGGGAATACTACAGACATAATCGTAGAGGAGTTAGAAAACTTGAGACTAGGTCTTGGTGAAACATTTCTAGAGTTTGTAACTAGGGCCAAGGCACTAATGTCTAAATTGCCAGATCCTCCACATGATTTCTTTATTAAGAAATGGTTAGCTAAGCCACTTCCAATGACTACACAATGTAAAATCAAGGAATTAGAGTTGCCAACATTCTCCATAGAAGATCATCAATACAGCTACATGACTGGAACAAATAAGACAACAATATGGAGCAAGTTCTTTGCAACTACCTTAAATGTACGGAAATTGAGGATCCATTATTTCAACTAAGGAAAGAGCTGGAGAACTTAAAAAGAGTAAACCTCAAAAGGAAGAAGAAAATGTAGTAACCTTGTTGAGGCAAGAAATCGAGGCCCTCAAACTACAAAAGGAAGAGGAAGCCCAAGCAAAAGAAATAGCTCAAGTTCAACACGAATTAAAAGAATTAAGGGGAGGTGGCATAAAAAATGGGCTATGGTGTACCATGTGCAGCAAACAGGGCCATGTGGTAAGCGAATGTCCATTCTTAAATGTAACATGTGAGTTATGCAGGAAAACTAGGCATGAGGCTCAAGACTGTTCTTCAAGAGGAATGAATACACAAACATATTGGAACCATGGAGGAGCACAAATTCAACCTCCAACCAATGTGATAGTGGGAGCTCCTAATCAAGGTAACAACTATAATCCCAGGCCTCATGGAAACTTTGGAAATGGGCCTAGAAGGCCAATTATTTGCTTTAGATTTGGAGAATGTGGGCATTACAAGAGCAAATATTCAATCCTAAAAAATGCCCCACCCTGTAGGAATTGTCCAGAGGACAGAGATCACTTCACTAATTGTTGCCCAAAAAATAGGCCATTAACAACAGGTCCCCACATTCAAATGTTAGCTGTAAATAAGGATGAAATGATAGAAGAAACATACATGCCATCTCCCTCTACTAGGGTTGTGTAACTAGAAGAGATTGACTCCTTGGTTGTGCAGACGAGAAGCAAAGGAAAGGGTCACTTGGAAACTGATTTAGACCCTAATACGTCTGAATTGAATAAAGAAAGAAAGGCCAAGGTGGTCTAGACTACAGCCAATGAGCATACATACAAGGAGTCTAATTCAAGTAGCAACAATATTGTTGAAAATGCATTCAACAGAGCACACAAGGATCTTGATGTAGTAAATATACACTATGAAACCAAGGAATTAGGAGCCTTAGAGCTGCTCATTCCAGTTAAAATAGAGGTCAATATTTCTAATTTAATAAAGATGAATGAAAAGTTCAATTCTGAAGTCTTAGAAATAATAGATGAAGCATCCACATCTACTCTAGTGGCTAAGGCTGCTATTAGAGGTACAAATAAATCTAAAGGGAATGCACTCTTGACAAACTACAAGAGCCCAAGACTTATAGTGAATATTAATGGTCAAATACTAAAACGAGTTATAGTAGATGAGGGTTTAGGAACCAATTTGATGCCTCAATATACTATGAAGAAGCTGGGATTTCAACCATCAAGGGCAGCCAGTTTCACGGTTACATTGGCAGACGAGAGTATGTCAAACCTATGGGAGTGGTCCTTGATATTCAGATGGAAGTACAAGGTAACACATTTGTCTTGGACTTTGTAGTTATAAGATTACCAAACGTGGAGGGAGGGTTTCCTCTCTTAATTGGAAGACCCTAGTTAAGGCATGCTAGCATAGTACATGACTGGGGTAAAGATACCATGTGGGTCCAACATGAAGGTGCTAAATTAAGACAACTATTATTGGAAGAAGGTCCGAATCAACAAGGGCATACTAGCATGATGCAATCTATTGGTATAAATATAGATATAGATCATATGACACACAAGAAGACAAGGAATTGGGTCTATATGATGAAGATAATATGCTAGCATGGCTAGAAGTAGGTAATTCTCTTCCTTGCTTTGAAATTTTTCCATCTATCTCAGACATAAGAGAAAAGTATGCAAAAAAAGAGGAAAGCATTCAAGTGGCTCGATTGGGAGAACCAGCAAAAGACCACAGAAGGGGGAAGAAGTCTCCTTTACAAAGCAATATCGAGGAAGTTATCTCAAGAGATTGCGACCAAAAAGAAGGTTCATAATCTCAAAGTAAGAAAAAGAATATGGAATATGATTCTTTACCACTTCATGAGATCTCTCTAGGATGGATTCAAGAGGAAGAAGTACAAATATACATACAAGATGTTCGTGTTTATGATACTGAAGCTATGTGGGACAATGTAACTAAGGATGCCACTCAGGAAGAACTTACGGATAACATTGTATACAGGCATCTAGTGAAGGAGGTTCAATTGGGCAATGAGGATCAGCCACATCTCATTTTAATAGACACTTGGATAGGGAATCATCTGGAGGTGCTCTTAAAGGTAACATCTTTCATGAAGTCATTTGCAGATATCTTTTCTTGGCATTACAAGGATTTGGAAGGAGTACCACCTAGCTATTAAGAGCACAAAATCCCTCTTATTCAAGGAGAAAAACTAGTAAGAGGTAAGAGTTATAGGCTAAATCCTAAATACGCTGAAGTTGTTTTCTTGGAAATTCAGAAAATGGAAGATGCAGGGTCTCCTATGGTAAATTTTCCAAAGAAAAACACTAACAAGATCAAAATCTGTGTGGACTTTAGAGCATTGAACAAAGTCACCATCGCAGATGGATTTCCAATGCCATTTGCTAAACAGGTCATAGAAGAAGTAGCTGGACATGCACTTTACAACTTCATGGGTGGATTGAGTGGATATAACCAAATATCCATCCATCCTGAGGATCGAGAGAAGACTGCATTCATTACACCTTGGGGAACTTATGTATACGTGAAGATGCCATTTGGAGTGAGAAATGCCCCAACTACTTTCAATGAGCAATCCATTTATTCGTGAATAATTATAGAATTTTACAACAAGCCCTTATTATTCCACCAAATTATTCGGTGCCACATCAGTTTATTTCGGCATGGTTGAACATATCATAGATTGCATATACAAGACAAAATGACTTCTAAATTACCTCCCAACTATCCATTATATATCCTTGATCTTGAGGATCCCTTTTCGACAATTGCAAACGTACGACATCTCTCCTAGTTCCCTACATAGTAATCCTACACATGTGTCCATGCTTCGTAGATGTTTCTTGAGATCTCAAAGCCTTAGGGAAAAATGCACATCGGAAAGGAACTTCAAACCTCATCTTTCCTGTGCATGAGCCTTTAGCACTAGGACAAGCTCTTAGTTTATCGAATACTTAAAGAACCTTACTTATCTTTGGAAAGCCTTACTTTACAAAAATATTACCCTTTTGAAGAGCATTTTCTTCGTCAAAATATGTCTTAGGCTATACGAAAACGTTTTTTTTTTCAACCCATGGTCCCATTGATGATCATAATGTTTTTTTTTTAAATAAAGGAACTAGGGCCTTAGCCTACTCTCTCGGATTTGTATTAATTAAAGGAAAATAAAAGTACAAGTTAAGGGGACTAGTACCCACGGGATCCTCCGAATCCCACAAAGCAGGGGTAGATTTTACAGATTTTAGATGGCATTACAAAGAAGGTTAGTCACCCTCTCATCACCCTCATGTGGGGCCCACTTGGGTTTAAGCTTGTTGTTGAGCAAAAGGAGCACTTCATGATGCCTAAAGGGGGGGGGGGATTTTTTACAGTTAACGATTCTTTTGTTGAGAAAGATTCTTTTGCCTAAAGGGGGGGGGATTTTTTACAGTTAACGATTCTTTTGCCTAAAGGGGGGGGGGGATTTTTTACAGTTAACGATTCTTTTGTTAACAAGGAAAAACAATTTCTCAATTGACCACCCTTTGGGGGAGTCATCGAAGCTATAAGCACATCTTTCCTCCCATATCTTCGAAAGGACCTCCCCTCTCCTGGCATTCCAAAGAGTAGCCGAGCAGTCGATCGCTTCTCCCAATAGCATTTGTTTCGAGCTGATATGTTTATGAAGTTTAATTTTCTTTTCGGCAATCTGCGAGTGCCTGTTGGAGTTGGGGCAATAAAAGAAGATATGAGAAACATCTTCAATGGAATAGTAGCAGCGCTTGCACCAGGGGGGCACCCCACAAATATTGCTAGCCTTTAGGTTAGACCAGATTCTCCGATGAATTTGCCATAAGAGGACAAGCTTTTTGATTTCTATAGGAGAGTGCCAGATAGCCATGAACTTCATATCCCATTGCAGCCGTGTCCATGATAGGCACCACTTCTTGTTGAGGTTGACCTGATATTCAATGTTTTCTTTGATGTTATAGATTTTTGTTAGGCCATTACCATTGTGCCATCTAAGACCAAATGGGCACAGTGGGTTGTGCCCCATGAGAAGACAGACTTTAGAGCGGTCCTAGCGAAGACGTCTTCTTTGTAAAGTATTCCATTCTTCATAGGTAATGCTGACACTAGGGTCAATATCCTCAAAGTTCATCCACTAGTTGGTGTCTTGTTTCTAGAGATGTTTCCATTTTTTGAAGCCTTTGTTCCAAAGCCTCTTGGTGTTTCGAATGTTCCGGGATTCCACATTCGAGATGTTGTGGATGGGAAACCAGATAGAGTCATTCTCTTTGATACCGGCCGCCCACTTCCAATCTTCACTGATTCTTATGAAGCTTTTGACTTTATTCCAACTCTTCCATAGGGAGAACACACGATTCAAGCCTTTCAGGAAAACTTGGATTTGGAAAAAGAAAAAGGGTGAGAATGTCAAGATTCTTCCAATTCGGGAATCCCATGAAGGTGAACGCATTCTTGCTTCTGAAGACCAGCTTGGCCCACGAGTCCTCCCTATTGCACCATGCCTTAATCATCCATTTTGCGACAAGTTTGTTAGCCATGCATCCAATGTCTAGAATGCCAAGGCCCCCACTATCCCTTTGGCTAGTGTAGATGAACCACTTGATTTTAGGCACTCCCCTCCTGTTGTGGTCCCCCATCCAAAGGAAGTTTCTGCAAATACTTTCGAGTTTCGACAAATCTTGGTCTTTCAGTCTCCAATAAGAGAGGAAGTAAATGATCAACGAAATGATGAACATGTTGGTAACCATTGCGTGACCTACAATATTGATTTGCATACCTCTCCAATACTTTAATTCGCTTTCGAGTCTAGTCACGACCCAATTCCACCATTGCTCCAACGAGATACCAAAGCCTTAGGGAATCCCAAGAAGCTGAAAAATTTGGCCTCCAAGAATATTTTGATAGCCATGTTCAAAGAGAAGGTCGGGTTGGATCTTGACAATAGCTCTGAAAGTGGTCTTTGAGTGGTTGATTTTGAGTCTAGAGGCTTCACAAAAAGTCTCCAAGCACCTCCAAAATATCTCTAGCCTGGTACTGTCATTGTGGACAAACGTGTTCATATCATCCGCAAAAGAGTCTCATGGTGTTCTGGCCATGGTCACGAGGCAACTGAAGGCCTTTGATATTACTTGCTTCCACCTGTGGTTCCACTAGTCGGTTAAGCCCTTCCGTGGCAATGTCAAAAACAAGGGGAGCCAATGGGCACCATTGTCTAATTGATCTTTTTAGTTTGATCACCTTTGAAAGTTGGCCATTATCATCAATTTGGGTCCACACGTTTCCCAGAAGGGTCGATATAATCTTAGTGAATTTCCAAGTGCATCTAAGATCTTTTAGAGACTGCAAAATACAGTCCCATTCTAGCCTCCCGTAAGCTTTGTCACAATCGATCTTTAAGAAAACCACATCTTGTCTTGACTGGTCTGTGAAGTTGAGACCTTCCCAAATATCTATAATGGCTTCCAATATTGACCTGCCTTTGACGAACCCTTTTTGGTCCTCCCTTAAGCACGCTCTTAGATGGCTCAAAACTTTATTGGCTATGACATTAGCAATGATTTTATATCCCATTTGAAGCATTGTAATTGGATGGAAGTTCTCAATTCTATTGTTTTCCCCTTTTTTGTGGATTAACTTGATGATGCCATTGTTGAGACATGTCGGAAGTGCACCAAACTTGAGCACCTCTTGCCATACCAAATGAAGAGGGGTGGCAATCACCAACTTGAAGGACTTAAAGAACTCATTAGTGAGCTCGTCCGGCCTTGGGCTTTTCTCGCATTCACCTCTTTAATAGAAAAGGAATCGTATCTTGGTTTGTATATCAAGAAATCATAGTAATTAGCATCTAGCTTTCTCGTTGATAGGCTAAATCTAGTGCAAAGTATGTGCCACAATGATGAGGGTTCATTAGCTAGGTTGCAAATTATTTGCTATTGAACAATCCATTTATTCGTGAATAATTATAGAATTTCACACCAAGCCCTTATTATTCCACCAAATTATTCGGTGCCACATCAACTTATTTTGGCATGGTTGAATACTTTTTTCAAGGTAACTTGGTGCTTTTTGATCGAAAGCGGTTTTGAAGGAAAAAGATTTTGATCAAAATTTTTTTCCATCGAATACTTTTTGGATAAAAAAACATTCAGTGGAATTTTGTATTATAAAAGAACACACTTTGAATCATTTTTCATAAGAGATATTTTGTTTTTTACAAACTTACAATGTCTTACAAAGAACAAGGTATAAGCTCTTGTTAGAAATATTAAGTATTTTAATATTATGACTAAAGAAAAATATTTTTGTTTCTGAGTTAAAAGCTATTGTGATTGTTTGACTCAACATTGATTCTTACTTCACAATAGTAAATGTATGTGTATCTATGATGTTGAGTAAAATTGTAGTATGATTGAATCAATATTGATTCTTAGTTCACAATAGTATGTGTATGTTTATGTGCATGTATGTGATATGACTGTGAGTGAAAATCTAATTTGATTGTGTATGCACATGTGTATGTGTATGTATGATTGTGATAGGAAAACAAGTGAATTTGTTGGAAAAGGTTTTATGTTCTTTTTGATAATTCAAGGTTTGAGAAGGTTTTTATAAGTGAAGTAGAACTTTACATGTCTCTAGATGGCTGTCTTGTAGACTTATTAACACCTTCACAAAACCCTGAATTATAAAGGGATCCAACAAAATTTCATTCGATAGCATGTGTATGTGCATATGAGTGTATCATTGTGAATGAAAATCTATTGCAATTGCTTGAATCAACATTGATTCTTACTTCTCAATAGTATGTGTAAGTGTATATGCATATGATTGAGAATTTAGAATCTATTGTGATTGTCTCACTCAACATTGATTCTTACTTCACAATAGTATGTGTAAGTGTATGTGCATTTGAGTGAGAATTTAAAATCTATTGTGATTGTTTGACTCAACATTGATTCTTACTTCACCATAGTAGCTGTAAATGTATGTGCGTATGATTGAGAATTTAAAATGTATTGTGACTATTTGACTCAACATTGATTCTTACTTCACAATAGTATGTGTAAATGTATGTGTGTGTATGATTGAGAATTAAACTATTGTGATTGTTTGACTCAACATTGATTTTGTTACTTCACAAGAGTATGTGTGTGTATGATTGAGAATTAAAGTCTATTGTAATTGTTTGACTCAATTGATTGTGAAATAAGTATGTGTAATTGTGTGTGGGTGTATAGTTGAGAATTAAATTCTATTCTAATTGATTGAGTAAACATTGATTCTTATTTTACAATAGTATGTGTGTGTATACAATATGATTGAGAATTAAAATCTATTGCAAATGTTTGACTCAAGATTGATTCTTACTTCACAATAATATGTGTAATTTTATGTGTGTGTGATTGAGAATTAAAATCTATTATGATTTTTTGACTCCACATTGATTCTTACTTCACAATAATATGCGTGTGTATGATTAGGAACTTTAATAGATAAAAATTGTAATTACATAAATTTAAGACATATATTTTGTGGAATGTATATCTTATTTGACATTGATTTATCTTTTCTTTTTGTAGATAAAGTCCCCATAAAGCGAGCACTATCGGTAAGGGAAAATAATGGTCATATGTGATTATTCATCAAGAGGATAAAACCATATCCACAATACAATGCGAATGTTGTTTACATCTTTATGTAGGAAACACAACTCGAATAAAAGAGCATCTTTTTAGTAGAGGCAATAATGTGGCAGGATGCTCTAATCTAGACAGTGATATATGTGTACACTTTGCAAGCTATGCAAATACATGTAAATCTCAAGGTATCACATCAAAAAGATTCAAAAGCATGAGTAGTCCATGATACTTTGAAAGTAGTCCAGTTGCAGAGCAACACCAAGTAGATGCTTCAATGACAATAGAGGATCCTCATGATATTTCTACTCAAATATCTCAAAATATTTTTGAGAATAATCAAGATACATGTACTCCATTTCCTCTAGCTGAGTCAAAAAAGAGTGGACCTAGTGAATGTAGAAGAAATGGTGGATCTAATAGTGTGTCACCATGCTTTGTGCATACTAAACCATAGAATACAATACCTATAGCTTTTGAAAACCAAGATTGTGTCGAGCTTCATCTTGAATGGACTCAAACATTTTCAGCATGTGGGATTCCTATCAATGTTATTCGTAATCCTATTTTCAAAGATGCTTCGATGTCAATTGCTAGATTATAATAAAATGTGAACACAGTAGGTGGATACCATGAAAGAAGTATTGAAGCTATTTTAAAGCGAATAGTGCTTGATTATGTACCCATGTATGCATGTACAATAGCATTGGATGCATGAAAAAATTGTCAAAAGAAGCCATTGATTAATGTCATGGTTATATGTTCAAAAGGAAGCATGTTTTTGGAAGCTGTTGATACTTCTCTTGAAGAGAAAATTTTAGTTTATTTTATAAAGACATATGAACATGCATTACTTGGGTTCCTGCATGAAGAGCTCATACATAAGTCTACTATTGAAATATAAATGTAGATTATCTTTCATTAAAAAAAGGCTATTGGATGCAAATCATGCGGTCAAATTTATCAGAGAGGATGAATTTTCATATTCGCTCTTTCATTCAAAATCTCTCAATAAAACACTTTATATCTTTTGTTCTACACAATTATGGCTGCCTATATTGTGCTGAGTGGATTATTAGAAGTCAAGCTAGCTCTTGTAGAAATGAATTGTGATCAAAGATGGGATGCATAGCTAAAGAAGTATCCTGCTTATCAATTTGGAGCTTCAAAGTGTATGTCTCTAATACACTCACAAAATGTTTGGTGTAATCTTGCAAAGATCATCGGTATCACTAAAACGTTTGTGGAACTTTCACAAATTATTGATACTCATAAGTTTGTGATCGGAAAACTTTATTGGATTATGTCAAAAGACATTCAAAAAGTGAATGAATTTCATCAATTTTCATTAGGAGAAAAGACACAGATTGTATCGCTAGCAAAGAAAAGATGGATGCAAATGCATGCTCATTTACATGGAACAACATTCATTTTGGATCCAAAATTTCAACTCAATGGTCAAGCGTCAAACAAAAGTCATGGAAAATTTCAAAACCACATGTCAATTATTTATTCTAAGTACAAATTGTTGAGATGCATTGCACCAAAGAGTAGCTTGAAGGATGTTCAAATATGAGTTCTATGGCACATTGAAGTGATTCAAAAGCATCAGTTTATTTCGGCATGATCGAATACTTTTTGCAAGGTAACTTGGTGCTTTTTGATCGAAAGTGGTTTTGAAGGAAAACGTTTTTGATCAAAATTTTTTTCCATCGAATACTTTTTGGATAAAAAAACATTCAGTTATTGTATTATAAAAGAACACACTTTGAATCATTTTCCATAAGAGATATTTTGTTTTTTAGGAACTTACAATGTCTTACAAAGAACAAGGTATAAGCTCTTGTTAGAAATATTAAGTATTTAAATATTACGACTAAAGAAAAATATTTTTGTTTCTGAGTTAAAAGCTATTGTGATTGTTTGACTCAACATTGATTCTTACTTCACAATAGTAAATGTATATCTATCTATGATGTTGAGTAAAATTGTATTATGATTGAATCAATATTGATTCTTACTTCACAATAGTATGTGTATGTTTACGTGCATGTATGTCATATGACTGTGAGTGATAATCTAATTTGATTGTGTATGCACATGTGATGTGTATGTGTGATTGTGATAGGAAAACAAGTGAATTTGTTGGAAAAGGTTTTATGTTCTTTTTGATAATTCAAGGTTTGAGAAGGTGTTTATAAGTGAAGTAGAACTTTACATGTCTCTAGATGGCTTTGTCTTGTAGACTTATTAACACCTTCTCAAAACCCTGAATTTTAAAGGGATCCAACGAAGTTTCATTCGATAGCATGTGTATGTGCATATGAGTGTATCATTGTGAATGAAAATCTATTGCAATTGCTTCAATCAACATTGATTCTTACTTCTGAATAGTATCTGTAAGTGTATATGCATATGATTGAGAAGTTAGAATGTATTGTGATTGTCTCACTCAACATTGATTCTTACTTCACAATAGTATGTGTAAGTGTATGTGCATTTGAGTGAGAATTTAAAATCTATTGTGATTGTTTGACTCAACATTGATTCTTACTTCACAATAGTAGGTGTAAATGTATGTGCATATGATTGAGAATTTAAAATCTATTGTGACTGTTTGACTCAACATTGATTCTTAGTTCACAATAGTATGTGTAAATGTATGTGTGTGTATGATTGAGAATTAAACTATTGTGATTGTTTGACTCAAAATTGATTTTTTTACTTCACAAGAGTATGTGAGTGTATGATTGAGAATTAAAGTCTATTGTAATTGTTTGACTCAATTGATTGTTAAATAAGTATGTGTAATTGTGTGTGGGTGTATAATTGAGAATTAAATTCTATTCTAATTGATTGAGTAAACATTGATTATTATTTCACAATAGTATGTGTGTGTATACAATATGATTGAGAATTAAAATCTATTGCAAATGTTTGACTCAAGATTGATTCTTACTTCACAATAATATGTGTAATTATATGTGTGTGTGATTGAGAATTAAAATCTATTATGATTTTTTGACTCCACATTGTTTCTTACTTCACAATAATATGCGTGTGTATGATTAGGAACTTTAATAGATCAAAAATGTAAATACATAAATTTAAGATATATATTTGTGGAATGCATATCTTATTGATATTGATTTATCTTGTCTTTTTGTAGATAAAGTCCCCATAAAGCCAACACTATGGGTAAGGGAAAATAATGGTCATATGTGATTATTCATCAAGAGGGTAAAACAATATCCACAATACCATGAAAATGTTGTTGACATCTTTATGTAGGAAACACAACTCGAATAAAAGAGCATCTTTTTAGTAGAGGCAATAATGTGGCAGGATGCTCTAACCTAGACAGTGATATATGTGGACACTTTGCAAGTTATGCAAATACATGTAAATCTCAAGATATCACATAAAAAAGATTCAAAAGCATGAGTAGTCCACGATACTTTCAAACTAGTCCAGTTGTAGAGCAAGACCAAGTAGATGCTTTAATGACAATAGAGGATCCTCATGATATTTCTACTCAAATATCTCAAAATATTTTTGAGAATAATCAAGATACATGTACTCCATTTCCTCCAGCTGATTCAAAAAAGAGTGGACCTAGTGAATGTAGTAAAAACGGTGGATCAAATAATGTGTCACCATGCTTTGTGCATACTAAATCATAGAATACAATACCTATAGCTATTGAAAAGCAAGATTGTGTCGAGCTTCATCTTGAATGGACTCAAACATTTTCAGCATGTGGGATTCCTTTCAATGTTATTCGTAATCCTATTTTCAAAGATGCTTTGATGTCAATTGCATGAGAAGGATTCACCATGCTAGATTATAATAAAATGTGAACACAGTAGGTGGATAACATGAAAAATGTATTGAAGCTATTTTAAAGGGAATAGTGCTTGATTATGTACCCATGTATGGATGTACAATAGCATTGGATGCATGAACAAGTTGTCAAAAGAAGCCATTATTAATGTCATGGTTATATGTTCAAAAGGAAGCATGTTTTTGGAAGATGTTGATACTTCTCTTGAAGAGAAAATTTTAGTTTATTTTATAAAGACATATGAACATGCATTACTTGGGTTCTTGCATGAAGAGCTCATACATAATATTGAAATATATATGTAGATTATCTTTCATTAAAAAAAGGCTATTAGATGCAAATCATGCGGTCAAACTTATCAGAGAGCATGAATTTTCATATTCGCTCTTTCATTCAAAATCTCCCAATAAAACACTTCATATCTTTTGTTATAAACAATTGTGGCTACTTATATTATGCCGAGTGGATTATTAGAAGTCAAGCTAGCTCTTGTAGAAATGAATTCTGATCAAAGATGGGATGCATAGCTAAAGAAGTATCCTTCTTATCAATTTGGAGCTTCAAAGTGTATGTCTCTAATACACTCACAAAATGTTTGGTGTAATCTTGAAAAGATCATCGGTATCACTAAAACGTTTGTGGAAGTTTCACAAATTATTGATACTGATAAGTTTGTGATCGGAAATCTTTATTGGATTATGTCAAAAGCCATTCAAAAACTGAAAGAATTTCATCAATTTTCATTAGGATAAAAAACACTGATTGTATCGCTAGCAGAGAAAAGATGGATGCAAATGCATGCTCATTTACATGGAACAACATTCCTTTTGGATCCAACATTTCAACTCAATGGTCTAGCGTCAAACAAAGGTCATGGAAAATTTCAAAACCACATGTCAATTATTACTTCTAAGTACAAATGGTTGAGATGCATTGCACCAAAGAGTAGCTTGAAGGATGTTTAATTTGGAGTTCTATGGCACATTGAAGTGATTCTAAAGCATCAGTTTATTTTGGCATGGTCGAATAGTTTTTACAAGGTAACTTGGTGCTTTTTGATCAAAAGCGGTTTTGAAGGAAAAAAGTTTTGATCAAATTTTTTTTCCATTGAATACTTTTTGGATAAGAAAACATTCAGTGGAATATTGTATTATAAAAGAAAACACTTTGATGAAAAATGAATCATTTTTCATGAGAGATATTTTGTTTTTTACGAACTTACAATGTCTTACAAAGAACAAGGTATAAGCTCTTGTTAGAAATATTAAGTATTTTAATATTACGACTACAGAAAAATCTCTTTGTTTCTGAGTTAAAAGCTATTGTTATTGTTTGACTCAACATTGATTCTTAGTTCACAATAGTAAATGTATGTGTATCTATGATGTTGAGTAAAATTGTATTATGATTGAATCAATATTGATTCTTACTTCACAATAGTATGTGTATGTTTACGTGCATGTATGACTGTGATTGAAAATCTAATTTGATTATGTATGCACATGTGTACGTGTATGTATGATTGTGATAGGAAAACAAGTGAATTTGTTGGAAAAGGTTTTATGTTCTTTTTGATAATTCAAGGTTTGAGAAGGTGTTTCTAAGTGAAGTAGAACTTTACATGTCTCTAGATGGCTTTGTCTTGTAGACTTATTAACACCTTCTCACAACCCTGAATTGTAAAGGGATCCAACAAAGTATCATTCGATAGCATGTGTATGTGCATATGAGTGTATCATTATGAATGAAAATCTATTGCAATTGCTTGAATCAACATTGATTCTTAGTTCTCAATAGTATGTGTAAATGTATATGCAGATGAGTGAGAATTTAGAATCTATTGTGATTGTCTCACTCAACATTGATTCTTACTTCACAATAGTATGTGTAAGTGTATGTGCATTTGAGTGAGAATTTAAAATCTATTGTGATTGTTTGACTCAACATTGATTCTTACTTCACAATAGTAGGTGTAAATGTATGTGCATATGACTGAGAATTTAAAATCTATTGTGACTGTTTGACTCAACATTGATTCTTAGTTCACAATAGTATGTGTAAATGTATGTGTGTGTATGATTGAGAATTAAACTATTGTGATTGTTTGACTCAACATTTATTTTTTTACTTCACAAGAGTATGTGTGTGTATGATTGAGAATTAAAGTCTATTGTAATTGATTGCCTCATTTGATTGTGAAATAAGTATGTGTAATTGTGTGTGGGTGTATAGTTAAGAATTAAATTCTATTCTAATTGATTGAGTAAACATTGATTCTTCTTTTACAATAGTATGTGTGTGTATACAATATGATTGAGAATTAATTTCTATTGGAAATGTTTGACTCGAGATTGATTCTTACTTCACAACAATATGTGTAACTATATGTGTGTATGATTGAGAATTAAAATCTATTATGATTTTTTGACTCCACATTGATTCTTACTTCACAATAATATGCGTGTGTATGATTAGGAAGTTTAATAGATAAAACATGCAAATACATAAATTTAAGATATATATTTTGTGGAATGTATATCTTATTTGATATTGATTTATCTTGTCTTTTTGTAGATAAAGTCCCCATAAAGCCAGCACTATGGGTAAGGGAAAAGAATGGTCATATGTGATTATTCATCAAGAGGGTAAAACAATCTCCACAATACAACGCAAATGTTGTTGACATCTATATGTAGGAAACACAACTCGAATAAAAGAGCATCTTTTTAGTAGAGGCAATAATGTGGCAGGATGCTCTAATCTAGACAGTGATATATGTGTACACTTTGCAAGTTATGCAAATACATGTAAATCTCAAGGTATCACATCAAAAAGATTCAAAAGCATGAGTAGTCCACGATACTTTCAAAGTAGTCCAGTTGTAGAGCAAGACCAAGTAGATGCTTCAATGAAAATAGAGGATCCTCATGATATTTCTACTCAAATATCTCAAAATATTTTTGAGAATAATCAAGATACATGTACTCCATTTCCTCCAGCTGAGTCAAAAAAGTGTGGACCTAGTGAATGTAGTAAAAACAGTGGATCTAATAATGTGTCACCATGCTTTGTGCATACTAAATCATAGAATACAATACCTGTAGCTATTGAAAAGCAAGATTGTGTCGAGCTTCATCTTGAATGGACTCAAACATTTTCAGCATGTGGGATTCCTTTCAATGTTATTCGTAATCCTATTTTCAAACATGCTTGGATGTCAATTGCATGAGAAGGATTCACCATGCTAGATTATAATAAAATCTGAACATAGTAGGTGGATAACATGAAAAAAGTATTGAAGCTATTTTAAAGCGAATAGTGCTTGATTATGTACCCATGTATGGATGTACAATAGCATTGGATGCATGAAGAAATTGTCAAAAGAAGCCATTGATTAATGTCACGGGTATAGTTTCAAAAGGAAGCATGTGTTTGGAAGTTGTTGATACTTTTCTTGAAGAGAAAATTTTAGTTTATTTTATAAAGACATATGAACATGCATTACTTGGGTTTGTGCATGAAGAGCATACATAAGTCTACTATTGAAATATATGTGTAGATTATATTTCATTCAAAAAAGGCTATTAGATGCAAATTATGCGGTCAAATTTATAAGAGAGCATGAATTTTCATATTCGCTCTTTCATTCAAAATCTCCCAATAAAACACTTCATATCTTTTGTTCTACACAATTATGACTACCTATATTGTGCTGAGTGGATTATTAGAAGTCAAGCCAATTCTTGTAGAAATGAATTCTGGTCAGAGATGGGATGCATAGCTAAAGAAGTATCCTTCTTATCAGTTTGGAGCTTCAAAGTGTATGTCTCTAATACAATCACAAAATGTTTGGTGTAATCTTGAAAAGATCATCGGTATCACTAAAACTTTTGTGGAAGTTTCACAAATGATTGATACTGATAAGTTTGTGATCGGAAATCTTTATTGGATTATGTCAAAAGCCATTCAAAAAGTGAAAAAATTTCATCAATTTTCTATAGGATAAAAAACACTGATTGTATCGCTAGCAGAGAAAAGATGGATGCAAATGCATGCTCATTTACATGGAACAACATTCATTTTGGATCCAACATTTCAACTCAATGGTCAAGCGTCAAACAAAGGTCATGGCAAATTTCAAAACCACATGTCAATTATTACTTCTAAGTACAAATGGTTGAGATGCATTGCACCAAAGAGTAGCTTGAAGGATGTTTAATTTGGAGTTCTATGGCACATTGAAGTGATTCAAAAGCATCCAAATCCTATATGGTGGAGAGATTACGGAGGTGAAGTAGTGGAGTTCCTAGATATAGCTATGAGAGTGCTTTCCGTAACAGCTTGAAGTGGTAGTTGTGAAAGCAATTGGAGTGCATATGATTTTCTTCATTCCAAATGAAGAAATGGCTTAAGTGTATCACATGCCAATGATTTGGTATATGTGTTTTATAATATGCATTTGTTACATGCTCCAACCAAGATAACTTCTAGAGTAGCACAACAAACTTTTAGAGAATTTCAAACTCATGAAAGTTTAACAGTGATAATGATTTAGATTTAGATTAATGGTTCAAATATGGAAATGAAATGGTACCTGTCATGGATGATGATATTCAAAATGAACAGAATGATGTACTTTGAATAATTTGATTAGATTCTATTGCATAATCAATGGATTTATAATATAATGATGTCTTTGATTACAAAAAGAATCTTGCCTGTTCAGTCTTTTATTGATTGAATAATTCATTGGTAGCGAATCGATCAAAAGATGATGATGCCTCTAAGAGTCTTCCATATCTGCTCTCATATGCATCCACAAATATTTGAAAAGTTTTCAGTTGATTTTCTAGATCACCAATCCTCTTTTGTTGATCATCAATTGTTCTTCGTAATGCAGGAATTGTTAATCCTTCACTGTATAATTCTCTTTCTTGTGATGATAAATCATGGATAAGGTTATGTTCTTTAGGTAGCAAAATGTAGGGCCGCTTTGAGGAAGAGGGCCTTTGTTTCCTTGATTATGAAATTCTACATGATTTTGAGGACGACCCAAAGCTATACCTGCATTCTTTGGGTGATCCTCCCAATATACATGTCCATGAAGAATATCTTGTACAAAAATTTTTGAATTAAATATAGTGATATTTTATTATTATTTGGTAATGATCTCTCAACTTGTTAAAAGCACCCAAGTTGACTTTTTGCTAATCCTTTATGCTATAAGTCAAAAAGCTTTAAAAGTGTTGTTTCTTTTTCCTTTCTTGTAACCCAAAAGAGAACATCATAAAAAAAATGATTTGGACATAGCTTTTTGACTTCTTTCATTGATAATGGTTCTCCTTCTAATCCCTCTGGCTCTAGATCATGGTGGAATAAAAATGCTAATCTCGATTGCACAAATTGATCATTCCGCTCAGACAACATCCTTTGAGATTCAGCATGATCAAGGTCATTATTCACATCTAGTATTCTCGCCATGTTTTACTTTCAAATCTCCAAAACAAAAACACTAATTTTACCTCAAAGAATCTACATAACTCGAATAATCCATATTATTCAAATGAATTCACATATGACTTCATATAATCCACATAGTTCAAATGATACTACTTCATTTAGTCCACATATTTCAAATGATACCACTTCATTTGATCCACATAGTTCAAATGAATACACTTCATTTAAATTGCATAATTTAAATGAATCCACTCAGATGATACCACTTTACTTAATCCACTTCACTCAAATGATATCACTTCATTAAATCCACATAATTCAAATGAATCCAGATCATTTAATCCACATATTACAAATGAATCCACTTCATTTCACCCACATAATTCAAAAGATACCACTTCATTTAATCCGCATTATGATACCACTTCATTTAATCCGCATTATGATACCACTTCATTTAATCCACTTAACTCATATTATACCACTTCATTTAGTCCACATAATTCAAATGAATTTACAACATTTACTCCACTTAATGCAAATGAATCTATATCATTTAATCCACATAGTTCAATTGAATATAGATCGTTTTCAATATGGTCTTAATCCATTCATCATGGATATCTTTAAAGCATACTGAGCTAGATTTGAGAATACTCTAAGTAGTTTATGTGTGTCTACTCTTTTTGATACACCTCTATCAAAAGCTAGTTCTAAAGCATATTCGAAGTTGTAAATCCCATTTCTATCAATGGGATAACTATTTAAATCTATATATTTCAAGAGTTGCAATAGGAGTATTGAAACTGTAAATGTATTCTTGACTTTTATTAAAAGGTTGACGACTAGTGAATATCAATTCGGATGCAATCCACCAATAATTTTGACTCCACTCATTTTTAGTCCATATTTCTAAATCAAATAGCTTTGGAAAACATCTTTTCGTTGGTAAATATGTTGCTCTACCAAAATCACATAATCCAATATAAGCATGCTATGATTCAAAATGCAACAAAATGTTTCCTAGATGGGGATCGTTGTGGGATATATCACATGATGTGTATAAAAATGATATTGCTCAAAAAAATCCATTCATCAGCTTCCAAATGTTCGTATTCATAGTTGTTATGTCTCCTTCTATGTCTTTAATAGCTCTGCTTTGTGGTACACTTAGGTACTCCTTCCTTTTCTCGAGCCACATGTCTAATGTACCACCATTCCACAATTTGAAAATAAGACATCGGCTTTTGCTATGGTGCCTAGCTAATCCAAGTGGACTAATAATTCCACTATGCATAATAGATAAAACAATGGCTTCATTCATGGTTTCGTTCTCTTGTGTTTGTATGTCAAAACCATGGAATTTGAATAATTTGGTGGAAAATACTTTGTTGATGAATCTCAGGTGGGTTATTTTGACTCTATGGATCATTCCATATTGTCCTTCCCCCACGAGAGCTGCATCTTCAAAATGAATAGATGAATTGTTGGTAGTGATGTGTGTGAAAAAACCAGGACCATCGGGGCGCTTTTTCCCCTCTTTAGGAGGTCTTTTTGCCCATCTTGTATATATGCCTATAGCCCTAATGGGATAGGTTACTTGTCTTTGTACATTCTAGTGGTAATACATTCAGTATTGTATGTTGTGCTCCAAGCTTCTTCTTCTTCCTTGTGATGTTTGCATGCTTCCAAAGATGTCTAACTCCAACGATTGGTATCAGAGCACCTCCCTGCTTCATTTAGCGTGTCGCCGACACACCTCTGGTCACAATCCCACGATCGGATGACATTTGCTGTGCATACTCAAGGTGATTTGGAGATCAAAAGAGCCTTGCTTTGTGGTGCCAAAATCGCGATCTGATCATTTCGGCCTCCAAATGCACTATCATGGCGCTTGTGCAGGCTATTTCTTCTTTTTATGCCAAAGATATATATATGTTTCACTTCACTAATATAAGCATCTCTAAGTCTACTACAGGGTATGTTAGTCAATGGCCATGGCTGAAAGGAGTGATGTATTCCATATGTTGGCTATTGAGGATAAATTGGACGGTACCAATTACCCATTGTAGGATTATATCACTACACGGAATACGGGCGTATAGCGATCGTTAAGGCGACATAATTTCGTTGCTATAAAATTGCAACTTGCATCGTAATTAGCATCGGGCACCGACCGTCGATTATACGACGCAAAAAACGACGGTATTTGCGACTTGGATTGCGACGCTCTCATACAACGTCGCTATTTAAAAACGTCGCTTAAGCGACACTTTTTTGCGTCGCATATGCGCTGTTAGAAGCCGTTGCATAAGCGACGCTAAAAATGTCTCTTATACGACGACGAATAGCATCGCTTACACGACGATCTGTTGACGGACAAAAATTAAAACGATGGAGGCTCTGCGATCGGCATTTTCACGCATCCGATCGAAGAGCTCTCCAACGTTCGCAATTGTGTTGCGCTTATGAGCTGAAGCAAGTATATGCAGAATTGTTGTTTTGCCTAAGCTCTCTATTATTGTCTCCCTCTGTCTTTGTTTCTCTCTTTCTACATCTTTCTCTCTTTGAATTCTCTCTCTCTCTCTCTCTAGATCTCTCTCTCTCTCTTTAGATCTCTCTCTCTCTAGATCTCTCTCTCTCTAGATCTCTCTGACTCTCTCTCTCTCTCATTTCTTTCTCTCTTTATTGCAGGTTATTCAAGAAGCTAACCAAGCAAAAACTATGGCTAACACTTGTAAGTACAATTTCTATTATTTGTAGATCATTTGAATTTTGTTATTTTCATTACATACCATACTCACACTTATTGATATGCACTCATACACTTATACATGATGAAGATGCACTTTCACACATATACATATATACACATGCACATACACACACATATATACACATAGATACATGTGCACATACACTTAGACATACACACATATACACATGCATATGCACAAACATTCCTACAACCACATAAAAAGATGTCCATGCATGCATTATATATATATATATATATATATATATATATATATATATATATATATATATATATATACACACACACACACACATACACACAATAACATATATGCAAATACATGTATATGCATATCCACATACACATGCATGTTTCATACATGCACACACACATGCATATACCTACATATACACATATACATGCACATACACACACATACACATAGAGTTATACATATACATGCATATACATATACACACACATACACAAGAACATGCACATATTGATACATACATATACACTTATACATGCACATGCACATACATACATATACACACACATACACATGCACATACATACATATACACACACATACATATACACTTAGGTACACACATATGAATGAATTATATAATTAAAGTATTAAAACACATATACACATGCACACACACATGCACATACCTACATATACACATATACATTCACATACACACACATACACATAGAGTTATACATATACATGCATATACATATACACACACATACACATGCACATTCACATACTCATACACACATATACACTTATACATGCACATGCACATACATACATATACACACACATACACATGCACATACATACATATACACACACATACATATACACTTAGGTACACACATATGAATGAAGTATATAATTAAAGTATTAAAACACATGCTTAATATAAACAATAATAACAATCAATAGAACAAAACTCTTCATTACTTAATACCATACACACAATTCAAAACATAACTGAAATGAAAAATATATAGATATATATATATACATATATATATATATATATATATATATATATATATATATATATATATATATATATATATATATATATATATATGTATATATATATATATCAATGTAAATACATATAATCCAATGTCATAATCAACTAAAATCCTAATCATCATCATCATGATCATCATCATCATCAGCAATATCATGATCATCCTGATCTTCCTCATCCTCATCGTCATGATCACCCTGTGACGATCGAGATCGTCCCTCCTGTGTTTGTCTCTCCACCTCATCCATATTTGTCTCCCCATAATACTCATGTATTACATATAACAAACATAAATCAATAAAATAATTAAAACATTCATAACAACAAAATAATTATATAAAATTTAAAAATACTCACAAAGGCATCAAGATGATCTTGTATATACTCGCCCAAACGTCGATATCCAAAATGTGTAGCATACTCAATCTCGTGTTTCATAGGATATCGGCCATAATCCTTTCGCTGCAATGAAACAAATAAAAAACATTAGTTGCTTGCAATTTAACTAAAATAAAAAATATACTCACAATAACACATATACTTACAAACGTAGCTACAAAACCATCATGGCCCATTTGGCCTAAGTGTGATGTGTGGCCCGACTCCACTCTCTTCTTTGCAGCAGCATGTTTATTCAAGAAAAAAAATACATAAATTAAATGTAAAAAATTACTAAAATATATAAAAATTATAAATATAAACTATTAATTTGTGTACCTTCTGCTGAGGAGATGACTCCTGAAGACGTAGCTGTCTTCGAAAATACTGCCACGACTCAGGTGGTATGTTAGCTCGCCTCTTATTTTTTTCGACCATACAATATCTCCTGTTAATTTAATCTCAAACAGAAAAAAAAGTCAGAATACATACACATATATACACACACATACACATACACATACACATAACCACATACACATATACATGCAAACATATACGCATGTATATATGTATACATATACACATATACATACATATAACATAAACACACATATACATATCCACATATATACGTACACACACATGCATGCATATACACTCATTCATACAAAATACATGCATTTATCCCACAATAATATGTAGTTGTGTATATGTGAATATGTGTGTATGTGTAAATGTGTATATGTGAATATGTGTGTATGTGTAAATATGTATATGTGAATTTTTTATTTATGTAGATAATCAAATTACTAATATCAAATACCATTATTTGTAGATTCTGATCAATCAGATGGAATTCCACCACCGTCTCCTCATCATGCAACGACTTTATACTGTAAGTATATGAAATATTTAATTTTAACTATATTTGATGGATACATAACTTATATATTTTTTTTATGTTTCTTATGATGTGTAGATTCTGATCAATCTGTCTGTGTATATGTGTGTGTGTCTATGTGTATGTGTGTGTGTTTATGAGTGTGTATGTGTTTATGTGTATGTATGTATCTATGTGTGTGTATGTGTCTATGTGTGTATGTGTATGCATGTATGTATGCATATGTGTGTGTATGCATGTGTATGTGTGTGTATGCATCATTATGTGTGTATGTGTCTATGTGTGTATGTGTGTAGGTATATGTGTGTGTTTTCTATGTGTATGTGTGTGTGTCTATGAGTGTGTATGTGTTTATGTATATATATGTATCTATGTGTGGGTATGTATCTATGTGTGTATGTGTATGCATGTATGTATGTATATGTGTGTGTATGCATATGTATGTGTGTGTATGCATGATTACGTGTGTCTATGTATGCATGTGTATGTGTGTATGCATCATTACGTGTGCATGTGTCTATGTGTGTATGTGTGTGTGTGTATGTGTATGTGTGTTTGTTTATGAGTGTGTATGTGTTTATGTGTATATATGTATCTATGTGTGTGTATGTGTCTATGTGTGTATGTGTATGCATGTATGTATGCATATGTGTGTGTATGCATATGTATGTGTGTGTATGCATCATTATGTGTGTCTATGTATGCACGTGTATGTGTGTATGCATCATTACGTGTATGTGTCTATGTGTGTATGTGTGTGTGTATGTGTGTGTGTCTATGTGTATGTGTGTGTGTCTATGAGTGTGTATGTGTTTATGTGTATGTATGTATCTATGTGTGTGTATGTGTATGCATGTATGTATGCATATGTATGTGTATGCATGTGTGTGTGTATGCATAATTATGTGTGTATGTGTGTATGTGTGTATGTGTGTATGTGTTTGTGTATATGTGTGTGTGTCTATATGTGTACGTGTTTGTGTATATGTGTGTGTATGTGTGTGTGTCTATGTGTATGTGTCGCTATGCGTCTATGAGTGTGTATGTGTTTATGTGTGTGTATGTGCCTATGTGTGTGTATGTGTCTATGTGTGTATGTGTCTATGTGTGTGTATGCATGTATGTATGCATAGGTTTGTGTCTGTGTGTGTATGCATTATGTATGCATATGTGTGTGTATGCATTATGTATGTGTATGTATGCATATGCATTAGGTATGCATATGTATGCATGGTGTATGTTGTGTATGTCTCTCTATGTGTGTGTGTGTATGCATATATGTGTGTGTATGTGTGTGTATATGTGTGTCTATGTGTGTATGCATGTGTATGTGTGTGAATGCATCATTATGTGTGTATGTGTCTGTGTGTGTATGTGTGTGCGCGTCTATGTGTGTGTATGTGTGTGCGCGTCTATGTGTATGTGTGTGTGTCTATGAGTGTGTATGTTTGGATGTGTGTGTGTATGAATGTGTGTCTATGAGTGTGTATGTTTGGATGTGTAAGTGTATATGTGTGTCTATGTGTGTATGCATGTGTATGTGTGTGAATGCATCATTATGTGTGTCTATGAGTGTGTATGTTTGGATGTGTGTGTGTATATGTGTGTCTATGTGTGTATGCATGTGTATGTGTGTGAATGCATCATTATGTGTGTATGTGTGTATGTGTGTATGTGTGTATGTGTGTGTATATGTGTGTGTACGTGTGTGCGCGTCTATGTGTATGTGTGTGTGTCTATGAGTGTGTATGTGTTTATGTGTGTGTATGTGTCTATGTGTGTCTATGTGTCTATGTGTGTATGTGTCTATGTGTGTATGAACGCATATGTGTGTATGTGTGTGTATGCATGATGTATGCATATGTGTGTGTATGCATTATGTATGTGTATGTATGCATGTGCATTATGTATGCATATGCATTATGTATGTCTATGTATGCATGTGAATTATGCATGTATATGTGTGTGCATGTGTATGCATTATGTGTGCATGTGTATGCATTATGAATTCTGTATGTGTGTATATGTGTGTGTATTTGTGTGTATGTGTGTGTGTGTCTATGTGTATGTGTGTGTGTGTCTATGTGTGTATATGTGTGTGTACATATGTATGTGTGTGTACATATGTATGTGTGTGTAAGTGTGTGTGTGTGCGCATACCTGCCAATGGTCTCGTTCTCTCTCTCTCTCTCTCCCTCTCGCGCGCGTGCTCTCTCTCTCTCTCTCTCGGTCTCTCTCTTCTTGCTCGCGTCCAAGTCGTGCCGGGAGAAATCAATTTTTTTTTTACATTCTAGAGCGTCGCATATGCGACACTCTGCAGTTTGCCAACGTCGTTGAGTTCGTCCCTAAGCAGCGACGGTTCTAGCGACACTTTTTAAATAGCGTTGCATAAGCAACTCTAGCGTCGCTTAGGCGATGGGTTCGGGCAAAAAAAAAAATCAAAATTTGTACCGTCACTTATGCGACGAGCACGTCCCATAAGCGACGGTTCCCGTTTTTTTTTCAATTCAGGGGCGTCGCTACGCCCCCCTTTTTCTTGTAGTGTATATGATGCGACATGTCTTGGTTGCAAAAGGACTATGGAATATTGTGTAGGGTGTTGAAAAACATCCTATTACACCTGCAAATAAAGATATTGAAGTTGATGCACATGGCATTGAAGATGCTGATATTCTTCAGATTCCTATTTGTGCTACACTCTCTACTGCCCCTACTACAAAGCAAATTTGTTGTGATGGCAAAGATGCTTAGCCACATGCATTGATGGCCTTGTCTGTCAAACATGCCATTATTCTTCACATTCGCTCTTGTAGAACAGCTAAGGATGCTTGTGGTACACTTACCACATGGTATCAGATTATTCAATGTTTGATCTCCCATCACATGTGTATCTCTTGTATTTGGATCTATTGATGGTCTCTCTATTTGTTGAGTCATGTCAGATCTTACTCGCTTTCCTCTCTTCATTGTCTGATAATGTAAATCGACAAATTTGATTTTGTCGATATATCCATGCATTGTGGTGGTATCCAATGCCAATGACTGCTACTTTGATTATCTGTCCAAAGATGCGAGTAAGCTCTTTTGACATTTGCTCATCTAATACCTGTGCTGCACCTGACACACTATCAAATTCATCTTCAATGCTGATATATGCTATTCTAGATAATTGGTTAATGAAATGTTTGTAATTAGATATATCCATGGTTAGATTATTTGATCTTCTCTCATTCCATACATGTAGGAGCACACAAAATCTTCCAAAAATTTTTGTTGGTGCTTATTTATTTTACCTCCCCTCTGTGAAAAAATAAAAAATAGACTATAACACTATCAAAATGGATATTAATACTTTAAACACAAATCTAATTCATAAAAGAAACAATAAAAATAAGTCTTATGAATAAAATTATAGATACTCAAATATATTCTAAGTACACATACAAATAGATACATGAGTAAGTGTATGGATAGATAAATCAATAGTATGTGTAGACAAATGATAGAAATATGGATAGTTAATTAGATAAGTACATTTATAATTAAATAAAAAGGGTAGTTATAATCTTGAAGTGAATCTATTTAACTATTAAGAATGTAAGAGTCAAAGAATCAGACATTCATAAAAGTTCTTATACGCTCACTCTAGTATCTATGATTTTTGTCACATGACTGCATATAACTATCGTGATAGTAAGAGTAAAAAAATCAGACAATCACAATAGTTTCTATACACCTTGTGATATACAATAATTATGCTCATAGGAATTTAAGTGACTATTGTGAGAGTAAGTATCAAAGAATCAGGCAATCACAATAGTCCCTATACACTCCCTATACCATTGAGAGAGTAGGAATGGAGGTGGTGGTTTAAATAATCTCAATAGATCTTTTGCTCACTCCTATACTAGTGTAAGAGTAAGAATCAATGTAGCGAGCAAGACAATCACAGTGGTGGTCTATTTTAAATTTTATTCATCAATGTATACAAGTAAGAAAGGCTTTCACGAGTTGAACATGTCTACAATTGATGACTAAAAAACATAAAACTCATTATATAAACAAATAAGACATACGTAAGAGATGCATATGTGAATCATAGAATATGCATGATACAATGAACAAAACAATAAATAAATAATAGATCAATACTTGAATGGTATGGTGAAAAAAAAGGCCTCTATGAAAGAAATGGTAGGATTATAGCTCTATAGACTAGCAAACAAGCGCATGCGGGATGACCTTTTCAATTGAATGTTAAAAAATATATTCTTCTGGTTACAGATCGGTTTTTGATCAAAAAAGTTTTTGATCAAAGGTGCTTTCGATCAAAAGTCCATCCACGTCCATTGTTTTGGTCTTTTTTTAGATAACCACGAATAAAACAAATATATTCGGTATTTTTCGATCATTCAATCGAACAAATGCAACCTAGTTGATTAGAAATAACCCCTACCCAATTCTGTGTTTCTTTAGGAGATATTTGTGCACAAAAAATTTAATTGGGTGCATCCAAGGTATCAATAGCCACATTGCTATCATAGTCCATTGTATGGCACCACTTGTGCATGGATATAACAAAAATGGGTGGATTCCCTTATTCGGAAAAGTGATAATTTTTATTGAAAATCATAGTCCCATGTTTTTGCTACATGATACTTTCTCTAATCTGAATATTTTTTAACACAATTTTTATTTTGTAACTTTTACTAAGGGAAAGTAACTCTTTGAATCCTATACAAGAGATATACTACTCCCAAATGTTCAATATTCAACCACATATGACTAGGAAGGTTTCTTCTAAACCTTCAAAACTTATTTCTTATTACCAAAGTTGTGTGAAATTAATCACTCATTTCTTTTAAAATTCTAATAAAATCTTTCAAAGAACTTTCAAATACCACTTCACTCATTGTAATTTTCTATTTCTTCTAGCATTTAATGGGTTCATGATAGAACACCTAGCTATGATGTTTAACTGAGTTATGTATTCCAAATGGCAAAACATCACCTTCCTAGAAGTTGTTATACATGCATTCATCTAAAGTTTTTATAAATATTTTATCTATCTTAATGAGAGATGAGTTGGATTCTCAAAAGGATTCCATCACCTAAATTAAACCATAATCGAACCACTTAATTTTTTGTGTTACAAAACATCTGTGTATAAATCCATGAAGCTTGTATCTTTTCATGTTGTTTCACCTTTACTCAAAAACATTGATTCATCAACTAACTCTTTACTAAGTTAATCTTTTGTTTTTCTTCACGTGTTTCCATGAAACTCCTTTCTACTACGATGCACTTTTCATACACAACTTTCATTCAAGCGATTGATTCATTTAGTATTTTTTATAAGTTGGTGCTTTTTCATTGGAGTAGTTTACTATATCTAACCTTAGTTGAAGAAATCTTTCTAGATTCTTCCTCTTTAGGAAACCATTCCAGATTTCTCATAAAGAACTAGAATTACTTTGAGATCGCATAGGCCAAGTAGGACTATGCTTGGGCCTACTTAAGTCTATTTGACGATACTAGAAGCTACTTATTTAATATTCTTCTTATCTTTTGGTTCTTGAAGTGATTTCAAGTCCTTGACCACAGTATCCTTAACTTCATATCTAGAGTCTCAGTTACTTTGGGGATTTTGCATTTTAACGTTTGTGTTGGAATTGGTCAGCATCTCAAGGGCTAATGTGCCATGCCATATTTCCTACACCCATGCGAGTACAAAATCCTTTATCGTTTACCACCATACTTTATGTTCAATGCTAATGTGAAAATGATATTTATCATGAACTCTAGATACAGCGCTCCATCTATCTATAGATCATCTTTGAATTAGATAATTGAAAAGAATTTGAAGCCAAAAAATTACTGATAAGGTTTATTGTGCCTAGGCTTTAGTGGCTTCCATAAAAAAAATATCATTTTAGGACCTTATGCTTTCAAGTTTACCCATTCTTTTTTGGACACCTCAAACATTTTCATAAAATAAGCATCCATCTCTATATCTCTAAGGTCTTTAAACGAAAAACAATGAAGTTCCAAGTAACTTTGAATTTCATATATTCATGATTTTTTGGTTTCTTTTTTCTAACCAACGTTTGTAGTGACTAAAGATAACCCTTGTTCCTAGGTTCCCTTTCTTTCTAATGCATTTAATAACATACTTGTTTTTGACAAATCAACAAGAATCCATGAATGGAATGCCTTTTTGGATTTCTTTTCTCTCTAAAATCCCTTTAAGAATAGCTAAACGTACGTTTTACCTTCACACTAAACTACCATTACCATGCTTACAATGTACGTACTTGGAAATCAATCTCTTTGTGTCTCTCGCTTCCCCTGAGAGAAGTTTGAGCTTTGGAATGCTTTTCGTAGATTTCTAATTGCAATCACATTTCACTATCTTCCTAATAATACCTCAATTTTTAGTGAGTTTTGCGTCCCATCAAGTTGGTTACTAGTGATCTTTTTGTTGTTTCCTTGTCGACTTACTTCTTTTTTTAACATCTACAAACTAGAAGATGTTTTTGACACTATATACCCCGTTTTTATCCATCATTCTATATTCATACAATGATTTTAACCTATTTCCTTTGAATAAGATTTTCATGATTTCCTTCCCTTTTGAAATTGTTTTTGTTTGATTAATGTGAGAGGAAACAAAAACATAGATGGATACACTCAACTTTAAATACATAGTCTCCTTTCTTCGCGAATGTCTCGCTTGAAGTAAAAAGTAAGCAAGCTACTAAAATGTTACATTCACTTGATTATTTTCATAACACAAGAAAACAAAAAGTGAATGTGGCCTCTTTATCCAATTGATCCTCCAATTGGAAGATACCCATGCTCTCATACTCTTCATGAGCCATAATTTGATTATATTTGTGAGGGATGGTAAATATTTTTTACATGGATATTCTTTAAGGGCTTGGAGTTATCAAACAACTACATGCAATAAATTAACTATCTAAAAAGTATATTACATCAAAAGCATTTAGAAAAACAGTTGGTACTTTTGACTTTTGAGATATAAAGTTTAAAGAAAATGAAAGAAATGCATATAAGATTGAGAATACAATGAGAATTAAGTAAGGCTTTTTTAGATTTGACTATAGATCTCGTGAGAAGAAAAATAGCACGAAAATTGCTAGAGACCACGTATCAAATATGCTAGGTTTAAACATGTTGAGTAGTTCTAACTGAGTATATTTTTGTAATCAAATTATGAATTTCTTGATGCCTTAAAAGCGTTGAAGTTGGATGAGAATGCACTTTTTGAAAGCTTCATTTTTTTTCAAAAAGCAGTAAAGGAAATTAAAATGTTATTAGAACCATTTTGAATTCAAGATGGTGTTGGAGTGAGTGGAAAGGGTTGTAGACCGATTGCAAAAGTGTGGTGAGGATTTTTTGAATTTGATAAAGTAAAAAGTTTTGAGTTTAGTAGACCTCATCATGTACGAAACTATAAGATTTACTTGAATAAGAAAATCCCATCCATATTTGGTGATTGTAAACATATTCCCAAAAACATGACTTGTGAGGTAGGAAAACAAAATTTGCATTTTACTAACAATAAGTTTAATAATGTATTGATAGGTATTATGATACTTCAAACATGTGTGGTTCAATTTTATGCTATTAAAGAAATTGAATGTTCTAGTCATTCTAAAATTTGTAATGAATCTTGATAAATCTATATTTCCAAAACATCAAAAGATGGAGAGAATGGGTATTGCACTAATGAATAGAGTTTTGGAATATAGCCTTGGTAAAATTCATACTCCATCTTTCAAATTACAATCAGAAATGGAGCTATGGTGGGTGGGAATATGAGAATCATAAAGCACTTACGTGGATGATCTCACAGAAAGACATTCAAAATGTTATTCAAGTGAATTACTGAGTGCTAAACATTGTGGAAAGTTTAGAATTTGGTGCGATTGAGTGGAGATTTAAAATCTCTAAAGTACATGTTTGATATAAGTGGGGGTGGAGATTCTAAGCGTCCTTGTCTATACTACATGCAAAGTCTTCAGGCAAGAGGGAAGATAGTTAGAATTAGACTATCCTTCTAAGTCAGCTCCTCATCAACATATGAACTCAAACAACTAGAGCTTTGGAGGTCACCAAACCGAAAGAATTTGAATTTCAATCGAAGATTTTTTGGAATGATATCATGCATATTCCCCTCAACGTCATGTTCACATCTAAAAGAGAAGATCTCCAAGGACTATATCCCGATCATTATCAGGAATTCAATTTAATTGCTTTCTCGTGGGAGTAAGATGTTTGCTACCTTTAATCATTTCTGGAAAGCTTTTCATCGCCCTCTTATATCTCTTCTGACGTTGTTTCTCTGAATAGACATTTTTAGTGAGTATGATTTCCCATTGTTAATAAAGATTTAGATCAATTGTTGTGACTTATTTATGTTTTGGGTGCTACCAATGAATTAAAGACTGGAAACTCTCCTTGTCGGGAGGGTATACTTGTTGAATTCCTTATAACATTTTGCACTGTTTTAGCGACACTTTTGTTGGATATTTTTAAAAAAATTGCTCTTAGTAAATGTTTTCATCTTTCCATGAAGGAAAGATTTATGAGAATCATTTATCTGAAAGGGGACATGTCTGTTATACATAACTCTGATCCCATTACTCATATAAATTTATGGATAAACTCTTTTTTTTTTAATATAAAGGAAGTTCGGCAATAGCCTACTCTCCCGGACTTGAATTAAATTAAGAAACAAAGGTACAATAGAAGGGGACTAGTGCCCACGGGACCCCCCAAATCCCACAAAGCAGGGGAAGCTTGATTGAATCCTAGGTTGCATTACAGAGAAGGTTAATCACCCTCTCATCGCCCTCATGCGGGGCCCACTTGGGTTTGAGCTTGTTGTTGATCAAAAGGAGGACTTGATGGTGCCTGAAGGGGGGGGATTTCTTACTGTTAACAATCCTTTTGCCAAGGAGGAATAGTGATTTCTCAATCGACCACTCCCTGGGGGGATCGCCGAAGTTGAGAGCACACCTCTCCCGCCAAATTTTCCACAGGACTTCCCCTCTGATGGCGTTCCAGAGTGTCGCAGAGCAGCCGATCGCTTCTCCCAAAAGGACTTGTTTCCAACTAAGCTGTTTTTGAAGTAGATGTGTGGGACATCTTCGATAGCACGGTGGCAGCGTTTGCACCAAGGAGGGATCCCACAAAGTTTGCTAGCCTTATGGTTGGTCCAAATTCCTCGATGAAGAATTTTCCATAAGAGGACAGACTTCTTAATTGTTTCACACCGATAACCGTTCCTCCAGACCCCCGCTGGTGTTTCGTTGGGATCCACACGTGGGCCGAGGAGACCTGTCTGAGCCGTTTCTGGAGGTCTTCTCCGTCAATTTTAATCTCTTGAATACATATAAAGTCTGGGTTTAAGCTAATGTCGCGAAGCCATTGACCAATGATGGTCGCTCTTGAGGGGTCGGTTAGCCCTCTAGCATTTAGCGAGATGACAATCATTTTTGTATTGATCCCTCTTTACGGGAGGGAGCTTTGTCCTTTCTTCTCTTGGCTTCTTCTTTCTTTTTCGCTGGGATCTGATCCTGACTTAGAAATCGGTTCTTGTGGGGGCTTTTCCAGGGTAACTCCATAGGCTGTTTTCCTTTGCGGGATGCCCCTTGCTGGGGAGACTTGGGCCCCGTGCTCGGCACCGTTTCCGGGATCGTCGATCCAATGATGGAACTTTCACTATCCATGTTGTCTTCGTTACTAGTGGTGAAACCATCTTCTTTGCTTGTAGTGTAGCCCTCCTGGGGGGTTTCTTTATTGTCAGGGATCTCTAGGGCTTTGTCATAGGTGTCTACCACAAGTAGCTTCCCACCTGGGTAGTCAAGCTCATTGATCTCCTTTTCTAGATTGCAATACAAATTGCTATAGGGGGTAAGTGGCAGGTTGTTTCTCTCACCGTTGGCCCTAGGGCTTCTTTTCCTTCTTCTTCTAACTTCAATAAAGCCATCAGCATCAGCTTGCGGATTAAGGAGGCCCTTGCCTTCCCCTTCCTTGGTCGAGTGGGTCAAATCGCCAATGTTGTCTTGAGCAGTTTTGGAGGCTTCTTGAAATCGCTTGTTTTTTTGCTTGAAAGGGCAATCTTTAATCCTGTGACCTTGTTGGCCACAACGAAAGCACGCGTTGGGAAGGTTTTTGTAGCTGATGTCCTGCTCCCATACATCTCCTTCGCCCATGTCCACTTTGATCGTTGATGGGAGCGGCGAACTGAGGTCGGCCTCGACACAGATTTGGGGGTGCCACCTAGCATTGAACGAGTGTCTTGCACCTTCATAGATGAGACCACCAATGTCTTCGCGTGAAGCCAGCGGCTTGCCGATAGGAGAGACAATGTCCCACACGAAGTTGTACAAGAAGTAAGGAAGGTTAGGGAGCTCAACCCAAAGAGGGTACCGAAGCGATTTCGATTTGCCGGGAGTAAAGTCCGGGGACCATCTGAATAGGCACAGGGTCGCCCGACCGAATTGCCAAGTGCCAACGCTTAGGGCTTGGAATGCCATCTCTTCATTTTCAAAGACTAGCAGCATGTGGCTCGCTGGTAAGAACTGACATTTGCTAACAATTAGTCCTCGAGGGAACCACTCTTTTCGAAGCCATTGTCGCACAGTTTCGAGCGGGGGCCTAGGGCCAAACACTTGGCCGACGAGGCAAACTTTCTTGAGCTCCTCCTGAGCCGACAGAACTGCGGGTCTATTGAGGGATACAATGGGGGATTATTGCATCTACCTTTCATGTGTAACTTTCTATCGTTCATTATTGTCAAGTGCAGGTGATCTCAAAGCCAGAGTTGTTTCACACCGCCGCTTGAAAACTCACCAGTGGGGCCACCCTACCATCACGCAACGCACTGACCTCACTATCTCTGATCACTACCCGATCGTTATCACTTTTCAACCTTCCAACAAGATCCGCAAGGCTCCGTGGTTCCATGCCAACGCAACCACCTTCTCTCTCCCCTCCGTCCATCAAGAAATTGTCGATGTGTGGAAGGTGGCGTTCGCCTCTGCCTTGGCCCCAGCCAAGTGCTGGAGAAGTGCGGTCAACAAGTCTCGTAAGATCATGATCAGAACTAAGAAGATGCTTGAGACGGTGCGGCGGGCTCGTAGGGAAGCTCTTTACCACAGACTCTGGCGGCTCAAGGAGGAAGTGAACAAAGGAAAACACCAAGCCCAGAAAGGTCTCCGAAAAATCAGAGCAGTGTTGAGATACGAGGAAGAAATACAAAGGAAAAACTTGCAAATCTTCTTCAAGGAGTGGTGGGCTGGCAAAGCCGACAAACCCACCAAAGAGATGTGCCGTATCCTTAAAAGGAAACACAACAGAGATTCGATCCCCCTACTGCTAGATCCACATGGCAATGTATGCAATTCGGAAGCAGATAATTTTGACATCATCGAAGGGCACTTCACGAGACTCCTAGGAACCTCGAACCCCCTCTCCCACCATAGAAGGGACTGTATGGCTGCCATTTCTAGGGTTTCCCCCCAGAGGATACCACCCAACCTCCACTCCCTGCTTCATGCCCCTATCTCTGAATCAGAAATCATTGAGGTCATTGATGCCCTCCCTCTCGGTAAAAGCCCGGGACCGAACGGACTCACTAACGAGTTCTTTAAATCCTTCAAGCTGGTGGTTGCCACCCCTCTTCGGATGGTTTGGCAAGAAGCGCTAAAGTTTGGTGCTCTTCCTTCTTGTCTAAATAATGGAATTATAAAGTTGATACACAAGAAGGGGGAAAAGAACAGAATCGAGAACTGGTGGCCTATCACGATGCTCCAAACAGGATACAAGATCATCGCCAAAGTCATTGCCAACAGAATCTCGTGCCACCTGAGATCTTGGCTTAGTGAGGACCAAAAAGGTTTCATCAAAGGCAGGTCTATCCTGGAAACCATTATGGATATTTGGGAAGGTATTCAATTTGCAAATGAGTCTAATCAAGATGTGGTTTTCCTCAAGATCGACTTTGACAAAGCCTACGACAGGCTAGAATGGGACTATATTCTGCAGTCGCTCCAAGATCTCGGATGTAGTCAGAAATTCACCAAGATGGTCGCGACCCTTCTCGGAAACGCAACGACCCAAATTAACGTTAACGGCAAACTTTCGAAGGCGATCCATCTTAGAAGATCTATCAGACAAGGGTGCCCTCTGGCCCCCCTTCTCTTTGCCATCGCCACTGAGGGGCTGAGCAGACTTGTGGCACATCATGTGGAGGCTGGCAATATCAAAGGCCTCCGGCAGCCTCACGACCACAGTCAAATCATCATGAGACTTTTTGCCGATGATATGAACGCGTTTGTTCACAATGATAATACCAGCCTGGAGACTTTCTGGAGGTGTCTTGCTACCTTTTGTGATGCCTCTGGATCCAAAATCAACCACTCTAAGACCGCCTTTAGGGCTATTGTGGGACATCATCCTGGCCTTCTCATTGATCATGGCTGTCAAATCATTCCGCAGGGCCAAATCTTTCGACTTCTTGGAATCCCCTTGGGGTTTGGCGTCTCTATGGAGCAGCGATGGAACTGGGTGTTGGCCAAACTCGAAAACAAGCTTAACTATTGGAGAGGTATGCAAATCAATCTCGCTGGGCGTGCGATGGTTATCAACACGTTCCTCCTCTCTTCTACCATCTATTTCCTTTCTTGTTGGAGACCGAATGAGCAAGGCCTGTCCAAACTGAATAGTATTTGTAGAAACTTTCTTTGGACGGGCGATCATAACAGAAGGGGGGTGCCTAAAATCAAATGGGCCATCTGCACTAGCCCTAGAGATAGCGGGGGGCTTGGTATCCTGGACATTGGGTGTATGGCTAACAAACTGGCAGCCAAATGGATGATTAAGGCTTGGTGCAATAGGGAGGCCTCGTGGGCCAAGCTGATCTTCAGAAACAAGAATGAGTTGGCCCTCATGGGGTTCCCAAACTGGAAGAATCTTGACATCATGACCCTGTTATTCTCCCCGATCCCCGTCTTCCCGAAAGGCTCTAATCTTGTGTGCTCCTTTTGGAAGGGTTGGAATAAAGTCAAAAGCTTCACAAGAATTAGTGAGGACTGGAAGTGGGCGGCCGGAATCAGACAAAACGACTCTATCTGGTTTCCGATACATGGCACCCGGAGTGTGGAGTCGTGGAACACTCAAAATGCCAAGAAGTTATGGAACAAAGGATTCAAAAAATGGAAACACCTCTGGAAACATGACACCAACACCTGGATCAACTTCGAGGATATTGACCCTCGCATAAACATCTCCTACGAAGAATGGAACACTTTGCAAAGCAGATGCCTCGCATGGGATCGCCACAAGACTCGCCTTCTCATGGGACACGACACACCGAACTCGCTTGGTCTCAAATGGCACAATGGAAATAGCCTACTCAAAATCCCGAACATCAAAGAAACGGCTGACCTCCAGATCAGCCTCAACAAGAAGTGGTGCCTGTCTTGGACGCGGCTTCGGCGGGACATGAAATTCATGGGTATCTGGCACCCCCTTATAGAGATTAAGAAGTCTGTCCTCTTATGGCAAATTCTTCATAGAGGAATTTGGACCAACCATAAGGCTAGCAAACTTTGCGGGATCCCTCCTTGGTGCAAACGCTGTCACCGGGCTATCGAAGATGTCCCACACATCTTCCTTACTTGCCCCAACTCCTTCAGAATTTGGCAGACGGTTGGAATGAAAATCAGACTTCAAAAACAGCTTAGTTGGAAACAAGTCCTTTTGGGAGAAGCGATCGGCTGCTCTGCGACGCTCTGGAACGCCATCAGAGGGGAAGTCCTGTGGAAAATATGGCGGGAGAGGTGTGCTCTCAACTTCGGCGATCCCCCCAGGGAGTGGTCGATTGAGAAATCACTATTCCTCCTTGGCAAAAGGATTGTTAACAGTAAGAAATCCCCCCCCTTCAGGCACCACCAAGTCCTCCTTTTGATCAACAACAAGCTCAAACCCAAGTGGGCCCCGCATGAGGGCGATAAGAGGGTGATTAACCTTCTCTGTAATGCAACCTAGGATTCAATCAAGCTTCCCCTGCTTTGTGGGATTTGGGGGGTCCCGTGGGCACTAGTCCCCTTCTATTGTACCTTTGTTTCTTAATTTAATTCAAGTCCGGGAGAGTAGGCTATTGCCGAACTTCCTTTATATTAAAAAAAAAAGGTAGATGCAATGGCATGGATCACGCTTCTGGACAAGGAAAAAGAAAGTTTTATTTCTTACAATCTATTTTTTTTTTAATTATATAATGAGCTCGAATGTTAGTTTATTGTTTCATTCATTGCAAGACATTGGTTTTCGCAGCGATTTGGTTTATGCAGGTTCTCTTTGTTCTAGCGCTCGTGCTGAGATCACAATTAATGGCATGCCTTGTTTAATCTCAGCTTGTGAGATATGTTAGGAGAGGGTGCCCTCTTGCACCTTTTCTATCTATCATATTTCGCTATGGCATATCAGAATATAGACTCTCTGTTTTAGATATCCGAAATTCTAAACCTTGGTGTCAATATCTGTTGTTCTTCTGCAACCATCATCTTTGGACGTTGCTAACATGAGGAACGGACAAACCTTCTTAATTCTTGACACAAATATTTTTTACCATTCTACAAGGATTGATTTTATCGCTCTATATGTTTATCGCATTGCTTCATGCATGATGATGTTTGGCTTTCTACTACTATAACAATTTTAAGCCTCGAATCTTTAAAATCCTCCTATGTTTTAAATGTCACTGTGTATAGTCTAGTTCGCTGTTCTTTATCACCCATGGTTTCATGGTGTACCATTTGATTCGAGCCTTCGGATTTCATGTTTGAGCGTTCAATCCATTAAGTGCTCCTAAGCTTTTACATGAATTTTTTTTGTCTTACTCGATCTAGGATCTGACCGTTTCCTTCCTCAAACAGATGAGCAATTAGTTTTGTTGTGTGTTAATCCAATCTTCATTGACCTATACTCTTAGCTTGGTTCAATGAGTTGAATTGGATCTTTGAATGTACTCTCTCTTTGGCTTCCTTGTTCTACGTGGTTACTTTTATCCTTTTTGTCCTTTCTCTAGAGAATGCATCCACTAATTTTATTAGATAAAATATGACTATCAAGATTAGGTAACTCTACTAGTTTCCTTGTGCCTACTTGGTTGAGTAGAATAGAACCATATTATCTTTTCTAATTTCTCTCCGCATGTTCTGTAGTGTGTATGCTAGGACAGACTCACTACTTTTTTTTTTTTTTCTTAAAGGAAGTTCGGTAATAGCCTACTCTCCCGGACTTGAATTAAATTAAGAAACAAAGGTACAATAGAAGGGGACTAGTGCCCACGGGACCCCCCGAATCCCACAAAGCAGGGGAAGCTTGGTTGATTCCTAGGTTGCATTACAAAGAAGGTTGATCACCCTCTCGTCGCCCTCATGCGGGACCCACTTGGGTTTGAGCTTGTTGTTGATCAAAAGGAGGACTTGATGGTGCCTGAAGGGGGGGGATTTCTTACTGTTGACAATCCTTTTGCCAAGGAGGAATAGAGATTTTTCAATCGACCACTCCCTGGGGGGGTCGCCGAAATTGAGAGCACACCGCTCTCGCCAAATTTTCCACAGGACTTCCCCTCTGATTGCGTTCCAGAGAGCCGCAGAGCATCCAATCGCTTCTCCCAAAAGGACTTGTTTCCAACTAAGCTATTTCTGAACTCTGATTTTCAGTCCAACCATCTGCCAGATTCTGTGGGAGTTGGGGCAAGTGAGGAAGATGTGTGGGACATCTTCGATTGCACGGTGGCAGCGTTTGCACCACGGAGGGATCCCACAAATTTTGCTTGCCTTATGGTTAGTCCAAATTCCTCGATGAAGAATTTGCCATAAGAGGACAGACTTCTTAATCTCTATAAGTGGGTGCCAGATACCCATGAATTTCATGTCCCACCGAAGCCGCGTCCAAGACAGGCACCACTTCTTGTTGAGGCTGATCTGGAGGTCTGACGTTTCTTTGATGTTCGGGATTTTGAGTAGGCTATTTCCATTGTGCCATTTGAGACCACGCGCGTTCGGAGCATCATGTCCCATGAGAAGGCAAGTTTTGTGACGGTCCCAAGCGAGGCATCTGCTTTGCAAGGTGTTCCATTCTTCGTAGGAGATGTTTATGCGAGGGTCGATATCCTCGAAGTTGATCCAACTGTTGGTGTCATGTTTCCAGAGGTGTTTCCATTTTTTGAATCCTTTGTTCCATAACTTCTTGGCATTTTGAATGTTCCACGGCTCCACACTCCGGATGCCATGTATCGGAAACCAGATAGAGTCGTTTTGTCTGATTCCGGCCGCCCACTTCCAGTCCTCACTAATTCTTGTGAAGCTTTTGACTTTATTCCAGCCCTTCCAAAGAGAGCATACGAGATTGGAGCCTTTCGGGAAGACCGGTATCGGGGAGAATAGCAGGGTCATGATGTCAAGGTTCTTCCAGTTCGGGGACCCCGTGAGGGCCAACTCATTTCTTTTTCTAAAGATCAGCTTGGCCCACGAGGCCTCCCTATTGCACCAAGCTTTAATCATCCATTTGGCAGCCAGTTTGTTAGCCATACACTCAATGTCCAGGATGCCAAGCCCCCCGCTATCTCTAGGGCTGGTGCAGATGGCCCATTTGATTTTAGGGACCCCCCTTCTGTTATGATCACCCGTCCAAAGAAAGTTTCTGCAGATGCTATTCAATTTGGACAGGCCTTGCTCATTCGGTCTCCAGCAAGAAAGGAAATAGATGGTAGACCAGAGGAGGAACGTGTTGATAACCATCGCCCATCCAGCGAGATTGATTTGCATGCCTCTCCAGTAATTGAGCTTGTTTTCAAGTTTGGCCAGCACCCAGTTCCATCGCTGCTCCATAGAGACGCCAAATCCCAAGGGGATTCCAAGCAGACGAAAGATTTGGCCCTGCGGAATGATTTGACAGCCATGATCAGTGAGAAGGCCAGGTTGATGTCCCACGATGGCCCTAAAGGCGGTCTTATTGTGGTTGATTTTGGATCCAGAGGCCTCACAAAAGGTATCAAGACACCTCCAGAAAGTCTCCAGGCTGGTATTGTCGTTGTGAACGAACGCGTTCATATCGTCAGCAAAAAGTCTCATGATGATTTGACTGTGGTCGTGAGGTAGTTGGAGGCCTTTGATATTGCCAGCCTCCACATGATGAGCCACAAGTCTGCTCAGCCCCTCAGTGGCGATGGCAAAGAGAAGGGGGGCAAGAGGGCACCCTTGTCTAATAGATCTTTTAAGATGGATCGCCTTCGACAGTTTGCCGTTAACGTTAATTTGGGTCGTTGCGTTGCCGAGAAGGGTCGCGATCATCTTGGTGAATTTCTGACTACATCCGAGGTCTTGGAGCGACTGCAGAATATAGTCCCATTCTAGCCTATCGTAGGCTTTGTCAAAGTCGATCTTGAGGAAGACCACGTCTTGATTAGACTCGTTTGCAAATTGAATACCTTCCCAAATATCCATAATGGTTTCCAGGATGGATCTGCCTTTGATGAAACCTTTTTGGTCCTCACTAAGCCAAGATCTCAGGTGGCACGCAAGTCTGTTGGCAATGACTTTGGCGACGATCTTGTATCCTGTTTGGAGCATCGTAATTGGCCGCCAGTTCTCGATTCTGTTTTTTTCCCCCTTCTTGTGAATCAGCTTGATAATTCCATTATTTATACAAGAAGGAAGAGCACCAAAATTTAGCGCTTCTTGCCAAACCATCCGAAGAGGGGTGGCAACCACCAGCTTGAAGGATTTAAAAAACTCGTTAGTGAGTCCGTCGGGTCCCGGGCTTTTACCGATAGGGAGGGCATCAATGACCTCAATGATTTCTGATTCAGAGATCGGGGCATGGAGCAGGGAGTGGAGGTTGGGTGGTATTCTCCGGGGGGAAACTCTAGAAATGGCAGCCATGCAGTCCCTTCTATGGTGGGAGAGGGGGTTCGAGGTTCCCAGGAGTCTCGTGAAGTGCCCTTCGATGATGCCAAAATTATCTTCTTCCGAGTTGCATACATTGCCATGTGGGTCTAGCAGCAGGGGAATCGTCTCTCTGTTGTGCTTCCTTTTAAGGATACTGCACATCTCTTTGGTGGGTTTGTCGGCTTTTCCAGCCCACCACTCCTTGAAGAAGATTTGCAAGTTTTTCCTTTGTATTTCTTCCTCGTATCTCAACGCTGCTCTGATTCTTCGGAGACCTTTCTGGGCTTGGTGTTTTCCTTTGTTCACTTCCTCCTCGAGTCGCCAGAGTCTGCGGTAAAGCGCTTCCCTACGAGCCCGCCGCACTGTCTCGAGCATCTTCTTAGTTCTTATCATGATCTTGCGAGACTTGTCGACCGCACTTCTCCAGCACTTGGCTGGGGCCAAGCCAGAGGCGAACGCCACCTTCCACACATCGGCAATCTCTTGGTGGACGGAGGGGAGAGAGAATGTGGAAGCGTTGGCATGGAACCACGGGGCCTTGTGGGTCCTGTTGGAGGGTTGAAAAGTGATAACGATCGGGTAGTGATCGGAGATGGTGAGGTCAGTACGTTGCGTGATGGAAGGGTGGCCCCACAGATGAGTAAAGCTCTGAGAGATGTAGCATCTATCAAGTCTAGCTTTCCTCAGATCCTCGCCCGCTTGGAGATTCGACCAGGAAAAGCCATTCGAGTCTTTGAATTCGACCAGATCCAAGTGGAGTTTGGTCATGTCCCACGTTTCTTTCTCCCGACTGTCAATGACCCGGCCCTTGCCCAACCATCTGTCCATAGGGTCCTCCACCATGTTGAAGTCTCCACATATAAACACGTTGTGGGGAAGCGAGTCAAGAGAAGTCCAAGTGTTCAGCCTCTCCAAATCCCCGTTAGGGGCGTATAAAGGAACCATAGTAACACTGAGGGGAGCACCAAAAGAGACCGCAATCGAGCGGTGATTTACATCTTCAATGGAGTTTTCGAGTTTTTCAAGCCAGGGTTGTTTAACACCGATGGCCGTTCCACCGGACCCCCGCTGGTGCTTAGTTGGGATCCACACATGGGCCGAGGAAACCTGTCTGAGCCGTTTCAGAAGATCTTCTCCGTCAATTTTAATCTCTTGAATGCATATAATGTCTGGTTTTAAGCTAGTGTCGCGGAGCCATTGACCAATGATGGCCGCTCTTGAGGGGTCTGTTAGCCCCCTAGCATTAAGCGAGATAACAATCATTTTTGTATTGATCCCTCTTTGTGGGAGGGAGCCTTGTCCTTTCTTCTCTTGGCTTCATCTTTCTTTTTTGCTCGGATCTGTTCCCGACATAGAAATCGGTTCTTGTAGGGGCTTTTCCAGGGTAGCTCCATAGGCTGTTTTCCTTTGCGGGATACACCTTGCTAGGGAGAATTGGGCCCCGTGCTCGGCACCGTTTCCGGGATCGTCGATCCAATGATGGAACTTTCACTATCCATGTTGTCTTCATTACTAGTGGTGAATCCATCTTCTTTGCTTGTAGTATAGCCCTCCTGGGGGGTTTCTTTGTTGTCAGGGATCTCTAGGGCATTGTCGCAGGTATCAACCTCGAGTGGCTTCCCGCCTGGATAGTCAAGCTCGTTGATCTCCTTTCCTAGATTGCAGTACAAATTGCTGTTGGGGGTAAGTGGCAGATTGTTTCTCTCACCGTTGGCCCTCGGACTTCTTTTCCTTCTTCTTCTAACTTCAGTAAAGCCATCAGCATCAGCTTGTGGATTGAGGAGGCCCTTGCCTGCCCCTACCTTGGTCGAGTGGGTCAAATCGCCGTTGTTGTCTTGAGCAGTTTTGGAGGCTTCTTGCGAACGCTTGTTTTTTTGCCTGAGAGGGCAGTCTTTAATCCTGTGACCTTGTTGACCACAACGAAAGCACGCGTTGGGGAGGTTTTTGTAGGTGATATCCTGCTCCCAAACATCACCTTCGCCCATGTCCACTTTGATCATTGATGGAAGCGGCGAAGTGAGGTCGGCCTCGACGCAGATTTGTGGGTGCCACCTAGCATTGAACGAGTGTCTTGCACCTTCATAGATGAGACCACCAATGTCTTCCCGTGAGGCCAACGGCTTGCCGATAGGAGAGACAATGTCCCACACGAAGTTGTACAAGAAGTATGGGAGGTTAGGGAGCTCAACCCAAAGAGGGTACCGAAGTGATTTCGATTTGTTAGGAGTAAAGTCCGGGGACCATCTGAATAGGCACAGGGTCACCCGACCTAACTGCCAGGTGCCAACGCTTAGGGCTTGGAACGCCATCTCTTCATTCTCAAAGACTAGCAGCATGTGGTTTGCTGGTAAGAGCTGACATTTGCTGACAATTAGTCCTCGAGGGAACCACTCTTTTCGAAGCCATTGTCGCACAATTTCGAGCGGGGGCCTAGGGCCAAACACTTGGCCGACTAGGCAAACTTTCTTGAGCTCCTCCTGAGCAGACAGAACTGCGGGTCTACTGAGGGACACGACGGGGGATTCAACACTTTCGGATGCCCCAGGGGCGGCACACGACCCCCCCTCCAGTAGAGCGGCTAGGAAATCGGTCTCCCCGGGGGGAGGGGCCCGATTACTTTTCACGAGAGAGGCAGAAGCCACGTCCATGGCCAAAAGGAACTTGCACCACCTTTACTATTCAAAACCCAAGGGCAGGCCCCTCCAACATGGAGGAGAAACTGACCACAGACCAGGAAGACACCGAAGCCAAACACCCCAGAAACCGAGAAGCCCACAAAGAAGGGAAGCCCTATTCCCCTTTTCGATCTTTTCAATTTCTTTTTTATATTTTCCTTCTCTCTTTTTCTTTTTTCTCTTTTTCTTTTTTTTCTTTTTCTCTTTTTTTCTTTCTTTTTTTTTTTTTTTCTCTCTTTTTTTTTTTCTCTTTTTTTCCTCTTTTTTTTTTTTCTCTCTTTTTGAACTAAAGCGAAAAAAGGCAGACAGGGGCGGCCACGGCGGTCACGAAGGCACTTTTCCAACTTTCCACCCCTAAAATATTTCTCCTCTTTTCATTTTCAATTTTTTTTTAAATTAGAGCTTCTCCTCTTTTTTCTAAAATAGTGCTCCCGATCGGCGCACACGCGATCGGCCGACCCAGACGATCGGGCGGTCGGCGACACCCACCGAAAAATCGGCGATCGGCGAAACTTGAGAGACACCACTCGGATATCGCGATACCCGAGAGAACACCCGGCGATACCCGAAAAAAGCGGCGATCGGCGATACTTGAGAGATATCTGGCGTCTGCGGGTATCGGCGACACCCAAAAAAACGAACCTTTTCTAATTTCTTTTTCTTTTTTTCTTCTTTTTCTTCTTTTTTTCTTTTCTCTCTTTTTTTCTTATCTTCTTTTTTCTTCTATCTTTGGGACTCCCGGCGATCGCAAGCGGCGGCCGGCGCAGGGTATCGCGACCGGAGGTAGGTATCGCGATCGGGCGATGGGGCGATCGGGCGGCCGACAATGGGTATCGCGACCGGAGGCGACCGGGGGAGCGGGGGTATCGCGACCGCGGGAGCAGGTAGGTATCGCTACCGGAGGTATCGCGACCGGCGATCGGGCGGCCGGCGATGGATATCGTGACCGGAGGTAAGTATCGTGACCGGGGGAGCGGGGGTATCGCGATCGGGCGGCCGGCGAATGGTATCGCGACCGGAGGTAGGTGTCGCGAGGGGACAGACCCGATATCGCGACACGATGCAAGTCTCGACCTGAAGTATCGGCGACACCTCCAGTGGAGGTATCGTGATACCAGGGAGACGATCGCGGCGAAACTCAAGGGCGACGATACACAGAAACACAGAGACTCAGGGCGAGAGACTCAGAGGCCAGGGCACACGAAACTCGAGAGCGAAGCTCAGAAGCCCCCTGACTCCCATTGATTTGACAACATGGTCTACTTCAAGTTGATAGCTTTGCACGTTTGGAGCTCTTCTTCTCTAGGCCACCATAGCTGCTTCGTCGTCTGTCCAACGGCTTCTCTAGGCCTGCTACGCCATCGCCAGAGTTCACAAGCCCGCCATAGCTGCGTCGCCAGAGAGCTCCGAAGCTGTCAGTGTGCATTCACAAGCCCGCCATAACTGCTGCGTCCACAATCTTCGACTCACTACTTTTTTAGATCTCTACCTTTGATATGATCATCATTGTAACCCTCTTGTCTTTTCTGTCCACCATTATTTTATCCTTATCATAGCTCTCAAGTTAATATCATGCAATATCTCTGATTGTTCTATTTTACGCTAAATCCCATGCCCCTCCCTCTCACATGATTGTTCTCCTCTTAATGTAAAGACTATAAACCCTATAGGGTTGTATAACGTTTTATCCATGTACCATGTTAAATAGGGGGCTCGTTAAATATCTTTATCAGAATATGATAGGACGCACTTGCATGATCCAATTGCTTGTTCAAGTCCTAACTTATGGCTCTTCACCATCTTATTGAACATTTTATTTAAAACTTTCTCGGTGTTGTTATGTTTTGCATGAGTTTGGGACGATATAGGGCTTTACTAATTTAGAAACTTCTTTATATATAGAAACACATATACATATAGAAGGCATACCACCATAATCTCGATAACTATATCATTTCTGCAACCCTAGTGGATGAGAAGTTGTTAACTATCATTCTTGCATGAACCATCTCCAAAATAGGGACCATTTAAAAAGTAGGCGAAAAACTCATGATCAAGCGTGCACAACATAAGAATACTATATTTTCCTGTCTTCTATAATTAAGTGTTCGTTAAGGTATATTGGTTTCTCTTCTTTTGTAAAGATATATTATAACATATAATAAATCCTTCTCAATAGGCCTTATGTTATAATAACTTTTTCATTGATTTATGTTTTGGAACTACTTTCCAATTACATCCTTTGGAGTTTTTTCTTACTTGCATCTAGGAACATTTTTCATGTACATCTTTTTGCATACATCGACATCCATTTGCATACATAGATAGTGTAGTCCAAAACATTTCAAATTTTATAGATCTTTAGAATGTGGATGATGCATGCTTATAAAATTGCATTCTCCTTTTCAATACGATTCATGCTCTATACATGGTATATACAACTTGAAGAAAAAATTCCACCTACATCTTGATGTTAATTTATTCCTTAATTATTGTTAAAGCTCCTTGTCTCCATTATCAGCATTGGACTTTGGGCTAGACAATGATCAAGTAATTAATATGTCAACATTAGGACTAGATATTATGCTCAATCTGTAAATTCCTCTTATTGATAGATATTACCATCTAATGGATCACCTTGCATGCATGTTTGGGCCTTTTAATTGTGATTCTAGATGGATATGCTTTGTTCCCTTTTTAATCATAACTTAAAGTTCAAATTCTATCAATAGCTTTAACAATTTAACCAATCTTTTATACTACATGACACGTTCTGAAAGTCTTTGAAGGAAAGCTTTGTTTCATTTGCGACGAGATTCGTCTTCGCACTTCATACCTGGGGTGTTCTTGATGTTTCTTGAATATTCCCCGTTGGTTTTCTTGGTTCCTCTAATGAATTTGGAAGATCTTGAATATTCCCCGTTGGTTTTCTTGGTTCTTCTAATGAATTTGGAAGATCTTATTCCTCATCTACGTAGGGCAGGCAGAACGTAGATCCCACTTTAGTATGCTTTTATTTCCTGTTTGTTGTGCGAAATGTGCAGGAAAGGAGATGGGGATATAGAAATCCCCCCACCCCCCCCCCCCCCCCCCCCCCCCTTTTTTTTTTATATTGAAATGTGGGGAGATGAGACTCAAGGAAGATAATAAGGCTTCCTTTTTCTTGTTTGGTGTTAGAAAACAAGTCATATCACTTAGTAAAGCTTAAGCTCTGAAAATGTTCCTCACTCGAAAGCTCGTTTACCCACATCCCTCCATAGAAGCGATTAATCTATGGTTCAAGAAATGATGGTTTGCAAGAGTAATTATGGTTGTAAAAAATTTTAACGAATAACATTCTTCTCATTTTGAGGGCAACGAGATGGTTGGTTTTTTTTTATAGATTTTCATATTGGACTTTGGAAACCTGAAAGAAACAAAGTGTTCCTTTTCAAATGGTTTCCTGAACACCGTTCCACAAGAAAAAATCGTAAAAATTCCCATTTGTTGGTGGAATTATCAATCTCCATTTCTTTTGTAATGTTCATGAATGCGGTTGTCCCCATTGGCACGTTTTTGGCTACCAAAGGCCATGAGAGGAGCCTAATCTATGAAGAATCTTCCTACTCTCTCAATGCTAGATGGCACTAAAAAATTTGTGTTGAATCATACTTGAACCAAGATTGTCCTTACTTTAAAAGTATTAAAATAGATTATGAGACCATTGTCAAGCATAAGGTCTTAAATTTTGGTTCCTGCTTGGACATCTTCTCCTTCTTTGCTACGCTCCAATATTGCCTTCAAAATCACCTCTCGATCCCCCCCCCTCCCCCTCCCCCCCCCAAAAAAAAAAAAAAATTCTTTGTGACTAAGGATGCCAAGATATTATCTCTGGTCAACGAATCACATTTCTTAGTATTCCACTAGGTTTTGGGGTCTCAATGATTCAAAAGTACGATTGAATCCTATATAATCTTGAATCTAAACTTCATTATTAGAAAGGTATGCAATTAAATGTCAAAGGTTGGGCGGATGGTCATAAACTTTCCATTGGTCGGCCTAGAACAACATGAAGCAACACTACGCTATTAGCAGTGCATGGAAGAGCACATATAGTATAAGGCAAAATGATTTCATTTGGCTTCCAACCTATCACATCAGGGAAATTGGTGAAGGATTCTTTAGTTGAAAGGGACTTCAGTGTTTGTATGTTTGTAGGAGAAGAATGGAGAAGAATAAAATATATAAATACACCGCAAGCCTCTCTATCTTGATTAACAATAAGAAATATAAAATACTTGTCTAGAATAAGACATAACTGTTCTTTGTGTGTACTGCATAAGCTAAAGAGGAAACACAAGTATAGAAAATACCACAATTTCTTGTGCAGTCAACCTCCTCATTATCGATCCTCCACCTTGTTTAGTAGGTTTCCCTTGTGCACACCTTGCACTCACGCTTCAAATAAAGTTGAAGGGAGGATCACTCTTTGTTATCGGCATGCAGCAGTTCCTTGATGGTACTTGTTCCACCTTAAGTGCTCTCCTAGTTGCTATCTATGTACTCAATGTTCAAGTCTCTTGCTGACTCTTGCTCCTTATCTTAAATCCTTAGTCCAAGAATTGATCATTCTTTGGCTGTGTCCATCACCTAACGGGCTCTCTATCCAAGAGAGCAAAGAATCAAGCCATGAGCAATGATGTGTCACCTTGACACCTTTTTTGTAAAACCTTCAAAATGACCTATGAGCAGTCCACCAAGAGAATGAAAGAACAGTCACAAGGGAATAACCAAAAAAGGAGAAGGGAATAACCACAAGCAGTCCACCTAGTCCACCAAGAGAATGAAAGAACAATCACAAGGGAATAACCAAAAAAGGAGAAGGGAATAACCACAAGATGAGTGAAGAAGAAGAAGCAAAAATTTGGAGGGTAGGAAGGAAAGGTTAGGGAGGGTTAAGGGGCTAACAATAATAGGACACAAAGGGGTGAGGGTGAGGTTTGGGTTTAGGTATAAAGGAATACATAAGGAGTATGAATTGGGATAGTTTATAGTGATAAAACTGCCAAAACATGGGAGATACATATGATCCATATTTAAAATGAATATCATGTGTGAAAATATGGAGGGATTAGATCATGTGGACCACTTATGGGATAAACATCACATGTCAAAGGTGGAAAAAATATGCTCTTTTTAACCAAAATAAGGAAAAAAAAAGTATAGAACTTGGTGAAATTAATACAAAAAATGAGTCCAAGAGTGTCGAGAAACATAAAATTGACCCTAAGTTTGCAAACAATGGCCACTTGAAGCACAATATAGAGCCAATGGGATTATATCGAACAACGACAAAAGAAAAAGAACCGCACCATACGATAAAATTTATACTATGGTGGGTTTGGGTGGGGGAGGGGGAGTGTGAGAGTCTGCTCGAAGGGCAGGCCTTCCTTGCCTTACTTGTAGGGAGATGGATTACAACAAAGTTAAAGGGGCAATTCCCTTATGTTACCTAAGACTGATCAAGAATTAGATTGAGTTTGCCCGGAGGTTGGTTGCATAGCAAAAGTAGGACTAAACCTAGAAGAGAGAAGGGAGGGCCGTTGAAGGTGGGCCGGCTTGGCAGTAGGTTGTCATCAAGTCCAAGGTTTTTGATAGCCAAGAGGAAGAGTGGCTCTCCATTTCCACACACATCCAAAGCACCTTTGAGTTATGAGGCAAGATGAGGGATGGGTGAGCCGGATGCTCGCCCACCTAGCCATCAAGGTACAAGACCCGCCAAAGATTGATGGAGGGTGCTCTCATTTTTGGGCATCTACTAATGATGCCAGGAATATCTGACATCCCCATCAAAAGTGAGGAAGAGAACGCTAAGCACTTATGCCATTGGTGCTTTTTTGCCTAGACATTGGGGGCATTCCTAGCTAGTCCACCATCGAGAGGCATGCACGGTTACCACTGGCCTTATAGTTGCACATAATTTGGCACGATAGGGCAAACCACGCAAGCACCATGGTGGGCTAGATAGAAAACCAAGATGAAGGTAAGGGTGCATGACATCCACTCCTCATTTCACAGACATCTCATCCTCTAGAAGTTCATCTACGAGCCCTAGAATGATTCCCATTTGTGGTGAAGCCAAAAGGGTGAAAATTGTGATGGTTCTGAGACTTTGCATGGTGTTCTTCACCTCTAATTTCGTGGCAGTGTGCTTAGTACCATGCATTGTCATGTGAATGCATATTCAAGGGAAACTTAACTTACGCAAGTGAGGTGCCAACCTAACAACACTAGTTTGGCTCAGAGCAAAAGGGACTACTTAGGATTCAAATGGATATCATGCCCCACTCCTACTGCATTGGGACATGCCAAGCTCCACATGATAGAGATCTTGCATAAATACAGACCTTGCAGTTTGGGTCATGAGACTTTGCCTCTGATTAGGGTCAATGTGCCACTTTTGTTTCAAGGACTCTTAAGAGGATCCTATCATCAAAAAGATGGCTAGTCCTTCTAAATCAATTTAGGATTGGTCATCCGTAGTCCAAGTGGAACATTAAGTCCCCAAGATCATTCTAAGTAAAAATTGCCCCCCACCCAAGTAGATATAGCAATAAGGGTCCAAGCCCATTTTGTAATGGGAGGGGCCTTGCTACCACTCCATGCATACCCTTTGTGTCCATTCCAACTATCGATAATTATCAAGGCACAATGAAGCCCACATTTCAAGTGTCGACCAAGGTAATTCCCACTTAAGTAAAAGGGACCTATCGAGGGCCCACAATGCTGTTGATATATTTAGGTAGTGATGTGTGTGAACACTCTAGGACCACCAAGACACTTTTTTCCCTCTTTAGAAGGTCCCCCCCCCCCCCGGGTTGTATATATGTGTATTGCCCTAATGGGCTACTAATGTTTGTACAATTTAGTGGTAATACATTCAGCATTGTGTGTTGTGCTCCAAGCTTCTTCTTTTTCCTTGTGCTGTTCACGTGCTTCCGCAGATGTCTAACTCCAATAATTGGTATCAAAGGAGGTCAATGCTTCATCTAGGGCGTTGTCTACACCTCTTTGGTTGCAATCTCTAAATCACATGAAATTTGGTAAGCAATCTGAGCTTGTTTCCACCTTCGAACGCACTATCACAGTGCTCGTGTAGGCTATTTTATCTTTTTGTGCCAAAGGTATATACCGATTTTGGTTTGCCAATATAAGCGTCTCGAAGTCTCCCACATGTTTAGAAAAATTTGTCTAGGCATTCATGTTCCACTTTTTGAGATACAATCAATTTTTTGCATCGGCAGTCATGTTCCACTTTTTGAGATACCATCAATTTTTTTCATCGGCTATGGTTGAAAGCAGTGATGTATTCCGTATGTTGGTTGTTGAGGATAAGTTGGATGGTACTAACTATCTATTATGGGCTTATATGATGCGTCATGTATTGGTCGCAAAAGGACTATGGAATATTGTGCAGGGTTTTGAAAGACATCGTGTTACACCTGCGAATACAGGTACTACAAATACAAGTGCTGGAGCTGATAAGGATGGTGTCGAAGATCATTGATGATATTCTGGAGATTCCTCTTCATGCTGTTCTTTCTATTGCAGCTACTGCAAGCGAATTTGTTGGGATGGCAATGATCCTCAGGTACATGCATTGATAGCTTTGTTTGTCAAATGTGACATTATTCCTCACATTTGCTCTTGTAGAATAGCTAAGGATGCTTGGGATACACTTACCACATTGTACCAAGCTGGGAATGAGGCTCATGTTGCTTACCTCCAAAAATAATTGGAGAGTGAGCACATGAATGAAGGTGATTCTATGGACAGTTTTCTCACAAAGATCAAGGATTTGAAAGAGCAGATGATTTCTGCTGATGAAGTTATACTAGATAGCTCACTTTGTGTAGACCGTTCTCAATGGTCTTCTTGACTCATATCAGAGTTTTGCTTCTACTCTTTGTTTAATGATGAAAGGCAATCCAGATGCCTTGTCATTTGAGGAGTTAGTCTCTATTCTATTCCAACAAGACTAGTCTAGGCAAAATAGGTCTATTATGCATGTTGCAGATCAAGCTTTTGTGGCTAGTCAGAAGGGCAAAGGTAAATGGAGATCTTCTACTAGTAAGCATAAAGCTGCAAATGTTGTACATTCGAAGAAGAAAGACAAAGATGGGAAGAAATAAAAAAAGTAAAAATTGTTTTGCAAATACTATAAAGCAAATGATCATGTCATCAAGAGCTGTCCAAAACTGGGTGCTAAAGAGCCAAAGAAGAAAGATGCCAAAATAGTTGTTGCAGAGGCCTCTACATCGAAAACAGAGTCTGCTAATCTTGTGTAGGAAGAGGAATGGGCGTTTACTATTGTTTGCAGTTTTGACCCATCTTCTCATGAGCACTGCATGTTTGTAGTAGACTCAGATGTTTGGTACTTTGATAGTGGGGTGACCAAACATATTACCCTGCACTAGAGTTTCGTCTCTTCACTCGAGCTTGTCCCTACAAAGAATATTGTTACATGTGCCAACAACTCCTCCTATCATGTTATGGGAGTTGGTAAGATCATTTTGACTACTACTCATGGTAGTTCTTTCACTTTGTCAAATGCTTTGTTTGTGCCAGGGATCATGAAAAATCTGTTATCAGTTTTTGCATTAGCCAAGATTGGCTTAGTTGTGAAATTTGTTGATGTCAGATGTACAATTCATGATTTGTCAAATGGCGATGTCATTATTACTTCTAACATTTTATGTCGTGGGCTATATAACATCATAGACTATGAAAGATTTGTAAATGATTTGGCATGTGTAGTACATGGCTCTCAGGCCATGTCAGATGCAAAGCTTTGGCATGCACACTTCGGTCATCTAAATTTTGCTAGTTATCTATGCCTGTAGAAATATGAAATTGTTTCCTCTTTGCCCAAACTTGAGGCACCTGGTAAACATGTATGTGAAGGCTACATTTTGGGCGGAATGCAGCATTCTTCCTTTCCAAAAGATGGTTCAGTTCGGGCTACTTAGAAATTGCAGCTTGTACATAGTGATGTCTATGGTCCTATGCAGACACCCTCTATTGAGAGCTATCTTTACTTCTTCACTTTCATCGATGATTTTTCTAGGCATGCATGGCTATATCCGTTGAAGGAAAAGTCCAAAGTGTTTATGTGCTTCAAATAGTTTCTGTTTTTGGGTGAAAATATATCAGCATGTAGAATGGGCACCCTCCGTTCTCATCGAGGGGGAGGGATATATGTCTTCTGACTTTAATGCATTTCTCGCTGAACGTGAGATAAAACATCGGTGTACACTGCCATATACACCTTAACAAAATGCAGTTACTGAATGAAAGAATAGGTCACTCATGGAGACGGTGAGATCTATGGTCAAGATTTAGGCTTTACCACATAGTTTTTGGCTTGAGGCTGCTATGTGTGTGGCATATGGACTGAATAGGTGTCCCACTAAAGCGCTACAATCTATCACTCCATATGGGCTTGGGATGGTTGCAAGTCATCTATTGCTCATCTATGTGTTTTTGGTTGTCTGGCATATGCATTACTGCTTGAACAACATCGCAGAAAATTGGATGATAAAGTAGTAAAATGTATTTTTGTTGGGTATATTTCTAAAAGTAAAGGCTATCGTTTGTATCATCCACAATCTAAACGCATTTTGGTTAGCTATGATGTTGTTTTTGTGAAAGATGTTATTCAGCCATTGCTTTCATGTACTAAGGAGACGTGTTAGCTCCAAAGACATTTATGATACTTTGCTGCCTCTTTTTATAGATGGACAGTCTAGTGTTGGTCCTAATGAGGCAACTTCTTAGCCTTTGCAAGTTTCATGTGATGATGCAGATCATAAAATTTCTTATGCAGATTTACATGGTGCACTTGTTGATGAGAGAGCTCATATTGAGCAGGCAAAAACTTTGCCAAAATGGTTGGTGCAGACCTTGCGTGACAACAAATTAGATGCACCTCTATCATATCGTACTTGATCAGGCCCTCATAGCGCCTCTTTTGCACGCGATTTCTATGCTATTGCTGCCTCTAGTCTTCGTGATGAGACTCAAATTATTTCTTTTGATGAAGCACAAAATTTTGACCATTAGATGGCTCCAATGGAATCTGAATATGATGCTATCATGAAAAATGGTACCTAGTCTTTACCTGACTTGCCTCCTGGCAAGAAGACCATTGGCACTAAGTGGGTATGCAAGCTAAAGTGTAAACGTGATGGGACAATTGATAGGTATAAAGCTAATCTTGATGCAAAGGGTTATGTAGAGGAAAGAGGCATTGATTTTGATGAAACCTTTGCAGCTACTAGCCGAATGAACACTATTTGTAGCATCTATGCACTTGCACCTCATCATGGTTGGAATGTACATCAGTTGGACATTAAAACAAAATTTTTGAACGGTGACTTGCATGAAGACGTGTATGTTTTTTAGCCTCATGGCTTTGTGCAGATAGTGCATGAAAACATGGTGTGCAGGTTAAAGAGGGCATTATATTGTTTAAAGCAAGCACCACGTGCTTGGTATGAAAAGATACATGCCTATCTCATTGCACATGGTTTTGAGAGCAATCCAACTGAAAACACCTTATATGTTAAGCATGCTAATGACATGCTTCTGATCATTGTGGTGTATGTTGATGACATGCTGCTCACTGGTCCTCATGACATGCATATTGCTGATTTTAAGGCTGATTTGGTTGCCTCATTTGGGATGTCTGATTTGGGGCATTTGAATCACTATTTGGGCATTCAGTTTATGGAAGTTGATGGTGGAATGGACTTGTGTCAAATGAAATGTATTGACACATTAGTGCACCATTTTGGCTTTGAATAATGTAAGCCTGTTGCCACTCCTATGGAGACATGTTTACAATTGAGTCTTCATGATGTTGGAGATGCATTTGAGGGTGTTCCGTATCGGCAGGTTGTTGGATGCTTGATATACTTATGCATTACTCAGCCAGATATTTAGTTTGTTGTCTCATAGATGAGCATGCTTATGCATTGCCCAGGTGTCAGGCATTGGCAGGCGATTAAGCACATCTTTCGCTACTTGAGTGGTACCCGAATACTTGGATTGTTTTATCCCAAGGGGGGATCACTAGCACCAGATTTGCATGCTTTTTCTTATAGTGATTGGGCTGGTTGCTATGAAACTCGTGTGTCCACTAGTGGCTTTTGCTTCATGCTTGGTAGCTCATGTAAATCTTGGCTGAGCAAGAAGCAGCCTACTGTGGCCACTCCTAGTTGTGAGGCTATGTATAGGGTAGCTTTCACAACAACTATTGAGTAAGTGTGGCTTAAATGACATATGGCTGATTTAGGTGTTGGTTAGTCTTTTGCCACCATCATCTTCATTGACAATCAGAGCGCGTTGGCAGTTGCGAGGAACCCTATGTTCCATGCTCGCACTAAGCACATTGAGGTGCATTATCATTATGTCAGGGAGAGGTTCTCTGCTGCGGAGATCAGCTTGGCATATGTGCCCATGCAGGAGAACATTGGCTCCACCTTGGGAGAATTTTGAAGCTTTCCACAAACCTTTGGGCTTACTTCCTTTTGTGGATCGATTCCACATAGATTGGCACTTCCTTATACATGAGTGCGAACTCCTTGTTCACCGCATCACTCCCAGGGGGATTTATTGATATATTTAAGTAGTGATGTGTGTGTGATTTCTTCATCGCATCACTCCCAAGGGGATTTATCTAGGACCGCTCGGGCACTTTTTTCCCTCTTTAGGAGGTTTTTTTCCCCGGCTTGTATATACGCCTATTTTCCTAACATGCTACTTATTGTTGTACATTCTAGTGGTAATACATTCAGCATTGTGTGTTTGCTCCAAGCTTCTTCTTCTTCCTTGTGCTATTCATGTGCTTCCATAGACGTCTAACTCTAACAAATGTTACATTCCGAAAATGGCATGCACATGTGACACATCAATGTGACTGATTGTGCATGAGACTAAGGACAATCAAAGCAGCTTATGGTGCATACGTTTGTGCAACTTATGGTGCAACGGCTTATAAAACATTTAGACATCTTACTGCATGAGCTGATTTATGCATGCCATCCAGCCTAAGCCCTTAGCAAAAACCCTTGCCACGAGGGAACCCGTGGGTGTCCGCCAACCTTAGGCATGAGCCAAATGGTGTTCGTCAACTTACCAATCATGGAGATGTAGCATGATGGCTTAGGTACTCGTCGGCCACCTAGAAGGAGGCCTATTAGCATCCAAATTTGCATTTCACCTCAAGGCACGTATGTGCAAGACATGGTGCAGCTTGCATTAATGCTAAGCGATTTACTTAAAAATTTACGTAGGTCAAAAAGGGACCCGTGGGCAGCATCCACATAGGGCACATACGAGAGGGCAAGGCCACAAACCCATCGGCCACCTTTCTTTTACCCAAAGTTGATACCGCGGCCCCATCTGGCCCAATGGATAACATGATATCTGAGTGTGAATATCTCTCGCCACACTAGCGGAAGAGTAGAATGATTGGACTTTTTCTGTCCATAAACATTTTGGGCCTCAAGGTGCTCACTATCCCCCCTCAAAATGTGATACCCTCACAAGAGAACACAATTTTATTGGCCTTGATGCCTACATGTTTTCACTTAGCTTGGGGTGACTAAAAAAATATATATATATAACTTTTATTTGATAGGGACTGCTCTTACGCTTGATAAGGGGTTTGAGCACACACAGCGTTTTGGCACATGGTAGCTTCACCATTTTCCTAGAATTATACCCTATCAGCCCACATGCGCTGGAGCACGAAGGATTGTGTTGTGTTGCTCTCCATTTTAATTCTCGAGCATAGAAGCCCCACCTCAATGGGATGCAATTTATGAAATGTTAGAGTGACTTACGGTGCCACCCCGGCCTAGAGAACAAGCTTTTCTTACCAACATATGGAGGATGTTACCTCCCACCTCATGGTGGTTGCCGCACAATCATCAATGGAGGGCCAACCTATGAGAGAATGAGTGAATGGAGTGGGCAGACAAGCGGGTCTAGTCCATAAACATGTTGATGGGTGATCATTGTGCCTTGAATAGGATCATAAAATATTGGGGTGGCCTCCCACACGGACCCCCTACACCCCTACCATGTGGGCCTGAAGCACTATTCCACTACTATTTATCGACAACCCTAGTGGGGGTGGATGGCAAATGTTGGGATGTCCATTAAAAAAAACATATCCCACTTTCTGCCAAACAAGATAATGACCAATTGCATCCCGATAGTGATGTATCTCATGTAAAACAAAAATTTGTCCCTTTTCTCAATAGGCTAAAGACGAGGAGTACAGATGGCGGATGGACAAAATGATTTAGATTCGAAGATCTCATACCAAATGTGACGGTCCACTCCAAGGGGAGGCCTTCTTTGCCTAACCCACAAGGAGATGGAAGACCACGAAGTTAACAAGGAAATCCCATTAAGTTACCAAAGAGTGAACAAGACTTATAACAAATTGGCTCAGAGGTAGGTTGCATAGCGAAAGTGGGACTTAACCTAGAAGAGAGAAGGGATGACTACCAAAGTTGGCTAGCTCAATGATAGGTTGTCATCAACTCAAAGGTTGCTGATTGCCAAGAGACATAGTGGCTCTCCATTGTGACACACGTCAAAAGCCCCTTTGAGTGAGTGGGCAAGATGAGGGATAGACGAGTCTCGTGCTAGCCAACCCAACCATCAAAGTACAAGACCTACCAAGTATTGACGAGGGGCGCTCCTATTGTTATGCATCTACCCATGATGTAGGGGACATTTAACATCCCCATGAAAATTTAGGAAGGGAAGGCTTAGCATCTACACACTTGGTGCTTCGTCACTCGGACGTTGGGGGCAGTCCTAGCAAGTCTGCCATCTAGAGGCATGCATGATTAACAATCCCCTTATAGTTGCACACGATTTGGCACAGCAGGGCAAACCAGCCAAGCACCATGTTGGGCTAGATAAAAAACCAAGGAGGAGGCAAGAGGGCGTGAAGGAGGGGGGAGGGGGCCGAGGAGAGGGTGGCGGGAAGGGGAGAGGATGTGAAACGTAAAGATAGAGGATGGAGAGAGGGTGAGAGAATTAGAGAGAGAATTTAGAGAGAGGTAGAGAGATAGAGTAAGAGAAGTAGAGAGAGAAGGTAGAGAGAGGTTGAGAGAGTGAGAGAAATAGAGAACAAAGGTAGAATGAGATAGAGAGAGGATGAGAGATGTTGAGAGAAAATGGGGAGAGGTAGAGAGAGAGAGTAGAGAGTGTTTTTAATAAGAATCAAAAAGCAAGGGGTAGCTTTTTTAAGGGGAAATGCCAAAAAATTGGAAAAAAATGCAAATAGATTCCAAAAAATTTCAAACAAAATCCAAAAGATCAGCAAAAATTCTCATAGAAATTCCACAATTTCTAGGTATCTTGCCACATTCAAAAATTTAGGGAGTTTTCTCTTATCTTCTATTTTAACATGGCTAAAGTGGCCTCTAAAATGCATGAAAAACTTAAATAGAAAGCATGACAATTGATGAAAATGAATAAAAGTAAGCAAACAAATGGTATGATTAAACTATATACAACTTGGATAGATCTTGCAAGTTTGAGCTGCTCAAGAAAGCTCCAATTTGGTTGATGATATGCCTTGATCATACATATGATGACTAATGTATACTCTTCACCCTCTACAACCTCTAATTGTACCAAATTCCATTCTAATTGTGTTCCTTTTAGGCACAATGAACATTGGATAAGGCCATTCTTAATGCTCCACTAGAATATTCCCTTGTATTCTTCTTTTATTTAATTAAAGTTAGGGAGAGTAGGCATTGCCGAACTCCCTTTTATTAAACAAAAAAAAAACATCCTCCATCTTTTGTATCTCTTTGTAGAAAATCTTAGCATAACTTTGATTTAATTTTTAATATTTTCCTCTTACTAGTCTAGTGCCTTCATTCACTGGAATCCTTAGTCCCTAAAAACTGGAAGATATCCCTTCCCAATCCTTATAATGCCCTATAAATATATGCACATATATTCTCATGAGAAATGTTATCCATACTATAATCAAGAACTAGGTGGCCACTAGAATAGGATGTGAATTAAATTTTGCAATGTTGCACTTAAGGGGTGTTTTCTTCTCTCTCTATGGTCTATCACGTGTTCACCCTAGTGAGTACCTTGAATGATCTCCTCTTTCCCTTCATAGATTTCCTCTATACTTGAGTTGTTTGGAAAACTCCATAGCAGCAAGATGAGTTTCATCCATGTAGCCAAGCGAACAAGTCTTCTTCCTCTTATAAATCCAAATCTAGGTTTTCCATCATATCTTTATCTATACAAATGCCAATTGTCTACATTGTGTTGTTATGTCCCTAACTGTCTATTCCTTCTTTTAAAAATATTTGTTTCAATTCTCTTCCCTTTTGTTTTACCCACATGGTATCCTTGCCCCAATCATGCAACACAATGGCATGCCTTAGCTAGGGTCTCCCAATCAACAGAGGAAAACTTACATCTACTTGTGGTTGTATAAAAATAAAAAATTCCAAAGTTAAGGTGATATCTTGTATGTCAATTGGATCTCCAGAGACCACTCCATTGGTCTTACTTTACTTTGGTCAACCAATGTGATAGTGAATTCTATCGGTCTTGATGGTTGAAGTCGAAGATTTTTCATACTACATTTAAGCATGAGGTCAACGTCAAAGCCACCATCTGTTGTAATGCCATGTAGAAGTTGTCCTTTAAGAGTGATATTGAGTCATTTTCTCATATAATTTGTAAGGGGGGACTTCCCCTATAACTTTAGCCTTACGAGGAGCATTAGCCTTTTCAAGTAGAGTAGATATTGAGGCTTCTTCAATGATTTGAAAAACTTCTACTCCAAATTTTGCATCCATCTTTAATAGATAAAAAATACCAACCTCCTTTTTAATTGATTTAAGTAGCCTTGAAGCCTCTAATTCCATAGGGGCATGGGCTATTTGTGAATGTTCAGAATCCTTTCAGGGCCTCCTAAATGCATGTCCAATGGCTACACTTGTGTTGTTAGGTCTTCATTTTTGTGTCTCTTAACTTGGAGTAGGTCTATCTGCAAAACTCCTCTTTTCCTTATTTAGTCCATTTGTCGTTGAATTGGGCACGTCGTTGTCTTCTCCTGTGGCAAACAAATTGTGTAGTGATCTCTAGATTCTTGGTAGTTTTTGTAGGGAGGAGAATTCTTTGGTAGAAGATATTTGCTTTGATAATGTCCACATTCACCACACCTAAAGCAGATGATTGTCCTTCTAGGCCCATTTCCAAAAATACCATGAGGAATTGAGGTGTAGGTGTTACCTTCACTTTGTGCATAAGCATTAAATTTGTTGGTGATGGACTCTTCCTTGTCCCTAGTATGCTTCTACATGCATTCCACTTGAATGACACTCATGGGCTTCATGGTCATCTTTCCTACATAACTGGTAAGTTACACTTGAGAGAGGGCATTCACTTACCACATGGCCTTGTTTGCTACACATGGTTCACCATAGTCCATTCTTGATGCCACCTCCATGAAGTTCTTGTACCTCCTTTCGAAGTTCTGACAATTCCTGTGCCTGAGCTTCCTCTTCCTTTTGTAGCTTCATTGCTTCAATGTCATGCCTTAGTTGAATTACTAAACTTTCTTCTTCTTTGTGGGGTTTGGTTCTTTTTAAGATCTAAAGATCTTTCCTCAACTATGTTACTAGGTCTTCATGTTACACAATGTATGGTAGACTAGAGGATACAGTTCCATATTGATGTCTGATCTCCTCTAACCTTGTTGCTCTAGACATAAATTCTTCAATTGTTGTTATAGGGAGCACTAACTCCTTACTCCTGCACTGTGTGGATATTGGAAATGGTTCAGCAAGCCACATCGAAGAAAAAATCATGGGAGGGTCCAGTAACTTAGCCATAAGTGTGTTTGCCCTTGTAAGATATTTAGCAAATGTGTCCCTTGTACCTAGTCGTAGGCTTTGTACTTCTTCAATAATGTTTTCAACCATATTTCCTTGTTGGAACTATGCCTTGAAGGCCTCCTTCATTAAGTTCAAATTAGTAAAATGAATTATTGAGGCTCAAAAAACATTCAAGAGAAACTATAAAGTCAAATGAGGAATTGAACTTATGGAATTTCACAATATTCTTGAGGAAATAGATTATATATATATATATATATATATATATATATATATATATATATATATATATATATATATATATATATATATATATATATATATATATATATATATATATATTATGAGCACTTCAGGTGTAACATGATCAATTGGGCCGATTATATATCAAAGAAGAAGAAGCTCACAAGATTCTTTGCTACATAGCCTTAGTGAATTATACTCTGCTGGAGAAGCTCTTGAATTAAAGCAAAATAACCGACAATCGTAGATGCATTGCGCGAAGAAGGGAACATGAATGTAACTAAAGAAGCGAAACCTCAAAAGAACGTAGTTAATCAACCATTAATATAGTACAGCGCATCCACAAAAACACTACTGTTAAAGTACGTCTTAATCTTATTGCCTTTAAATGTATGGGTTTCCACAGCTGAGATAGAACAAATTTTGATCTTTTCAAGATGCCATAATTGATCGAGCTTACAATAAAGTACAAGTATGTTTTGGGAGAATCTCATTAAAATTATTCGAAAATTTTCAAGTTGTTCCTTTTCGGATTTCATTTCGTTTCAATGCATTAGGGCGAAAAACGGCCGAAAAGGGGCTGTTTGCTAATGAGAGATTAAGGAAATTGACAAATAGCGTCTTTCCACGTGTACAAGAATATAACATTGCTGTCTCTTTTAACCGTATGGAGAATTTCTTTTTTTAATACAATTTTCTTTCAAAGCGCCGCTAAAGTGATGAAGAGTCTCGTATTCAGTGTACAATTTTTCGGTTTGATGCAAAAAAAGATACTTTTGCACACTACACAAAGCATATTCTCGAATTTCCAAGAAGGAATTGATTTTTGAAGATACGAAATATTTTTGGGTTCACAAAATGTCATGATCATTCAACGACAGGGTTAACATCAAATCAAAAGTTTCCACGTGTACAAAGCCTTTTTTTCTATAAATACTGCCAAAATTTGTGAACGTCGGTTTCTCGCTTTGAACATTCTTCTTCTCCTAAGTTCAAATGGCTTCTTCTTCTCGTCGTCCTTCCAATCGCATAACTTCATGTGAGGTTTACAACAGAAGAGAGGATTCTTTGTGGAAACCTCTTTCTGTGAAAGTAAATGACTGGGTTACTATGCTTCCTAGCTGTAGAGGTGTCCATAAAGTCAAGCGTGCCAAAAGAGACAACACAAGAAACCATTGGAAGGGACGTATTTGTAAGACAATAGTTACGCAATATAACACAGGAGCAATAACAGAGAAGATAACAGATATAGGAGAATCTCAACAATTTTCTACTAGCAGCAAGTACAAAGATGATGGCGTTGTCCACCCGTGCGCTCTCAAGGTAGAGCTTAAATGGTGATCTAGACAACTCTAGATAGGGAGATACAAGGTAGAGGTATGCTGGCTCAACTCGGTGTCTTAGGTAGTGCAGAAGTCATGTATATATAGGATCATGGGTGGCCTGCCATGGACGGCTATACATGGGCGGTAGAGCGTGGGCGGCCACCGCCCGCGTAATTGCCATACACGGCTTAGACTGGTTGAACCGACCTAACAAATATAAATGATTTCTGACTCCGACAAGGAATATTCCATGGAATATTCCCTTTACCGTCGCGCCGGGGGCGCTGCCCCCGGATCCCCACCAGGGGGCCCGCTGGCCCCCTGGGACCCCCCAGCCAGGGGGCCCGCTGGCCCCCTTGGACCCCCCAGCCGGGGCTGCTCACCGCTGCCCCGGACCCCACAATTGGGGACCCTGATAACTCCCTTTCCTTATAATATCTTACATGGTCCAATATGACCTTCATCCAACATTCAAGTTGGGATTCCCATCAATTGGGTAATGCATGCTTGGCTTCTCCTCATAAAGGGGGCCTTACAAAATGTGCATACAATCATGAGGGGTAGACATTGATCATATACTAACACCCCCCCTCAATGTTTACCGATGATAAATCAAGTAGGTCTCGGTCCTATGCCCATCTGTTGAAGATGCTTGTTGAGCTGCTCTCTTCCAAGTGCTTTAGTGAATATGTCAGCACAATTTGCCTCTGTTGGGCAATATTCTAGCTCCACAATTTCATCTTCAATTAGCTCACGAATGTAATGATACTGTACTTCTATGTGCTTGGTGCGAGCATGAAATACTGGGTTCTTTGCAATAGCCATACAACTTTGATTATCACACTTGAGTACAGTTGGCATATTTGATGGAAAGCCAAGATCCGCAAGAATTCTCCTTAACCAGACTGCCTCACAAGAAGCAAAACAAGCTGCTTTGTACTCTGCTTCAGTGGAGGAGAGTGCGAGAGTTGGTTGCTTCCTACTTACCCAAGAAAATATTCCTGAACCAAGTGAGAAACAATATCCAGAAACTGATTTTCTAGAATCACAATCTCCAGCCCAATCTGAATCACAATATCCTTGGAGTGTATCACCTGTGGTATACAAAATACCAAAATCCAAGGTTCCTGCAATGTACCTTAGAATTCGCATTCCAGCATTCCAGTGACTCTCCTTAGGTTTGTTGGAAAACCTGCTTAACACTCCAACAGCATAGCAAATGTCTGGTCTAGTGTTGCACAGAAAAATAAGACTTCCAACGAGCTTCCTATACTTCTTAGCATCTACATCAGGCATGTTATCATCCATAGATAGCTTATGATTTACCTCCATAGGTGTGCTAGTTGGTTTGCAGTCCATCATTCCAAATGCCTTGAGAATTTCTTTGGAATATTTTTGTTGTGAGATGAAAATGCCATCCTTCCTTTGCCATACTTCAATTCCCAGACAAAATGGAGTAGACCTAAGTCTGTCATTTCAAACTCAGTTCCCAAGCTGATCCGAGTTTGATTGATGAGTTCCTGATGATCTCCTGTAATGATCAAATCATCTACATATACAATGACAACAACTAGCTTGCTATCCCTTTTCGTTACATACAAGTTAGCATCAGAAGTACTTCTTTCAAAACCCATATTTTTGAAAAAATGATCTATTCGTTGGTACCAAGCCCGTGGAGCTTGCTTAAGTCCATACAAAGCTTTCTTCAACCTGCAAACTTTATTTTCTGAATTGGGCACCTCAAAACCTGGTGGTTGAGATACATATACCTCCTCCTTGAGGTGACCATTCAAAAATGCAGATTTGACATCCATCTGGAAAATAGGCCAAGACTTTTGTGCAGCTACTGCAAGTACCGTCCGAATAGTTGTCATGCGTGCTGTTGGTGCAAAAGTTTCTTGAACATCAAATCCTTCAATTTGTGAAAAACCCTGTGCAACTAATCGTGCCTTATACTTTTCTAATGTTCCATCAGCTTTATACTTAGCTTTCCAAATCCATTTAGTACCTATTACCTTCTTCTTTGGCGGCAAGTCGACTAGATCCCATGTATCATTTTTTAGTATACTATCATACTCAGACTGCATTGCCGCTCTCCAATCTGGATCATCAATGGCTTCTTCAATGGTGGTAGGTTCCTTTATCGAACCCATGATATCTGCCATTAGAGCCATGTTAACAATGTGTTCTGAGGCTCTTCTTTGCTCCTCTATTCTCTTTGATCTTCGTAATCCATCCGATGATGATTCTGGTACATCTACATGTGGATTAAGATCATCAAAGAGCTGTTGTGCCCACTTCGGTAGTGTCTTACGCTGTGTAGCTACAACTGGTTGGCTTTTTATTGAGGAAATTTCTCCATCAGATGTTTCCTCCTCCTCAACTTTAACCTGTCTTTTGATAGGCACAAGGTGAGATATTTCTCCGCTTGATGAGATAGTAGATTTACCTTTATCTTCTACTAAGTGTGGTCGTTCATCAAACACCACATCTCGGCTGACAAAAATCTTCCTTGCCTCAGGATCCCATAACCTGTATGCTTTAGACTCTTCACTATATCCTAGGAAGACACACTTTTTGCTTTTTGAATCCAACTTTGATCTTGTTGAATCAGGAATATGTGCATAACAGAAACAACCAAAAATTCTAAAATGCAAAACTGAAGGCTTTTTACCAGAATATGCTTCTTGAGGAGTCATCCCCTTCAGTGCTTTTGTGTAGCTTCGATTGAGGATGTAGACTGCTGTATTGACTGCTTCTGCCCAGAATGAATCAGGCATGTCTTGAGCCTTCAACATACAACGAGCCATTTCAACTACTGTCCTGTTCCTGCGCTCAACAACGCCATTTTGTTGGGGTGTATGAGCTGTGGTAAGTTGCCTTTTCACACCATGCTCCTTACAGTAATTGTTGAATTCTGTTGACAAGAATTCACCTCCTCTATCTGTTCTAAATTTCTTCAATTTCCTTCCTGATTCATTTTCTACATACTTATGCCACGTTTTAAATTTTTCAAAAGCATCAGCCTTCTCTCGAATGAAATAAACCCACATCTTTCTACTATAATCGTCGACTAACAGCAAGAAGTAGAAAGATCCTCCTAAAGCAGGTGTAGACATTTTACCGCAGAGATCAGCATGTACCAACTCTAGAGGAGCTTGAGATCGATTGCTGGTCTCTCTTGGAAATGCCTTTCGTTGTTGCTTGCCCATCATACAAGCTTCACAAGGTTCCTGCAACTCTGAAAATGCAGGCATATGAGCAACCATCCCTGTTCGTTGCATCTCCTTCAAAACTGCAAATCCGAGATGCCCAAATCGTCGGTGCCATAACCTGCTTACATCTTTATCTTCTGTAGCAGTTAAAGCACTTAACTCATACAAGTTATCCCGTCGTATGCCTTTACCTACAACATTACCTGTTGAATCCATGATTTCCGCACCACTCTTATTGAAGTGAACTTCGAGTCCACAATCTGTTATTGCAGAAACTGACAACAAATTTCTTTTGAGTGTAGGTACATAGAGAACATCGGATAACTTTTTCTCAACACCTGGAGAAGTGATATAAGAGATGGTTCCAGTTCCTTCAGCTGGACACTTGGAGTCATTTCCCACCACTACATTGATGGATTCCCGTAGAGGCACTAGGGAACTATACCAATCCTTTTTACTAGTCATATGGCGAGAAGCTCCACTATCTAAAATCCATGGCTCATCAACACGAGCTTGAGCAGATGAACATACCTCTTCAATAGCTACCCAAAGTTCCAGCTCTGTGTTGTTTGCAGACTCTTTGTTCTTCCATGATGATTTTACAGTCCCATTCCGTTCATCAGCTTGCTTCTTTCTGCAATCCTTGATGGCATGGCCTTTCTTTTCACAATAGAAGCAACTTCCTGTGAACTTTTTCTTCTTTGGCTTCTTCTTTGATCCCTCTGAAGAGCCTTTACCTTTTGCATTTGCTGAGAATGCAGCATCAGTTGTACTTTGCCGATTCTTCAGCCGCATCTCTTCTTCTAAAAGCATGGCACAAAACTCTTCAAATGTAAGAGGAGTTGGCCTTACCTGAGTGTTAAGGGCTGTTACTAATCCATCATACTTTGCTGGAAGAACACGTACAGATCTTCGAGCCAGCTCTTCTGGTGTTATAACAACACCAACTGCAGCCAATTGATCTTGAAGATGCTTTATCCGTTTGATAAAATCTTCAGCCTTTTCAGAATCAGAATGTTTTTCATTTGCCAACTGATTTTCTAAATTCTGTATCCTAGTGTGGTTCTTGGTCTCATATTGTCGAGCCAATATGCCCCAAGCCTCATGTGCTTTAGTAGTATGTTGAACTAAAGTAAGCACAGAATCACTTACACTAGGGACAATCGCACATAATGCATCAGCATTCCGCCTCTTCCAAGCTCGTAGAAGATCTGGATCTGGCTGAATCATCAATCTTGAATTTGCTGGATCTTCAACTGGTATAGGCTCTGGATCCAATCCCATCGGTCCCATGACAGTGTCAAGTAATTCATAGGAGTCCAAAATTGCAGAAATTTTGAACTTCCAGAGTGTATAGTTGGTTCCATCCAGCTTCCCTTCAGTGAATGCAGGTGGACGAATTCGAATAGGTGCAGCATTAACATTAGCTGAAGCACCAAGACTACTGTTCGATGATGAAGCCATCATGTAATCACTCGAATAATCTACTGATATTCTAGTCTGCTAGTAGGCTAAAATAATGATACTTCTCAAGCTATTCGAACCTTACAGCTCTGATACCATGTAAGACAATAGTTACGCAATATAACACAGGAGCAATAACAGAGAAGATAACAGATATAGGAGAATCTCAACAATTTTCTACTAGCAGCAAGTACAAAGATGATGGCGTTGTCCACCCGTGCGCTCTCAAGGTAGAGCTTAAATGGTGATCTAGACAACTCTAGATAGGGAGATACAAGGTAGAGGTATGCTGGCTCAACTCGGTGTCTTAGGTAGTGCAGAAGTCATGTATATATAGGATCATGGGTGGCCTGCCATGGACGGCTATACATGGGCGGTAGAGCGTGGGCGGCCACCGCTCGCGTAATTGCCATACACGGCTTAGACTGGTTGAACCGACCTAACAAATATAAATGATTTCTGACTCCGACAGGGAATATTCCATGGAATATTCCCTTTACCGTCGCGCCGACCCCACAATTGGGGACCCTGATAACTCCCTTTCCTTATAATATCTTACATGGTCCAATATGACCTTCATCCAACATTCAAGTTGGGATTCCCATCAATTGGGTAATGCATGCTTGGCTTCTCCTCATAAAGGGGGCCTTACAAAATGTGCATACAATCATGAGGGGTAGACATTGATCATATACTAACAGTATTCTCAGTTTCAAATTGAAGAGATGCGGTTGGTTTGCACGAGTACAGCATGTGTACACCGCTAAGGATCTTGTTCTAGAAAATCATCTGCAATTCCCTTCGTACTGTAAGTGAAGTTTGACAATGCTCTTCTATCATTCCAGTTGATTTTGTATAATGAAACATATGTTTTTGTACTGCAGATATCTTTCCTTCCAATATTGTGGAATGGCAACCTGTTGAATGTTTAACAGGAACATTCAGAGTTCTTCATAAGGAATATGCAGAACTCATGTATGCAGAGAAATCTGTTCAATTCTTCAATAGCATAGAGTTATTTGTCCATTATGCAGATTATCAAGTGCCGTCAGGGAGGAGTTCTTATGGAATTCTTGTACACGTACCTAGTCCTTGCATCTCTTCATTAGATTGGGATGCTCCTGATCATTCAACAGTTTCAAGTTTTCTCTGCAAAATTAAATTTGACATCCAGAAGGCAATGTCAGCAGGCCGAATTTCGAGAAGGATAAAGATTCAATGGTTTTTGCCTATTCATGTCTTTGTAGCATGCTTTAAAAACATGTTATTACAGAAAACAAAAACAATGTGGTTGAATAGGAGAGTCCCTATTTCAGAGATTGATGATGTTTTAGGTAGGGAATGGGATAGCAAAGAAGTTCAAAAGCTAGGTGACATTATTTTATGTAAAGTTAGTCCCAATTCTCTTTCAATCTCATATCAGATATGTCGACAATCTCTGGTTCTAGGATATGACTATAGAAGGTGGAAAAAAAAGCTTGGACTTTGGATAGCCTTGGACTCAGAGGAGAGCTGTCCAGAATTTGAGTTAGAAGTATTGCTTAATCCAGATTTTCAATCAAGGAAAATAATTGTCACTGCAAATTGGAATCTCAGAAATGTAAGGGAGCTTCTAGAATACCTTGATGAGGTATCATCTCAGTGTAGATTCTCAATTGATGATGCAATAGTTAACATTAGATCAGAGAAATCATTATCTTGCATAAGCTGCCTGCCACCAAGGGTGATTAAGTTCCAACCTTTAAGATTGTAACAAGTTAACCCTGACATTCTTACATAATGTATCTTCATCTAATAGAAGCTTCTATTGATACTTCCATTGAATTTTCTTGGCAGGATGGTTACAAACAATGTGTGTTAAATTATTAATTTTAAATGTCTTAGATATTTTTTAGGTCCTTAATTTCATATTTCCATTGATTTTTTTTTACAGGAGTGAATTGATGACTAAGAAATAATTATACAGGAACTTGCATAAGTTAATTCTAGATGAAGAAGAGATCTAGAATTGAATATCTAATTTCAATTTAATAATTATAGTCTATCAAAGGTGCACACTAGTCTCAGCTAAATAATTTGATTCTATCCAACTTTTCTGTCCTCAAGTAATGCAAGAGAAATTATCATGGTACACATAACAAGTAATATAAGAGAGTGTGGAGAACTTGGTGCAAATTCCAATCCAAGGTTTGGTATTTCAATATTAGAAGAGCATGTCTTAAGGCATAAAGCAGAGGAGACGAGATAAGTGAAGACGACCGATGCAAGCGACTAGTGCAATCTGAATTTGTCGGATGGCCCTTATCGCTTACATCAGTCGTGTTAGCAAACTACCGCGAGAGAAATTATCATGGTACAAACGCAAACTACCAAGTAATATAAGAGAGTGTGGAGAACTTGGTGCAAATTCCAATCCAAGGTTTGGTATTTCAATATTAGAAGAGCATGTCTTAAGGCATAAAGCAGAGGAGACGAGATAAGTGAAGACGACCGATGCAAGCGACTAGGGCAATCTGAAATTGTCGGATGGCCCTTATCGCTTACATCGGTCGTGTTAGCAAACTACCGCGAGAGATTATCATGGTACAAATGCAAACTACCAAGTAATATAAGAGAGAGTGGAGAACTTGGTGCAAATTCCAATCCAAGGTTTGGTATTTCAATATTAGAAGAGCATGTCTCAAGGCATAAAGCAGAGGAGACGAGATAAGTGAAGACGACCGATGCAAGCGACTAGTGCAATCTGAAATTGTCGGATGGCCCTTTTCGCTTACATTGGTCGTGTTAGCAAACTACCGCGGGAGACTTCAAGAAGTGACATTGCGTAAAGATTTGACTCACGAGTATAAAAACTAGCAACAGCGATGAAATGGATAATACGACCGATGCAAGCGATAGGGGCAATCCAAGATTCTCCGATTCCTCGTATCGCTTGTATCGGTCGTGTCCTCTTAATTCTTTATGTCCTGTAAATTCTCGAATTTAAACACTCTCCAACAAGAATGAAGTAAAAAACCCACAATGCATTCATAATTGTGACATAAATAAATTTAATTGGACCATCCAGTGAACTTTTGTCAAACTCTCAAGAGGTTCAATACAACTGTGACCATCTTCCAGATGAAGATTGGCATAACTACATACAATTTGTTAAAAAATAAATATTCCAACCTCGGTTGGCTTTACAATTGATTTCAATCTACGACTCAAAAATTGATTTAACCCTTTCTATCCTTTTTAGAGCCTTGCTTTCTCTGTTGCTGCTGTCCCTTTTTGGAGCTTTCAGCTTGACTCTTTATGTTGTTCATATGCTTTAGTGGTGAGTGAAGAGGAAGCCCTTTCTTTTTATCTTCAGACTGTTTTTTATCAGGTGGAGGGGGTGGAGGTGAGTCTGGATCATGTGGGCAGATTGCATGTTTCATGATACTATTTATTGCTCTCTCTCTCTGATCAAGATGATCCATGCATCTGGGTAGTCTGATAAATTCAATCCAGGACTGTAGAACCTTCTTTCCAAGAATCTTACAGCATTTGCAATCACTCTCCAGCCACATGATGTTGAGTCTCTCTGCAATGGCACATGAATTTGGCTGTATCCAAATTGCTTTTGTTCATTCATTTTAGCTATTCCTGGAAAATTCTGATCAATATGCATCTTGAGAAGCTTTGCAGCACTGCATTGTAAAGTGAAAATCAAAACGGGGCATGGCTTTAAAATAGAGAACAACAAAATGTATAGTAACTTACACTTTGCAATTCCCATGCTGTGATGGAAGAGAATTTAGGAAAAGAGCTTGATATGCATTGAAGTCCACAATAATCAAACTCCAATGGCCCCTGTCAATGAGTTGCATGTAAATATACTTTCTTAAATGAAACAAATATGTTTCCAAAATGAAGATGAATACTTACTTTTCAATGTATGGGTAAATTACACATTCTACTTCTTCTGTAAAACCCCGTAGAAAGGACTTGGCATCTCCATGTTTATGTAAAAAACATTGTGTCACCAGAGGATCTAAAATAAATACTTTTCTTTGAACCTTTTCCTTACATTGTTGAAGAAGAACCCTACAAATCAAGAAATAAAAATGCAGTTAAGGAACTAGAAAATTATGCAAAACAAAAGCATTTTAAGGCCTCTAGATATACCTGAGTGAAATGTTGACCACACTATCTGATATTTCAAGATGAAGCTCCCTCAACATTTTGTTATCTTCAGGTCTAATGTCAAGAAACAATTCACTTTGCCATGGCATTGCAACATTTACTATAACCTGCCCATCTCCTTTCTTGAGGAGCTCTTTATTTGCTTTCTGTAACTTTTGAATCTGGGTTAAGATGGCACTTTCCTCTGTAAATAATCCCTGCTTTTTCCTCTCCTCCTCACTATTTGCTGCAGCTCTAGTCTCATGATCATGAGTGACTTGAGCGTTGATCTCTTCAATGACAACTGCTGTTTTAGGTGCTCGAGCTGGAGGTATATTTAAAATATCGAAGAATTTTTTGTCGTGGTGATCAATAGGAACCAGAGCTTTATCAAACTTATATCTTATTCTTGAAACAATAACATAATCCTTTGCCATCAAAGTTACCCTATGAGAATGAGCAGCACATAAGTAGGCATCATTCATGAAATCAATAGCAAAGTCCTCTGCAGCTTCTTGCAGGCATAGCAGTGCTTGAGTTTGCCACCTCACATTGACAAAGGATGAGGTCTTCATCAAAGAACAGAGGTTGGATGAGATCTGCTTGACAACTCTCATAAATGGAAGTCTTGGGATCAACAATCCCACAGACTTTTGGGCTCTTCTTATTTCCCTCAAAGACTTAACATGGTAGTTGACCCTTTTTTTTGAAGGCTGGTCTGGCACTTTGGCTTGAACCTTCTGGGAATTTTGCTCCTGGACATTTTCCCCTTGGGCATTCTTGTCCTGACCCTCAGGGTACAACTTCCTTGCTGTCTTTTTGGTTCTAGCCATACTCTGCAAAAAAATCAATCTTTAGGCAAGGAATTAGGAAAAGTGGAATATTCCACTATCAAAACTTACTCTCTAAAAGCTATGATCAATGACTCTTTCCACTATCAGAGGCACGACCGATGCAAGCGATAACAGTCATCCGGAAATGCCCGGATGTCCCTGATCGCTTGCATCGGTCGTCTTTAAATTAATCATCAAATATCAATAAATAATATCTGACAATGCAAAATACTCAATTATCACTAAGATAAAGATAATTGGAAAACTATAATCAATGACTCTTTCCACTATCAGAGGCACGAGATGAAAAGGAACGTCCGAGATATGGAAACCAAGACATTAAAGATGCTGCCTTGCTTACTATAAAGAAAAATTTGAATGCCGAACTTCCTTTATATTAAAAAAAAGAAAAATTTGAACAGCCAGACAGAAGAGTCAGCTTCTCAAATCCTCCACTAGCAGAACTCGCTTCCTCATTTTTGATGGAGACCTCCCACACCTATATCTCACGAAACCCCCCACTGGTGTCCTGCTCCTCGAAAAAGATCCCCACATGCATGTCCAGGATTTGAGAAGCTGACTCTTCTGTCTGGCTGTTCATATTTTTCTTTATAGTAAGCAAGGCAGCATCTTTAATGTCTTGGTTTCCATATCTCGGACGTTCCTTTTCATCATAGCAAAGGAAACCAAAATTTGCACGCTATGATCAAGGACTCGATGATATTAAAAAACATGACCGATCCAAGCGATTAGGGTTATCCAAAAATCTCGGATGTCCCTAATCGCTTGCATCGGTCGTGTCCACATTACCTTACGTAGAGAGCGCTCTCTATAGAAATTGTGAAGTAGGCTAAAAACGTGGTGGCAATGGAAACCAAAATTTGCAAAGGAAACCAAAATTTGCAAAGGAAACCAAAATTTGCAAGCTATGATGAAGGACTCGATGATATTAAAAAACATGACCGATCCAAGCGATTAGGGTTATCCAAAAATCTCGGATGTCCCTAATCGCTTGCATCGGTCGTGTCCACATTACCTTACGTAGAGAGCGCTCTCTATAGAAATTGTGAAGTAGGCTAAAAACGTGGTGGCAATGGAACCTCGACGCTTGGCAAGTGTTGACAGAAAAAAATGAAGGAAATGAATAGGGAAGCTTAAATAGGTCCCAAAACTGAGTTGATCATTGTGCCACGTGGCATGCTCCGATTGGTCCATGTCAGATACCCGTTGCGAATTCCAACGTCTTTTGCCACGTGGCATGATTTGATTCGTCCACGTCATCTATCCGTTGCATCGGGCAACGTACACGTTGCCACGTGGCACTCTGTGATTGGTCCACCTCATTCGACCGTTTCTTCCCTCCTCACTAGAGACACGACCGATCCAAGCGATAAGAGTCATCCGTAAATGCCCGGATGTCACTCATCGCTTGCATCGGTCGTCCCTGAATTCATCATCATATTTCAATAAATAGAAGTTAAAATAAAGGTAACAATGCGTTATACTCAAGCAACACAAAAGAAACCAAAATTTGCAAGGTATGATCAAGGACGATGCTATTTAAAAAACATGACCGATCCAAGCGATTCGGGTTATCCAAAAATCTCGGATGTCCCTAATCGCTTGCATCGGTCGTGTCCACATTACCTTACGGAGAGAGCGCTCTCTATAGAAATTGTGAAGTAGCCAAAAAACTTGGTGGCAATGGAACCTCCACGCTTGGAAAGTGTTGACAAAAAAAAAAAAAGCAAATGAATAGGGAAGCTTAAATAGGTCCCAAAACTGAGTTGACCGTTGTGCCACGTGGCATGCGCCGATTGGTCCACGTCAGATACCCGTTGCGAATTCCAACGTCTTTTGCCACGTGGCATGATTTGATTGGTCCACGTCATCTATCCGTTGCATCGGGCAACGTACACGTTGCCACGTGGCACTCTGTGATTGGTCCACCTCATTCGACCGTTTGTTCCCTCCTTGCCTATAAATACCTATTTCTTCACAAACTCAAACTTTCAACCTTCAGAGAATTTCTCACCTACATGTGTATTTTTCTTTCGTCGCCGACACGACCGATACAAGCGATTTTCGCCGTTTGACCTACGTTGACTCGCTCTAGTCGCTTGCATCGGTTGTGTTCTCCTAATAGACATACAAGAGAAGCTGCAGCTTAGATGGAGGTAATGAATGAGATCCTTAGTGTCTCTCCATCAGAGAAACTTCTTGATTTCATGGTTCAAGAGGGTTTAAGTGTAGATTATTTTCCTGATGCAATGACCATATTCAACCCCAAAATTGATTTTGAAAAACTCTTAGAGAACTCGAAAAGTTTTCTTAAGGATGAGTGGGAGATTTTCTTGGGGTTGGTCGATGGGAGGATCCTTTCTATTTCTCAGAAAACCTATGTCCATCCTCACATCTTTGGGAAGGATCCAATAGATAGGGCTAAAATCACAAGAAAATGCAGAAGGATATCCCCTTTGCCAGGGAAGCTTGATTTATGCCCAGAGCATGAAAAGGACTGCTGCTTGCTCCCTTTAAACATTGCTTTCTTGATATGGCTTGATCATATCTTAGTTGAAAGGGAGGAAAATGTTCATGATGAAGACGAGCCTTGCTTAGAGCTGGCACTTGAGGCTAGCTCAAAAACTATGAAAGGTGTCATGGAGATTGTTGAGGAGATCAATCTCCAAGCAGAAGAAGAGCAGGTCAAAGATTTTGATGTGGCCACTTTTAAAGCAGAGACTGCAATAAGGGAGCCAAGTGAAGAAGTTCAAGTGTCTGAGAAGTCCCTACTTCTCCCAAATCTACCTTTTTACTTTATCTCTGGGAAAGAGTTCATACCTCTATTTTACATTCAGGAACTTTTCAATCTAAGGGAGGACTACTATCTTGCAGCTATAGCTGAGGCAGAAGAAGTTGCAAGGAGATTCATCAATAAGAAAGGAGAAAGAAGAGAGGAATTTTTGCGTCTTGATTTGGATTTGTCTAATGAAGAATTCAAAGATTCATCACAAGCTCTTTCAAAATGCTTTGAGAAAGCTATCTCAGAGAAGCCAAAACTTGCTGATGAAGAGTTTGATGAGCATCAGAAGCAACTTGGAATATACTCGTTTGGACGTGGCTATTCATTCTTGGATGTCGCTGAGGACAAAGGAACAATTTGTATTGACTCAAAAGAGCTCATTGAGGAGGAAGATGAGGTCAAGGTATGTTGTTTGATATATTCTATCAATTAAAGTTTTTGTCCGAGATCTCTATTTTTAAGTGAGAAAATGACCACGACCGATGCAAGCGATACAACCTAACAGATAATCTCCGTTGGGCCTTATCGCTTGCATCGGTCGTGTTCGGACTTGAAGAGGAAGATGAGGTCAAGTATGTAGTAAAATATATTCTCATGATTTAAAGGAAAAGGAGATGAGATGGGCTTGATGCAAAATCTCTATCTTGTGTTAGTTTGTCCAAGTTCTCCATTAGAAGTGTCAGAAGTCGATCACGACCGATGCAAGCAACAAGGCCCATCAGATATTTTCCGTCGGTCCTCATCGCTTGCATCGGTCGTGTTTGGACTTTAGGAAGATGACATCAAGGTATGCAGTTAACTATATTCTCAAGAACTTTAGGTTAAGGATTTGAGATGGGACCAATGCAAAATCTCTTTCTTGTATCAGATTTGACCAAGTTCTCCATTCGAAGTGTCAGAAATGGATCACGACCGATGCAAGCGATTAGGCCCATCGGATATTTTCCGCTGGGCCTCATCGCTTGCATCGGTCGTGTTTGGACTTTAGGAAGATGACGTCAAGGTATACAGTTAACTATGTTCTCAAGAACTTTAGGTTAAGGATATGCGATGGGACCAATGCAAAATCTCTTTCTTGTATCAGATTTGTCCAAGTTCTCCATTCGAAGTGTCAGAAATGGATCACGACCGATGCAAGCGATTAGGCCCATCAGATATTTTCCGTTGGGCCTCATCGCTTGCATCGGTCGTGTTTGGACTTTAGGAAGATTACATCAAGGTATACAGTTAACTATGTTCTCAAGATCTTTAGGTTAAGGATATGAGATGGGACCAATGCAAAATCTCTTTCTTGTATCAGATTTGTCCAAGTTCTCCATTCCAAGTGTCAGAAATGGATCACGACCGATGCAAGCGATTAGGCCCATCGGATATTTTCCGTTGGGCCTCATCGCTTGCATCGGTCGTGTTTGGACTTTAGGAAGATGACATCAAGGTATACAGTTAACTATGTTCTCAAGATGTTTAGGTTAAGGATATGAGATGGGACCAATGCAAAATCTCTTTCTTGTATCAGATTTGTCCAAGTTCTCCATTCCAAGTGTCAGAAATGGATCACGACCGATGCAAGCGATTAGGCCCATCGGATATTTTCCGCTGGGCCTTATCGCTTGTATCGGTCGTGTCTAGGAGTTGCATGCAGCAATGATTATACGTGTTTTGCTTGTGGGAATTCCCCTCATTTATCAAACATTAGATGTTTCTAGGCAGTTTGCAAATAGATATTGATGACGACCGATGCAAGCGATAACGACAATCTGAATTTCTCTGAAGACCCTTATCGCTTGCATCAGTCGTGTCTCTTGCTTTTCTTTCTTATAGTTTCAAGTTACTTTACATGTTTCCTTAAGTGTGCTTGCACTTCATCTAACCATGTTTTCCATTTTTATCACAGTTAACTTTATTGGATGAAGACAATTACCTTGGCAGGGGCAAGGGAACAAGAAAAGCCTTAGAAGAGAAAGGAAAAGCAAAGGTGGATATTCATTCTATTATCCACTATCTTCCAAAGTTGGACCCAGCCACTTTTTGTGTTATTCACAAGCACTATAGTGAGGAGCCAGACTTTGGATTGTTCTGCTTGAGGACTCTATCAAAATACATGGGTTTTACTCCAATACCCTTTAATGCTTTCAGAGTTTTACTGCTTGAAAGAGCAACTGAATTTAGAATTTTTGGATATGCCCCTGCACTCAATGCTTCAAGGGCAGGGTACTTTCTTTGTTATTCAAGCTATGCAATGGCTGCAGGGGTGTCAGATTTAAAAAGCATTGCTGGATACAGGAGAAAAGAGTTCCTGAGATATAGAGGTGATTTGCCAAAGCCAAGCTCTTTCAAAAGGCTCAAGGAATGACTTGATTTTTTCAAATTCTATACTCAACAAATGTACATACATGACATCTTTTATTTCTCAAAGAAATAAAAGACATTGCAAATATTAAAGCTCTATTTGAAATGTGGTCTTTTTCAGTTTGTGATATTGATACATGATTTGTCTGGAGATAGCCATATCCTTCTGATTATATTTGGCATGAGGTCCTTTGTAATTGTCTTCTAAAGAGCTTGAAGGTCTGCAACTTGAGTGATGCTTAACTACTTCATGTACCAGAGCATCCAAGGAGATATCTGCACAAGGTAGTTCTCGAGGAGAAGACTCCTGCATATGGTGAGCTAAAGAGAATATGTGAAACTCAGCTTGGTGTAGTTACACGATGTTGCTTGCCAAGGAATATAAAGCAATTCAATTCTCAGTATTTCCTGAACCAGTATGGAACAGTAGCACTGGTGAATGGTCTATGTCAATCAGCATGGTAATCTCTTAGGAACCGGCACGTGTCCAATATTCCTCTGAGTGTCAATATAGGGAAGTGAACGTGCATGAGCCCAAGCTCAGAAATGCACATTGTTAGTGACAAATGTTGCTTTGAAAAGAGGAGAGGGGATCCACCACTCAAAGATTATATTTGGCATGAGGTCCTTTGTAATTGTCTTCTAAAGAACCAATCAAAAAGCTCTCTGAAGGCATTGCTCTTTGTTACTCCTCCTCCTTTCCTTGTACACCTAAAGAAGCTTGTCCTTGCTTTATAATGAGATTTTTCCATGCCTTGGGTGTTCCACATGGCAAGTGGTTCTTTTTCTGCAAAGAATGCACCATGCACAAGAAGAATATGCTGGAAAGCAGAAGAATTTCATTAGATCTTTATTTCAATTAAAAATAAATAAATTGAATAAAATATCTTTGGAGCTCACCAAGTAGTATGTTATGTCTTTGGCACCCCATGCCTCTATGATGGTTTCTATAAGCTCTGTGGTCGCCTTTCTGAAATCTGTCACAAAACTTTTTGATGTTACCTGCTGCCTCATGATCTTTAAAAGATTATCTAGTTTGACCCACACCTCCATTCTCTTTTTTGCTATTTCTGGTTTGCTTTTTACATTAGTCGTGACCTCACAAAATGTTTTCCATGAATTCCACATGGCATTAAGTTGTTTGCCATCATGGTTGCTGAAAAATCTCCTTGCTTTTGCACCTCCCATTGAGACATCCTGTAAAACATCACCTGTATTTTGTGAAAGCTTTGGATCTTTTCTTAGATGAACATCACCACCATGAAACCCCATTTCTGAAAGAAGACATTCACATTTTTTTATGCATTCATCTGCAAGAGTTGTAGGCTTGATAGAATATCCATAATCCAAGTGAAGACGGACCAACTTGTCAATGATTCTTAACTCTGCATGTAGTGTACATATGTGTACATTTGTCAATGCTATTGGAAGTATGGGATCCCAAATCATTGAAGAAGATGAGTAGTTACGAAGAATAACATTTTGTCTAGAAGGAGCCTCTTCACCCTCAGCTCTAGTAATCCATCCATTTGTGCCTGGGCTTTGCATGCAGTACAAGCAAGGGTATTTAGAATTTGCTCCCCCACTTATACCAAACATGCATTTGAGTGTCTTTAGGTCTCCACTCAAATGCCACTCAACTTGAAAGTTTCCGTAGTCTTTGACATTCAACAATTCTCCTGCATGATGCCCTTGGATAACATTTGGAATGTTTGTCTGTGAGAATAACCATTTAAATGTTTTATGGCTCTCAGATGGAACTTGAGCACAGCCAACCCACCATAACTCCATTTCTGATTGTACTTTGAGAGATGGAGTATCCAATTTCCCAAGGCTATAGTCCAAAGCTTTGTTCATCAGTGCAATGCTTATTCTCTCCATCTTTTGATGTTTTTTAAGCTCAGCTTCATCAAGTTTGATTACAAATTTCAATAGACCAGAACATTCATGCTCTTTTATATTATAGAACTGAACCATGTATGTTTGAAGTTTTATAACATCTATCCATATGTTGTTAAATGCATTGTAAGTGAAATGTAACTTTTGTTTTCCTACTTCGTAAGGCATGTTACCGTGAATATGTTTATATTCACCAAATACTGATGTGATCTTCTTATTCAAGCAGAGCCGAAACTTTCCTACATGATGGGGTCTAGGCAATCCAAAACTTCTAACTTTGTTAAATTTTAAAAATTCACACCAAACTTTTGAAATTGCTCTATACCCTTTCCTACTCACTCCGACACTATCACAAATATTTTGAATTTGAGATGGTTCTAGTAAAAGATTCATTTCTGTCATGAGTTTTTGAAAAACAAAGCGTTTCAAGCATGTATTTTCATTTAGTTTCAATAGTTTTAAAACATCATTTTGACTCAAAATTTCATTACAGAAATGTATGCGCTCAAAACTGCTCGACATATTGAAACCTAGCACATTTGTCACATGATCTCTAACAATTTTCATTCTTTTCTTTTTCTGGCCAGATTTTTCAGTCAAATCTAAAAAAGGTTTTACTCGTTTTGACCGCATTCTCAAACCTATAGGAGTTTCTTTCATTTTTTTAAAAGACTCTAACTGAGAAGATAAAGTGGATAATTTGTTTTCTAGCTCCCTCATATGTAAATTCTTCTCGTGTAGTGTGTTTTGTAAATAGTTTATGTATTGTACATAATTCCTTGAAATATCCCAGAGCCTTGAACAATAGCCTCGTAAACCATCCTCACCATCTCCCACAAATCTAATCAGATCATGAAGATTATGAAAAGGGGGGTACCTTCCAGTTTGTGGATCAATTGGATAAACAGATCCATCTGTCCATATGTCGATATGTTTCTTGCCTTCCTTTCGCAATCCATCCACTTCAAGAGGATGAAGAGCCCTTCGAAATACGTTTCTTGTCGTCGCATACTCCTGACTAACTGCAATGTTGATATGGAACTTTTTACAATGATTTCGAATGTTTGAAAGCTCAGGGAGAGTATTTGGGTTAACGTTCTCCATGGTCTGCTATGAAAAATGACCAGCAAGTGTCTAAAATGACGTGAAAGGGAGAAACAGGCTTGCTATGAAAAGTAGAGAAAAAGAGCGCAAAACGTGATCAGCACACATTATATAGGTCCGTGAACAAGAGGAAAATTCAACTTTTGAGGCGTAAGATATCACACAAACTTCGAGGCGTAAGATATCACACAAACTTTTCATGATTATATGATACGAGTTTCTCTCTCTTCAAAATTTGCATAAGATACGTTTTAAATGAACTTACACGGAATTTCTTAAAGGATTTGACAACTTTAATCCCGATTAAGCACAACTAATTGAAATCCTTACACGGCCCTTTTTGGGCCGTTTTTCGCCCTAATGGTCTTCCCAATAGCACAATCTTCTTTTGTCCTCATACTCTACCACTTCCAGTACGCAGATAGCCATACACCGATGTCTTTAATTTTCCTATTCCTATTGCTTATTTTTATAATAAATTCGAGGTTTTATTTCTCCATCTTCTGCGAGTTGATAGCTTAAAAAAATGAAAAGGTACAAATCAAGCATTCTCATATTGATCAAAAGTGGACCTCGGTCCATTTGCGTATGAATTTGTAACGTTTGCATCATGATAGTTCATCCATTCGTGTTTGCAAGGGGAGAAACAGAATACAATATTCTTGTTTCCCAATGATTGCTGATCTTTTTATGTCATTGCGTCCACATTACACTTTGCTTCCATCATTGAGGAGCTCATATCAGTCGAACACCAAAAAGTCAGGGGCTTGAAGAAGATGATACACTCAGAGAAGCCATTAGCTGCCATGGAGTGCATGCGCCGACGCAAGGTCTTACCCGCGAGGTAAAAGCGTTTCAGCGGCCACGTTTTGCTGCGGAGGTGAATAAGAGTCCTTAGTCTGTCATGCACCTCGCGACGATGTCCAGAACTCTTATCATGAACCCAAAGAAAAAAAAAAAAAGAGAGAGAAAAAGAGAGAGAGAGAGAGAGCGCATTCGGGTAGTTACAGTTAAAACTCATCTTCATTACTCTCTCATCAAATATATGACCTGCAGAATGAAGCAGATCGACGGCCATGTTGGGCCGCAACTCTCTTGGGAAAATCATCGACCTTGGCGGTGTTCGTTTCATATAAGGGTCTAATGTCCAAAGAACATCGATCATTGTGCCTTGCATAGGATCATAAAAGATTGGTGATGGGAGGAGGGGGGGGGACACTGCCATTTACCGATGACACAAGTGGTGGCCGACGATGGACATTGCGATATCCATCGATTTTGATGGGTGTTCGTCTCATCTGAAAATCCAATGTCCGAGAACATCGATCATTGCACCTTGCATAGGATCATAAAAGATTGGTGAGAGGGGGAGGGGGCACTGCCATTTACAGATGACACAAGTGGGGGCGACCATGGATGTTGCGATATCCATAAAAATAAATTCTCCCATTTTATGCCAAAAGAATCCGACGTCCAAGTGGAGACCAATAGTGATGTATCTCATGTAAAACAAAATCTATGTTTTGGTAACGGGCCAAGGACTTACATCACTGATGGTGGATGCACAAAGTTATTGAGAGTCGAAGCACTTGTACCAAATGTGATTGTTTACTCCAAGGGGAGGCCTTCTTTGCATAACCTACAAGGAGACGGACAACCACGAATTTAAAGAGGCAATCCCCTCAAGTGTATTTAGAGTGAGCAGTACTTTTCATAAGTTGGCCCAGATGCCCATTGCATAGTAGAAGTTGGACTTAACCCAGAAGACAGAAGGGACGACAATGAAAGGCGGGCCGGCCCAGCGATAGGTTGTGGTAATGTCCAAGTTTTTTGGTTGCTAAGGGGCAGAACGGCTCAGCATTGCCACACATGGCAAAAGTCCCGTTGAGTGAGTAGACAAGATGAGGGATAGACAAGCTCGATGCTAGCTCATCCCACCATCAAGGTACAAGACCTACTAAGGATTGACAGGGGCACTCCTATTGCCGGGCATCTACCCATGATGCAAGGGACATCCGAAATTCCCATGAAAAGTGAGGAAGTTAGTGCTCCACATTTACACCTTTAGTGCTTTATTGCCAAACATTGGTGAAAGTTCTAGCTGGTTTGTCGTCTATAGGCATGCACAGTTATCACTCCCTTATAGTTGCACATAATTTGGCACAATAGAAAAACCACCCAAGCACCATAGTGGGCTAGATAGACAACTAGGTAAGTGGCAAAGGGGCATGACCAGGGGGGCGAGAAAGGGGGGCAAGGGTAGGGGGAGTAGAGAGAAGTAGAGAGAGGATGCAAAAACTAAAGAGAGAAGGTAGAGAAAGGCAGAGAGGGTGAGAGAAGTAGACAGAGTGAGAGAAGTAGAGAGAGAAGGTGGAGAGAGATAGTGTTGGCAGAAGTCAAGGCACCCAAGGACTCACAAGACAAGGAAGCGAAAGAAGGGAGCCAGAGCAGAGAGAAGGCACAAGCAGACAAAGTAGTCAACGAAGATCTGACAAATAGGCCATGCAAATTTTCCAACCAAACCTCATTTGAACAGTGATTTTCATCACTACCTTAACTTTGTAAATACCATTTTTGGATAGTTTCGACTCCATTTTTGCAAGCCAAGGAGTCCTTGAGCTTGAGGAGAGCATTAGAAGTACCTACCTATCAATTTTCATATATTTTAGACTCCATTTGAGCCCTCAAATAGGCCCTAGAACCTAATTTTTAACTAGGCCAGACATTAGGTCTGGACAGGGCCAAAAACTAGTCAAAAACTATAAAAAGAGCTAGAGAGCTCATTCTTGAGGTTAGCTTGTTGTAGAATTGTCAACTACTTTTGCTCAGCTAAGGCACAATTGCACTTGGATGGACGATTAGAGAAGTTAGAGAGCATAATTGCAAGATCTGCCAAGGAAGAAAACTCTCAAGGAAGAGATGAGGCAAGTAAAAGAATAAGCATTCCCCCACATGAAGCTTATGTGCCTAATTCCATTGAACCAGACACATCTTCTTCTATGAATTGGTTCAACAGAATTCCTAGGAGAGATTCGAGAAGAGAAATAGGCTTAAGAAAGTGAAGTCCCTCCTCCCATTGAACTTGTGGATGACGCGCACGATCAATTCCCACAAGACATTCCTTCCATTTATGAGGAGCAGGAGAGCACCTAATCTCAAGGGAGATTAGACTTTGAGTCTAATTCCTTGCATGAACTACCCCATTTCACAGGCCCATGGGAAGCTAAGTCTACATATATGAGAGCACCCACCGTAATGGTAAAAAACAAAGACTCAGTCATACCTAGGAACACAGAGGTCGTAAAGAACACCAAAGTGTTGTGCAACCTCACTTTGAGGTTAGACCCGAACAATGGAAACATGTAGCCAATCAAGTGCTAGAATTAGCTAAACCTCGTTCCCAGGTAGGATCTCATAGAACAGTGCCAGAAATACCCTTGGACAAGATAGGAGACATGAGTGAAGGAGAAGAAGGAAACACCTATCTACCCATTACTCATCAAGGATATACAACCAAGGCCATTCTAGACTCAGGTGCAAGAGTTGCAATTGCTACCACCTCCCTATGGAAGCGATGGGGCAAGCTAGCACTCCGGCCCACGAGAATAAAATTGCAGATGGCCGATAGTCACATTGAAAGACCCTTAGGACTGCTAGAAGGAATAACTCTCACTACATGTGGTGTTGAGTTCGAGCATGCGTTTGCTATATGTGATTTTAGCAAGAATCATGCCTATGAGATGATTTTGGGAAGACCATTTATGCGACAGTTGCAAGTGGTACAAGATTGGGGAACCAACTCCTTGTACTTGCAACACTTAGGTTTTACGACCAAAGTTAATCTCAAGGATTACTCTCATAGGGACGTACCCCCCATCCAATGGAATCCCATCCATAGAGCCAAAGATGATACGGAATCAGTGCATTCCATATGATCAGGATCCTCATGGATGCATGAAGATGTTAGATATGCTCAATACTCCACCCTCATGTGACCACAAATGATCCATGGTGCTCTAAGTTGTAAGGCCCCCATTATGAGGGGAAGCCATTATGAGAGCCCGGACATTTGTGGAACCCTAACTTCCAAGTTAGATGAGGTCTATGTGTGACCGTTGATGGTTATAGATGATCTTTGTGAGCCTAGCCATCAGGTTAGGTAGGGCATAAACTTCCAGGCCATTGGGTTATCATTTAAGGTGAAAATAAAGGCCCTGTGGCATCGCGCGGTTTCCCCATAGAACCTTAATGGGGGGAGTGCAGAGGGGGGCTTGCCCCCTTCTGCGGGGTCCGGGGGGCCTATCCCCCCGGCCCGTAGGGCCGAGACGGTAGGACTTCTGGTCGTGGAGATATTGTCGGATCATATATTTTACCGACTAATTTGTATCTCCCGACTACGTTTATCTATACCGAACTGCCTTGTAAAAGCTATATAAGCACAGCCCAGGTTGAGCTTTATATAGCATTGCGCACTAGTAAGCCCTTCATCTAGAGTCTGTCTAGATCGCCATCTAAGCTCCACAGTGGGAGCGCACGGGTGGACAACACCATCATTGTAACTGCATTATGCTTTGCAATATGAGAATTTGAGTTCTCTACCTCTCAGTTTGCGTCTATCTTTGTCTGCGTTTTTCTCTCAACTCTGTCTACAGGTCTATTCCGCTGTGCTGTTATTTTCTTACAGAAGACACCCACTTATGGATGTGCAAAGTGGCAGTAGAAGAAGAGAAGAGAGAAAAAGCCAGAGAGCTAGGTGCGAAGGAAACACATAGATCAATTCAAGACCCAGCCTATGCACCTGTAGTATTTCCTGACGAAGAGTTTGAACCTCATGGTTGGGCGGAAATTTTAGCAACAATGGATGTAGCCATCAATGAAGAACAATGGACACCCCACTGTGACGAGGATGGCTATGACATCTCAGTTTTCTCAATAGAGCCAATCATGGGAGATTCGCTTCTGGAAGAATGTGAACCTAGCATTGATGCATTCGAGGATGCAAGTGACTCCAATCTAGAGTCAATCATTATGGACCTGCCTTTTGCATCAGATGAAGAATACTTTTATGATGTAGAAGCTCTCCCTTAGAGACACAAAGAGCTTATAAAAGAAGTGAGATTAACCACACAAATGACCACTAAGAATGGGGCAAATAAAAGAAAGAAGAGAGAAGTTACACAAGAAGAGGAAGAATCTTTGTTTGAGGTCCTTGAGAATTTCAAAAAGTATGAGATAGACGATAGGAGAGTTATGATAAGAATGCTTAAATGCGAGGCACAATCAGGAGAGGCCCATGATAACAAAGAAACCACCAAGAAAGTAGTTGTAGCCATAGAAGAAGGAGAAGAAAGATGCACGTACATTGGCCATAACCGGACGGAGGAAGAAGAGTATGAGCTAATAGCCTTGCTAAGAGAATACAGAGCTATAAGGATTTGAAAGGTGTAGACCCTGACATATGCTCACACACAATTCCCATGACCTTAGATGCCAAACCATCCAAGCAGAAGCCATACACCTATAACGATAACTACGCTGCTAAGATCAAGGAGGAGATAGATAGACTCGTAGAAGCTGGATTCATCTATGAAATTGAGCACACTAAGTGGGTATCCCCCATTGTATTTGTGCCCAAGAAGAATGGAAAGCTATGTGTATGCATTAATTTGAAGAAGGTTAATGCAGCCACTATTCGAGATAACTATCCGCTTCCAATCACTGAGCATCTATTAGAAAGAGTAGCAGGCAAGGAAGTGTACAGCTTCCTTGATAGATTTTCTTGTTACAATCAGGTAGCCATAGCTCCAGAAGATCAGCATAAGATAGCTTTTGCTATAGAGTGGGGCATATTCGCCTTTAGAGTGATGCCGTTTGGCCTTACCAATGCGCCAGCTACCTTTCAGAGACTGATGTGCCATGTGTTTAAAGAATTTTTGAGGAAGAATTTAGAAGTCTATGTTGATGATCTTTGTGGTCATTCCAACATTAGAGAGACACATATACCTGAACTCAGGCAAGTTTCTGACAAATGTAGAGAATAACAAGTCTGCTTGAACCCCCAAAAGTGTGTTTTCATGGTCAGGCAAGGCAAGATTCTACGACACATAGTGTCAAAGAATGGCATCTCTACGGATGAGGAGAAAGTAAAAGCTATAGCAGAGCTACCTAGGCCAAAGAATGTCAAGGAAGTGCAAGCTTTCATGGGCCATTGTGGTTATTACAGACGTTTTATACACATGTATGCCATCATTGCAAAGACTCTGTATGGACTTTTGACCAATTTTGAGTGGACTGAGGAATGTGAGAATTCCTTCAATGAGCTTAAACGGCCATTATGTTCAGCACCAATCTTGACCACACCAGATTGGAATAAGCCCTTTCATGTGTATGATGCATCGAATTATGATATTGGATGTGTGCTAGCACAACCTACTAGTGAAGGTAATATGGATCTTCCAATTGCCTATGCTAGTAGACAATTGAATGCAGCTAAACGAAATTATACGACCACTCAACGAGAAGGATTAGGCATGGTGTATGCGGTTAAAAGGTTTAGACATTATTTGCTTGCACATAAGTTTAAATTTTTTACTGATCATGAGGCACTGTTATGCTTGGTAAACAAGCCATGCAATACAAGTAGATTAGTAAGATGGTTCCTCCTACTGATGGAATATTGACTTTGAGGTTGTGTTGAGGAAAGGTAGGACTCACTTGAGAGCGGACCACCTCTCAAGAATTACATCCGGAGAAGCACCGCAAGGAGTATCCGATGATCTTCCTGATGCTTACTTGTTTAATTTGGAACTGGTACCTCAGTGGGGTAGGCCATTAGTATTGACATACGGGCCTAACCACCCATTCATAAACACATAGGAAAGGGAGATAGTAAAAGCCCAGAAGTACCATATCATGCAAGGGAGTATGTACAAGCATACAGATCAAGGGATATTAGCCTGTTGTGTGGAAGAGGATGAGTATGCAAAATGGTTGCGATCAGAACATGTACGTGCATTAGAGCAACATTACTTAAGGCAACAAACTCTACAGACACTAAGGAGACTCAGAGTGCATTGGCTGACTATGGAGGCTGATGTCCATAAGTTGTGCAAGGAATGCACGATCTGCTGCACTAAACCACCTATGGAACATGCCACTCTTTATCAAGTGTCCATAGTGCCAGATTCGAGTGAACCACTAGTAGCCTTCCTGAGGACGAAAACATTCCCTCAAGATATGACCCTGACGAGGCAAAGAAGTTTAGAACAAGAAGCCCTAGACTACTCACTTATTGGTGATAATTTATACAAGCGTGGTAAAGATGGTTACCTGAGACTATGTGTCCATGAGAGTGAATATCTCAAGATCTTGGAAACTGCTCACCAAGGTGTAGCAGGAGGACATTTTGGACCACACCGGGTGATTAAAGCAACCCTATTTGCAGGCTTCTGGTGGCCAACCCTTCACATGGATGCACATACCTATGTGAAGAGGTGTGATGTGTGTCAGCGAACAGTATCCTATGCGCAAAGATGAGATGCCCCTAAAACCTATGATGGGTGGACGTGCATTCTCTAAGTGGGGAATAGACTTTGTCGATCCTATTAATCCCCCAGCTAAGGGTTCACATGCAGAATACATCATTGTGGCCACAGACTATCCAACCAAGTGGGTAGAAGTAAAAGCCACCACGAAGAACGATTCTCAAACGATAGCTAAGGTCTTATTTGAGAATGTGTTCACTAGATACGGGCTACCTATAGAGCTAGTAAGTGATAGAGGCACTCACTTTTTGAATGGGGTTATTGAAAATGTTCTTCAAGAGTTTTTGGTGATACACAAGAAGTCTACCCCCTATCATCCACAAGCTAATGGTCAAGCCAAAATCACAAATAAGATTATATGCAATGTGCTGACCAAACTAGTGAATAATAAACGCTCTGATTGCGACAAATAGCTACACCATGTTTGGGCATACAGAGTTGCCCATAAGACGGTACTCCAAGCCATCCCCTTTTAGATGGTATTCGGCCAAAATGTTGTGCTACCATTGGACTTCTTGATACCTACATTGAAAGTAGCACATGAGCATAAGTGGACAGGCCATGTGCTCTCCTCTAGAATCTTTGATCTGGAACGGCTAGGTGAAAGAAGATTAAGAGCGACAGCAAGAATTTAGGCAACCAAGAAAAGGCAAAAAGCATATTTTGATGCACATGTAAAGGATAAGGGCTTGAAGGCAGGAGGCCTAATACTAGTCTACACATTGAAGCAACATGCACGGAAATTAGAGGAGAGAGGCTATGGATCCATGATTATCAATAGGATCTCCACAAGTGGAGCAGTTCAATTAGCCACTCTAGAAGGTGACATCCTACCAAGTTACATTAGCGGATGTAGAGTCAAACCATATCAATAACCCCTCACTAAGGAAATGCTCAATTGACTCAACACTGCTAAGAAACGTAAAGAAGAGGAAAATAGAATTCAAGAAGAAGCGCAGGCAGAAGCACTAGAACGCATCCGAAGAATGAAATTGAGAAGACAAGGCAGACATTGGCCTAGGACACATGCCTATGCAGCTCAAGGATATCATATGCCTATGTGTGAAGTTTTGGGTATTAGCTCTCATAGAATAATTGATCGACGTCCTTTTGTAGCCTTAGAGATAGGACAAGGGAAGAATGCAAGGACTATAAGAGCCTTGATTGACTTAGGTGCAGCCACTAGTGCTATTAAACTTTCTTACTATCGAGAATTGAACTTAAATGTCAATCTTGTAGAAGCATATCTCATAGGATTGGGAGGTGTAGAAACCCCTTGCATGGGCGAGGTGGAACTCCCTCTCTACATTCAAGATGCTCTTATGACAGTTAAGGTGTTAGTGTGTCAAGACGAGGACCTCACTGAGCCTCTTGTCTTGGGTCAAGACTGGATTTATGATCATGCAGTCAACCTAAACCTGAGAAGTGGACTTCTTGAGGTCTGGGTAGATCAGAACCGCATAGGATTGGGAGGTGTGGAAACCCCTTGCATGGGCGAGGTGGAAACCCCTCTCTACATTCAAGATGTTCTTATGACAGTTAAGGTGTTAGTGTGTCAAGAGGAGGACCTCACTGAGCCTCTTGTCTTGGGTCAAGACTGGATTTATGATCATGCAGTCAACCTAAACCTGAGAAGTGGACTTCTTCAGGTCTAGGTAGAAAATGAGGCACTCAAGGAACTAGGAAAGGCACAAACTCCTCGTCCTTCCAAGAGTACACATGAAGACGACCATGCTATTCTTGTCCAAATCTGTGTGATGTAGAGAGATGATTGTCTCAACAAAGAAATCAAGGATGCAACGGAACTCCCTTCTTTTCCAAAGGGTATATGGATACGACAACCAAAGGAGGATCAAATGTAGAAGAAGCGGATGACCTATGCTCGAAGCCAGAAGAAAGTACGAAGCACAGTGTCTCAGCCACCAAAACAAGTGTGGGTGCGGAAAGACGAGCATCTTGCTGTGATCAAGCTACAAACACGGGCTAAACTTCTTATTAGTGATCAAGGACATGACACTAATAAGAAGTCTTTCAAAAATTCTTCTGTGAAAGTGAAGTCTATCTGGGTACCCAAGAAGTCGATGAAGGCTGGCCCACAATCAAGACAAATTTGGGTGCCTAACGCTTGCTTGCGGGCTCAAATAGTCACACATAGACCACACCATGTACAACATGGTTCACTCACTTGAACAACTGATACCCACTCTTATTCAACATGCACGAACACATATTCGCCTATGAGCAAGAGTAGAATCACTCGTAAATGGGTCCCTAAAAGACCTCATTTCCAAGCAGACACTCTTATAAAGCCCTCCAGAGTCTCCACAAAATCAAAACCAAAAGCCATCCACTGTGTTTGGCAGCCTAAAGCTTGTAATAAACCCCCCGACCCCCATTTGTAAGTTCATCTCCACCTACTAACTACATCATTCTCACACTACATCTTTCCATTGAACTCATAGGATAATTCATTCACTAACTGCACACAATCACCGAGCACTCACTAACCCACTAACCTCACATTAATGTTGTAATGGGGACAAAAATTGTTCTATCTTGTCCATTACAATGTTAACACATGCTTCTATATTCTCAAAGAACCAGCAAGCAAGCAATAAAATGGTAGAAGCAGGAGGTACCAGTTCCCAGGCCGGGTCCAGTGCCTAGATAGAAACCCTCCTCCTCGAACCACAACTCATTGAGAGGCCTCACGAACTTAGAGCTGTGCGTGTTCTTCCCATTCAGGACCCTCCGTAGGGACACACTTCTGAAGTGGGGAAACACGCACATTGGTTCAGTGATGTCACAGGACCATTGGGAGAAGGCACCTACTTTTGGGAGGATGAAATTGAGTTTAATGCTAAATGGGGAAGATACCATTTCTTCACTCGTGAATTTGAGAAGTACCAGAATGTAGAAGTCATGCAATTTGTATCGACCAAAGCAGGATTGGATAGCTACTTCCGGGCACTCCTACCTAAGCCAGACTTCTTGCGTTATTCCTATTTGATCAGTACCATCACCCTGAGCAGAGCCAAGGGAGGCAATAGCACCTTTGTGCTTCCCTCATTGATGCTTGGTCATGAACTAAAGAGATTCAAGCTTACCCTCAACCTAGTATGGGAAGCCCTGAACATGCAAGGTATGCATATCCCCACTAAAAAGAAACAATGATTCCCGGAAGAATGAAGCACAAGGATCTCAACAAACTCAAGGATATGGTAGCTATGACACCAACCATCACCCTCCACCTACGAACGATCATGCAACACTTCGCCTTCCCTGCCCAAGAACGATTCACTATGCCACCAAAAAGAATCTGGTTCAGCTTGTACTTGGCGGAGACAGAGGATCTCACAATCAATTTACCACACTGGATCATAGATCAAATCCACCTAGCACATCAATGCTGGAATAAGAAACATAAGAATGTGCTTCATGGGTGTTGTGCACTGACGAGAATCATTTACAGTTGCGTAGCTTATGACATACCTATTCAAAGAGCACTAGTGTGGTCCAGAGCTCAGGAGTTCCAGAGATGACTATCAACAATAGGTCCTCCATTGAAGAAAATGAGAGGTATAGTCCAATTACCGTGTGCCCAAGCAAGGGGAGCCACCACCACACCAGAGGTGACCCCTCCACAAACGCGACGTGTCCATCCGTTTACAATTCGCTTACCTAGATAGAGTGTAGAAGGACCCAATCTAGTTTTCCCTCCAATCCCCTCTGACCTGGAGTTTCCACAGGGCTTCACCCTGGATGATCTCACTGATGAAGAAATTGCTAGGATGATCAATGAATCTAACCTCGAGATGGAAGCAGAGCAGACCCAAGGACCACAACCCACTACAAAAACTTCAGCCCCGACCCAACCGGAAGTAGTAGAAGTAGAGGAAGATGAAGAAGAGACTGAAGAGGAAGCAGACGAGGAACATGATCAAGAATACGAAGATACTTCAGAACTAGCGAGTGCCCCAGCCTATTCGACACAAATAAAAAGATTGTATGAAACCATGAAGCAAGTACAGGAACATCACAAACTGTCGCTCGAAATAGGGAAGGTGCTAATGAGCCAAATGTTAGGAGAGGAAGGTGTGGATGAAATGTTTATTGAATCCATGAACCTCCACGCGTACGCGGTGGGCTTGGATGAAGCCATTCATTCAGCTATGGCTTATATTCATCGCTTTGAGAAACGGGTGCCTACCCGTCCCATGCGCTGCGGCAAGCAGACTCACATGGATGTACCGGCACCAGGAGACACTACACAGTCCGAGGAACTCCACGAGGCACCACCATCACCACCTTCACCACCTCTCACTACACACTTCACTTCACCACACGACACTACCACCCCAACTTCAACACTCACCACATATGTTATGGGGATTCCTATCTCATGAGGCACCCAATTTGGAGGGATCACAATGCCCACATTTACAACAATATTCACGAACATCACATCCACCCCACCCACGGTCCCCATCTACACATTCACACACACTCCCTCCCCCCTCTCTACCACCATCTCCCATACCCCCTCCACCCACATCACCTCCCGTGTTCACTTCATTCACTATCCCTTTCCCCCTCCCCATTCCCCCTGCATCCTCCACCTTCCGTACATTCATTAATGTAAATAACATGTTTTCTACATTACATCAATGTGTACATCGGTTGCAGATAGAATACCAAACCTTGGAAGATTGACATCGCCAAATAACTACAGATCATGAGCAGCTACAGAAGAGGCTTGCAACTTTGGAAGCAGAAAATATTGACCTAAATCAACGCTACACTACGCTCGATCACGCTCGTCAGACCCTTTTGGAAGCTCCCCAGCCATCCGATTCCAATGAAGTTAAAAAAATAATAGCTCTACTAGAACTTTATCAGTCAGAACATGTTAAAAGCCATCGCAACCTGACCTTACTCAGAAAGCACATGGCCACTGACCTCGAAGAGAACAAGCGCTTGCAAAGGCAGAACAAAGAAAATTTAGCGGTAGCCATGGAGGGTTCCCCCCAGGAGATCGATCCCAATAGATTCAAAGCTGTTCCATCCGACACTATGAAGACAATTCTAGAAAGCTATGCGGATCTACTAGAAGCGCATGATGAGTTGGGCAAAGAACAAGATACTCTCCGTCAACAGCTAACAGTGCAGGAAGCCCAACCCAAGATCACCTATTCTACCACCACTACAGGAGAGGTAAATGCACTTAGAGAACAGGTCGCGGAGTTGCAAAGCAAGCTACTCCAATATGAAAGACAACCCTCGCCAATCATCGAGCCAGAACCAGAAGAATGGGTACCCATAGAAGTGAATGAATCATATGAAGAGCCATATGTTCCTATGCCAATGCTGGGTGGCCAACAAACCTCTGAGGGATTGAACACACTAGAGGTAGAAGCCCTAGAATGGATGCAAAAACTCAAAAAAACGGCCAATACACATGATGAGTGAGTTGTGGTCCAGATTGAGTCCATGACCAAGATTGAGGACACCATTATCAAATCAGAATATTTCCGAAGTATGTCTCATCACAGATGGATATGCACCAATGATGATCCATATGTGGCGTATTGCATACTCTTGGCAGATTACAATGCCGAAATTCAACGACGATGTGGCAAGGCTCCAACCTTTGCCACACAATTCGGCCGTGATGATATCCTTGAGAGCACTAAACAAGGATCAATTCATCAACCTACCTGGCGGCTATGACTCTTAGAAACTTACCCTGAGATGGTTTGAACTTGGAACAACATGCCACTATTCATTAAGTATAATCCCTGTTATGCTCCCATACTCCAAAGACGCACATGGCCTGAGTTTGCCATCACTATGAAGAATGTCAAAGGTTGTGCAAAGTGGCTCAATTACGTATACCTATCACTGCCACGGGGACAAGCTACAGTGGGCTACATGCTCTCTACCATCTGCCACTAGGGAGTCAGAATGCGAAATATCCCAGATGTAATGGCTCAGATGTGCATAAAGATATTCGAGTTGATGCTGGTTACCTTCAAAAATATTCAAGATCCACATTTCTCAGGTGTCGGATTCACAGTAGGTAACCTTGAATTAGTCTACGATATGATTACAACCCCCTCTATCCAGGTGATGATATGCATGGCATGCACGAATTAAATACCTCCCCGCTTGCTACAAGCAAACATTTGAAGAGATGTTTGTAATAAAGTAAGTCTATGATCCAAGGGTCTGGCCGGTTCAGACAGATCTGAAATCGGACACCGTTTGGTCATCCGTGTGTATGACCAAAGATCTCGAGTTTAGACTTACTAGGAGGTCTTGTGTCTCAAGGATGTGAAGGACGAGGTCTTGGGTTCAATCCCCATGAGGTACATGGGAAGAGTATTTTGCCCAAAGAGCTCTAGAACCTTCTAGAAGCATCCACTGGACACTTGGCGCACATGTAGTTACATGGCTGACACTTGGATGATTAGTATCCACCTGCCCAAGAAGGCAGTCCCCTGGAGAGAGCTATATATAGAGGCATTTGGTTGGGAGGAGAGTCATCTCTCAAGCTTGTGGTGGTCGTAATTCTTAGATTGTTGCATTGGTATCAGAGCCATCTCCATAGCTTTCATCTTCTTGCTCGGATTTTTGGCGTGCAAATTCTGCCCCCGCCCGCATTGAGATGCGTGTCGCAATCGTTCTCATGATTTAACTTAGAGCAAAAGAGTACTAAAAGGAGTAATCATCTCTGTGTGCTGCCGTGGGATTCGAACCCCCGCCCATTTGTTGGGAGCGCTCTGTTCTAACCACAAGAGAGAACCGCCCGCGTGAAGACTTGTCCGCAGCAGACATTACTGATCGAAGCCGCCGCTGAAGAACTTAATTTAAAGATCTAAAAGCATACAATCTCTGGTGAAGCAGAGGGAACTCGAACCCCCGCCCCCGCAGCTAGAGGACGCCCGCCTATCCATAAGGCGACAGCCGATTGACGAGAGGTAATCTGCAAAAAACTAATCTTCTGCTAGAATCTGGCGCTGAGGAAAGCTTCAATCAGAGAACAAAAGGACGTGCCGCGCGCTGCTGTAGCCGGGACTTGAACCCAGACGGGTTGGAAAGGAGCCAAAAGATATAGCCACGTGCCCAGCCCGATTGTTTGTTCTATAGTGCAGAGCAAAATTTAGAGAAGCAGGACGCAGAGCTGAAGTAATAGCCCAATTCTCATCCATTCAAGGAGCCAAATCAGTTGCCGAACCCGAGAAGTATTCTGCTTCAGTTGTCGCAGAGTTTGATGGAAGTGGAGTTGTGGAGTGAAGATCCGGAGGCCCAAGTTAGTCGACCACGACGGACCAAGTCATCCAAGACTATTTCTTGATGAGGAAGCTTCAAGAATGGTGAATAGCTCCTCGCAAGGATCAAGAGGATGAATCACTCTTCCAAAGGATCAAGGGATGGACGAAGCTTTGATCAAAGCTAAGTATTTTCCAGTTTCTGCTTGGCCTTAATGCTTGATTTATCTTGTTTTCATTATTCTACACTTAATCATAGATGCACATTGAAATAGCCAAGATTTCAATTGATTAAGTCTAGATTAGAATAATGAATTAATCCATTTCTCATTCCAAGCATTAGTTTGCATTAAGGAAAGACTTGATTTCAAAAAGATCCTTGTGCATCAAAGAATGTATTTTGGTAGTTTAAATACATATTTCCTTTCCATTGAGTAAGTTTTCTATTGCACTTCAAGGGTATGTTTTTATATCATAGTGCATTAGGACAAAGGAAAGGATATACATGCATCAGGATTGCATGATATACATTCTTAGTACAAGGAAAAAAATCGTGCATCAAGCTCATGCATGATTATTGTATTATTTTTTGGGCATGCAAAGAACATGCATGCATACGCATGTGAACATATGCTTTTGCATGTAGATACATGCATTTGCATGGAAGAATGGAATGCTGTTTGCAAGTAGATATGAAAATGTACTCTCTTAGTATCTAGCTTACTTTGTAAAGCTCGCAGTTTGACATTAGGGAAGACCAAGGACTAGTTAGTTGCAAAGACATACTAGTTCTAGTTTGCAACTGAAGTAGTTAGTCGATTTCTTCCCAAGTCGATACTCCTCTATCAAAGACAAATACTTAATGATAATTAAGTATGATAGATGTCTTGCTAGGTATAAGTAAGCACTAAGAGAAAGTTAAGTAATAAATTTTCTTGATAACCAAGAAAATTGAATTCCTTGCAAACTCTTTTATGATGTATGATGACTCTAAGTCCTGGATGTACTTAGCAAGTCATGCGGATAAGCTTTACTTGATTAGTTATATATTTTATGTAACTTCTCAAGCATCCCAAGGTTGGATGAGAACTATATTTCCAAGTTCCTTGAGTACTCTTCTATTTAGAAGATTTCGAAAGTTTTAAAGAAGTTTCTTGTGGTTTCAAGATTTATATCTCATGATGAAACCTCGGTAAGTGACTTTTTGGAATAGAGATATGAAATAGTCAAGCCTTCTATTTCATGTGAGATCATTCTCCTACTATGTTCAAGATGAATTTAGTTTTGGGAAGAAAGATGTTCCAAGTAGAGGATCTTAAATGATTCATGAACTCTTCCCAAAAATACACATAAATTCATATTATTTGATAGGTCCAAGGAATGATGAAGGCAAAACCTCTTTAGGATATAAATGTTTTGCCAAGATATAAAGGTACCAAGCTTTTATAAATTTTCATTTGATTTCATCTCAAGGGGTGATGGAAATCAAAAGATTAAACCTCAACATCAATTGATCCTTGATATCAATAAAAGGATGTTAAGTTCTATAGTTGCATCTCTGGTAAATGATGCAACTAGCTAAGCAATTTTTAGGAAATAATATAAGTTCCTAAAAAACTTGAAGCAAGTGTGAACTTTTCATTTAGGAATAGAAAGTTCCAAGAAATGGATTTTGAATCCATGAACTTCTCCTAAACAAGTTATAAAGTTCAAAGTGTTCATAGTTGCATTACTATTGGATCAATCATCAATAGATGCTTGGACTTTAAACATAATTTTGATTGGTGAAATATGTTTAAAGGACTCTAGTAACATCTGAAGATTGACCAATAATAATGAGTTTTGTATCAAACTCAAGAATAGAAGTCGATATCACATAAATGAAAGTTCAACTTAAACTTTCATACTGGCAAATGTGATATTTCGTCTCTAGTTTGATACTCAGGAAATAAATACAATTGAATCAGTAAATTTTTTGGATATTATTTGAAAGAAGTTCTTTCAAATGTTCTTTTTACAAACGATTCCAAGATGAATCATTAGACTGGAAAGCAAAAAATTCCAAGATGAATCATTTGCTTCAAATTATAGCCTAGTATTACTTGATAGGAATCAAAAAGTTCTTGAAAGAAAAATCTCCCCAGACGTGAGACTAGCATCTTTCAAGAAAAGTTATAGAGTAAGTAGTTCCTAGTAAATCCCTAACCACTAGAAGTGGTATTTCAAGTCCTATTTGTGATATAACCTAAAGGTATATCAAAGATTCTTAGCTTTGGAATCTGAGAGGCATAAGTGTATGCTTGGACTTGAGAAAGATCTCTAAAAATCCTGCAGGTAAGCAAAGAAGCTTAAGATAGTTTAAGAGATCTTAAAGATAAAGACTAAGTCTTTATTTTTATCGCAAGATCAACCAGACTTGATCAATCTTGGCCATGATTGTCCAAGTAATGTGCGATTAGAACTACTTTGTAGATTGCCCAAGTATTGGCAATAAAATTCCTTTTGGGAATTATTCACTCAAATTCCATTTATTCGATGGAAAACTGTGAAAAAGAGTAAGTTGTTCCAAGTCTGAACAGAGTAAAGAAATTCAAAGAATGTAGTCTGCAACCGTGAAAATGGTAATTAAGTCTGTGGAAGGTAAAACATAAGTGTTTACCTATCCTTAAAGGGATTTTGGTACAAATCCAGAAAGCATGAGCGGATGCTTAAGACTTAAGCAGTAAAGAGATTCCTAAATAAAGTCCCCGGGGTAGGTACCTAAAGCAACAGTAAAGAAAGGAATCTAAAGACAAGAAGTCAAAAGCTCTTGTCGCTACAAAATTGGTCAAGGGTAAACCAATTGAACTTGAATTCAAGAAAATTCAAGTACTTGGAATTCTGATTGGTTTTCATTTGAAAGCCCCAGTAAAGAAGAATTGATATTCTGACATGAGGTTTTCAAGTTTCCAAGGCAAAGCACATGATTATGAGGTGATCATGCGAAGGAATCAAAACCTAGGAAAATCTAGTTAGAGGTAATGCCTGAAACTTCCAATTCTTGTAAAAGAATTGAAGAAATAAGGTACTCTATCAAGAGATGTTTAGACTTTAGGATAAAAATCACCCACACATTAATGTGAATATAAAATAGGGTGGTATGGGACACCAGATTTTATACTCAGATTGATGTAGGAAAGATGGAATGGGACATCGGACCGTGGGATGATGATTATCTTTTAGTCCTAGTTTGGATTTTGAAGTTAGGTTTCATCCTCAAGGGAATTAAGACTTCAAGGAAAAGTTTAATTCGTAAAGGATGAAAGTAGTATCTTACGATACTTCAAGGTAACTTCAAGATTAAGGAAACTGAAGATATGAAGTAAGTAACTTCCAAGATCTTCATAGAACACTTCAAGTTTAAGTGTTATTGATCAGAAACATTTGATAAATTTCTGAAAGAAGTTGGACTTTGATTTTGAGTTGATCCTTTCAACTAAAGATTTAATTGACTAAGTCAAGCATCAAGTTCCTAGTGTAACTTGAAAAAAATTCACTCTTTTGACTCAAAGAAATGCACAAGAATTGCATTCACGATTAGGAGTCAAAAAGATTGAATAAGACCTGAACTTAGTCTCAAGTGAAGCATTATTTGAATATTTAAAACTCATCGACAGAACCTCAGTGGGTCGACACACTGATGTTGGTTACCACACTAGTATCTTGTGGTTGGATGATGTTTTTTATTTGCTTTGAATCTTTTTGAGAAGCTAGCTTATTTCTCTTAAAGATAAAGTCAATGCTTCAATATCTTATTGAAATAGATCGTTGAGAAGTTAAAGTCCTGAGTCAACTAGACTTTGACTCATAGCAAGTTTATGTATGTGCGAAGTTTGAATTGGTTGTACAAAGTCTTAGTTATCTCTTTCCGCTTTCCAAATCTTTTGGAATCGACTCAGATATGGTATCTGATTCCTTTTGCAAAAGACCAGGGATAGCCGGTTAGAATTAGATAACTAACTTGAACATCCTAGATAGATGTTATGTACAAGAACCTTTTCAATCTTCAAAAGATGATAAGTCTAAGTAGACTTATTCATTTGATTTTGCTTCAAGTTATAGCATAAATAATTTCCTAGAGTCCAGTATACTCTAGAATAAAGAAGTTAGGAATTGCTCATTAGATTGACAATTCCCAAGAACTTTCAGTTAAAAGTCTTTGAGAAAAGTGTCCTAAGTTGGACAATTTTCATTTTGAATTTGAATTGGTGAAGTTAGTATGGTTGATTCCACCGAAATGGTAAACTTTCTCCTACAGTTTACATAGGATTTTTTCAACTCATTGGGACAGAGTAGTCCTCTAGTCGGGTAAAAAATCAAGTAACTGTTGGATCAAAGTAAACCATTGAGTAAGCATCTAAAGTTAGATGTATGGGACAATCAAACTTCAAGTTCTCCAAAACAAATTCAAGTGAATCAAGAATTCTTAAAGTCTTGCAAGGGATAAGAATCTCACCTTCATTACTAAGTCCATGCACCAGACATGCCCAGAAATGGACTAGTAATTTGAATCCACCTAATTCACATGTTTGTGCCTAGATCGCACATCTATAAACTGTGAATTAGCCAGGGATATGTGTTTAGATCCACCTTTATTATTCATTCACTATTTTGTACTTTGACTAGTTTATCAAAGTGCAAAGCGAGATAGTGTTTTGAATCATTTGGGCAGGGATGCCACCACAGAGATGAGACATGTTCTTCCAGTTCTAGAACATGACCATGTTCTTCCAGTTTTAGAACATGAGGCTCGGGGGTTGCCTACAGTATGTATATAGCTCTATTTTCGAGGACGAAAATCTTTTCCAAGGGGGGAAGAATGTAATAAAGTAAGTCTATGATCCAAGGGTCTGGCCGGTTCAGACAGATCTGAAATCGGACACCGTTTGGTCATCCGTGTGTATGACCAAAGATCTCAAGTTTAGACTCACTAGGAGGTCTTGTGCTCTTGTGAACAAGTGATCCACTTAGCTTAGTGGTTAAGTCTCAAGGATGTGAAGGACAAGGTCTTGGGTTCAATCCCCATGAGGTACATGGGAAGAGTATTTTGCCCAAAGAGCTCTAGAACCTTCTAGAAGCATCCACTGGACACTTGGCGCACATGTAGTTACATGGCTGACACTTGGATGATTAGTATCCACCTGCCCAAGAAGGCAGTCCCCTGGAGAGAGCTATATATAGAGGCATTTGGTTGGGAGGAGAGTCATCTCTCAAGCTTGTGGTGGTCGTAATTCTTAGATTGTTGCAATGTTCATCACGGGGTTCTAGGAATACCACTCTGAAGTCTTTGTTCCCAGACCCTCCCATCTACTCCACCTCTTTGCAATGGAACGAACCTTACATTCAGAACAACTGCGTGTGCCACATCCAGATGTTCCAGGTCCAGTGGATTGAGATGCCCTCTTAACAGACCTAGCACGAGGGCTGCAGCTCGAAGAACACCACCTAGCTTCAGACGTGGTTGAATTCTATGTCAAACACTCAGCCAAACAAGGGTTTGTCAGAGACGACAGACGCGAGAGAGGGGGGGTGTTGGTAGCAGTCAAGGGACCCAAGGACTCACAAGACAAGGAAGCTGAAGAAGGGAGCCAGAGCGGAGAGAAGGCACAAGCAGACAAAGTAGTCAACGAAGATCTGGCAAATAGGCCATCCAAATTTTCCAACCAAACCTCATTTGATAAGTGATTTTCATCACTACCTTAACCTTGTAAATACCATTTTTGGATAGTTTCAACTCCATTTTGTGCAAGCCAAGGAGTCCTTGAGCTTGAGGAGCATTAGAAGTACCTACCTATCAATTTTCATATTTTTTAGACTGCATTTGAGCCCTCAAATAGGCCCTAGAACCTAATTTTTAACTAGGTTGGACATTAGTTCTGGACAAGCCCAAAAACTAATAAAAAACTATAAAAAGAGCTAGAGAGCTTGTTTTTTAGGTTAGCTTGTTGTAGAACTGAACTTGTAAGAGCACTTTTGAGTAATCTAAAGAATTCCATTGTCTCTCTCTTGGTTCTTGCCTTATGTGCGCATGTGTGTGTATGTGTGTGCATGTTAGTGTGCTTCTCACTCACACTTGTGCCATCACTTGTTCGAGGTCTCCATACAATCCTCATGTCTTCCCGGATTGACATTAAAGGAGGTGCTACTCATCACTGAGCTATAGATAGAGAGAGAGTGAGAGAAGTAGAGAGAGGTTGAGAGAGGATGAGAGATGTAGAGAAAGGTAGACAGAGAGTATAGTTTTTTTAAAGTAACAAAGGCAAGGGGCACTTTTTTTAGAAAAAAATGCGAAAAATAGGAAAAAATGCAAATAAATTCCAAAAAAGTTCAAACAAAATCCAAAAAAATAAATAAAAATTAGCATAAAAAATTCCATGACTTCTAGATAGTATGAAACATTCTGAAATTTAGAGACATATCTTTTTTCTTCTATTTTATAAGAAAAAAAGCATTGAAAAAAGACAAAAAAACCAAAAACTTCTTTTAAAATTTTAAAGATTCCAAAAAAATCTCTCAAAAATTCCAACAAGGTTTTGATGAATTGGGCTATGAAATGGCTTCTAAATTGCATAAAAAACGTAAAGAAAAAGCATTAAAATTTATTAAAATTAATAAAACTAAGCAAAAAAATTGTATGAGAAGGCTATGTACAACCGGGATAGATTTTGCAAGTTCTAGATCATCCACATAGCTTCAATTTGGTTGATCATAGACCTTGATACTTGATATGATTACTAATGTTTGCTCTTCATTCTCTAAGGCCTCTAAGTATACCACACTTCATTTTTGTTGTGTTCCTTTTAGGAACAATGAGTGTGGGATAAAGCCATTATGAATACTGCACTAGAATAATATTTCTAGTGTCCTCCATCCTTTGTATCTCTATTTCGAAAATTTCAACATACATTTGATTTAATCACTAACATTTTCCTCTTACTCATCTGGTTCCTTCAATCACTCAAATCCTTAGTCCCTCAAAACTGGTAGGTATTCCTTCAAAATCCTTATAATGCCCTGTAAATATATCCACATATATTATGTCATCCATACTATTATCCACAACTAGATGGCCACTAGAATAGGATGTGAATCAGCTTCTACAACATTGCACTTAAGGGACTTTTTCTTCTCTCTTCTATGGTCTATCATTGGTTCACCTGATGTCATCCATACTATTATCTACAACTAGATGGCCACTAGAATAGGATGTGAATCAACTTCTACAACATTGCACTTAAGGGACTTTTTCTTCTCTCTTCTATGGTCTATCATCTTTCACCTAAATCAAGTACTTGAATGATCTCCTCTTTTCCTTCATAGGCTTCCTCTGTACTTGAGTTTTTTTGAAAAAGTCCATAGGAAGATGATGATTCTCCTCCTTGCAACCAAGATGTCCTCTTCCTCATATAAATCCAATTCTAGGTTTTCCATCATATCTTTCTCCGTACAAATGCCAATTGTTTGCATCGTACTTGTTTGTCCCTTTTCTTCTAGTCCTTCTTCTAAACATATCTATTTTAGCTCTTTTCCCACTTGTTTTACCCACAAAGTATCCTTGCCCCAATCATGCAAGATACTAGCATGCCTTAGCCCGGGTCTCCCAATAAAGAGAGGAGAGCTTCCATCTACTTGTGGTAGTCTCAAAAGAACAAAGTCCAAAGTGAAGGTGTTACCTTGTATTTTACTTGGAACTCCACAGACCACTACCATTGGTCTTAGTGTTCTTTGCTCAGCCAATGTAATCGTAAAATTTTCCAGTCTTGATGGTTGAAGGCAAAGTTGTTTCAAAGTATGTTGAGGCATCAAGTTAATGCCTAAGCCACCGCCCACTATAACCCTTTGTAGAATTCTTCCCTTAAGCATGACAATGAGTCATTTGCTCATATAATCTCTAAGGGGGGCTTCCCTATAACTTTATCCTTACTAGTAGCATTAGCCTTTGGAATAGAGTAGATGTATAGGCTTCATTGATGATCTTCAAGACTTGTGCTCTCAATTTTTCATCTAGCTTTAATAGATAAAAAAACTAACCTTCTTTTTTATTGATTTAAGTAGGCTTGAAGCCTTAGACTCCATAGGGGCATGGACTATCTATGACTCTTCCAACTTCTTTTGGGCGCTACTGAATGCATGCCTAGTGGCTTCACTTGTGCTTGTTAGCTCTTTTTTTTTTGTTGTTTCTCTTTACATGGAATATGTCTATCCTCAAGTGTCCTCTTTTCCTTATTTATTTCATTTGTTCTTGACTCTTGACATGTGGATGCGTTGTTCTTTGGGCAACAAATTCTTTATTGATCTCTAGATTTTGGGGAGCTTTTAGAGGGAGGAGAATTCTTTGGTAGAATCCATTTGCTTTGATAATATCCACATGCCCCACACCTAAAGAAAATTAATGGCCTTCTAGGCCCATTTCCAAAGTTACCCTGAGGACTTGGGGTGTAGGTGTTACCTTAACTTGGTGCAAGAGCCATTACATTTATTGGGGAGGGACTCCTCCTTGTCCCTAGTATGCTTGTGCAATCATTCCTCTTGAATGACATTCATGGGCCTCATGGCCAGCTTTCCTACTTAACTGGCAAGTTACAGTTAAGAGGGGGGCATTCAGATACAACACGGCCTTGTTTACTACACATGGTTCACCATATTCCATTCTTGATGCCACCTCCATGAAGTTTAATCTTTACATGTTTGTCAAGGTCTTTATATGCTAATGCTATAAATGAGGGAAATTTGATATTCAATCATGAAAGTGGAATTTCTAGGCCTATTTGAGCCATCATACTTCCTATTGATGATGTTGATGAAAGGGGATTGGCTAACCTACGATCAACTTTCCTTATTGTTGTTTTGCAAGGTACTCTTAAAGTTTGTGTTTGGGTTGCATTCATGAGTTGTGGATCCTATTCCTTAGACGAAGATATCTCCAAGGAAAAAGAACACTACCTCTTCAATGATGTCGACACTTTTGCACTTCTTCTTCGTTTGCTGAAGCCATGTTGGTCCCACCAAGCATGCCAAATTTTGTTGTGGGATTCTCCATTGAAATGGACTGAGTGTTTCTAGGAGAAGAATGGAGAAGAAGAAGAGATACAAATATGTGTGTAGCGCATAAGCCGAAGAGCACACACAAGTATAAAAAATACTACAATTTCTTGTGCAGTCAACCTCCTCTCTATGGGTCCTCTACCTTGTCTAGTAGCTTGCCCTTGTGCTCACCTTGCACTCAAGCTTCAAATAAGGTGGAAGGAAGAATCACTCTCTATTGTCCATGCATAGCACTTCCTTGATGGTACTTGTTCCATCTTAGGTGCTCTCTGAGGTGCTCTTGCTCACCCTTCCTCTCTCTTGCTCCCTACACTAACTCCTTGGTCCAAGAATTGTTGATTCTTTGGTTGTGTGTTGATTCCCTTTTGATTCGGGCTTTGATGGCATCCTAAATTCAATGATCCTAGGCACCTTCTGATGGAACATAAGAAAGTGACCCTCTTGTGGAAAATCTCCATAAGGGAATGGACCAATCTGAGATCCATCAAAAGTTATGGTGCTTTTCATGATGTAAAAGATGTTATCGGGGCCAGAAGACCTTGCTCACATCTTCTTCTTGTGCCCTAAAATTGAAGTCATCTGGAGGAGTTTTGGTGATCGATCAACAGATTCATTGGAAATAAGTATTGCTTGCTGAGGTAGGTGGTTGCTCAAAAATCGTATGGAATGTGATCAAAGGTGAAGGTTTACCAAAATTTGGAAAGGAAGATACGTTAACAACTTTGCTTGGGCTCTAAAGACTATTCATATGGAATCCTCTTAATTCATTAAGCGCAAGAGTAAGAAAGTTTAAGAGTACTGCGCCCTCAAACACGGTAGGTTGTTTGTCTTTGAGAAGAACATGCTTAAAATCAAATGGATCCCCCAAAAAGGGTATGAACCGCTTTCAAGAATTCTTTGTATCTCTTCTTTACTCTCTTCTACGTTTCCTCTATAAAAAAGTTTCCAAAAAAGAACAAGTGTCATTAAAACAAACAACGTGGAGGACACTCAAATTGTCAAAAGCATACAAGGAGTGGCTATATTGAAGAGACGAAGTGCAAAGAAACCCAATTATTCTTTAAAGAAACATGGTGCTGCATTGCTATCGAGCATGAAGCTATACTCGATAGTAGATTCAAAACACAACGCATTAAAAACTTAGTCTAATTTTCCTTTGTGAGGCTCAAACAACATTCGAGAGAAACTTTAGAAGTCAAATGAGGAATCGCACTTATGGAATTTGACAATATTGATTGAAGAAATAGATTAAAGATATATTATGATGAACACTTCAGGTGTAACATGTTCAATTGGGCCGATTTTACAGAAAAGAAGCAGAAGGTCACAAGATCCTTTGCTACATAGCCTTAGTAGCTCTTGAATTCAGGCATAAAATCCAGCAATCATAGATGCATTGCGCGGAGAAGGGAACATGAATGTAACTAAAGACGCGAAACCTCATAAGAACGTAGTTAATCAACCATTAATATAGTACAGCGCATCCACATAAACACTACTGTTATAGTACGTCTTAATTTTATTGGCTTTTAAATACATGGGTTACCACAGCTAAGATAGAACAGATTTTGATCTTTTTAAGATGCAATAACTGAGAATCTCATTATATTATTCCAAATATTCAAGTTGTTGATCTTTTTCGGTTTCAAATTATTTCAATCTTCTGTTTGTTCTCCGTCTACCACTGCTGGTATGCATATAGCTATATTGTTTTTCCTATTCCTATTGCTTTATTTTTATATTATTATCCGAGGTTTTATTTCTTCATCTTCTGGGAGTTGATAGACCAGAAAAATGAAAGGTACAAATCAAGCATTCTCATATTGATCAAAAGCGGACCTCGATCCATTTGCATATGGATTTATAACGTTTACATCATGATAGTCCATTCATTCGTGTTTGCAAGGGGAGAAACAGAATAGAACATTCTTGTTTCCCAATGATTGCTGATCTTTTTGTGTCATTGCGCCCACATAATACTTTGCTTGCATCATGGAGGAGCTCATGTCAGTCGCACACTAAAAAGTCAGGGGCTTGAAGAAGATGATACACTCAGAGAAGGCACTAGCTTCCATGGAGTGCATGCGACGCAAGGTCCCACCCGCGAGGCAAAACCGTTTCAGCGGCCAGGTATAAGAATAGTTACGGTTAATCCTGATCTCTATTACTCTCTCATCAAATAGATCACCTGCAGGAATGAAGCAACTCGCTTGGGAAAATCATCGACCTTGGCGACCACGTTTTGGTCCAGATGACGGTCAGTCTGTTCGTCTCATCTGAGGGTCCAATGCCCGTAACGAACATCGATGAAAAAGCATTTATCAGCGGTGCAAAGCAGAAAACACAGAAGGAAAGATAGTGCTCGAGAAAGACGGTAGTCCCATGACAGCTCACAAACGTTAAGCTTTCCGATTATGAGCATGTAGACTTGGCGAAAGCAGAGCAGGTTGAGGGCTGAGTGCAAATGCAAGCGTCAACATGATGGCTTTGCTTGAAATGCACTAAAGAGATCGATATGTCATCGTCATGCTCTCCTGCTTGGTACTTTGATTAGGACGGAAAAGAGAAACTGCTTTTGATATTACCGATACTTTTTTTGTATTTTCCTATATCAGGTTCATCGTGCATTCAAGCAGGTCAATGCGCCTCACAGACACACGTTGCTTCTCTGTGTCTGCTCATGTACGCTTGCTTAAGTGCGTGTTAGAGAGAGACCATAAAGATGTCACCCATTTTACTCTTATTTGAGGTCAAACAGAATTAAAATATATTGGGCCTCATCGAAATGTTCACATCGGATGGAACATTGTGTGCCGAACAAAAAAGAAAAAGTGATTAAAAAATCATAAGGAAAAGAAAACCAATGATTATCTTGAAAACAATTGATGCGGGGGGGGGGGGGGGGGGGGGGGGGTAAATAGGTCAAAACAAAGCTCTCCAAGCTGTGTCTTGACAAAAAAGAATTAAAGCTTCAGTATCCCCGCCATATCTAGACAGTACAAGCCATATGTAAGCAGTTTATTCGAAGATAACAGAATTTCAAGCCATCCTCAGCATGATATGAATCCAATCAGGGCCTAAAATTGACGGACATTATGCCTGTCAAAAACGGGTGTTTTAAGAAACTTTTTGTTAAATGACAAGTTGGGACTAATAATTTGTCTATTATTGCTTTAGATTCATATTTATATTCTTTGTACATGCCTTGTATAGACATATCAAAATTTCTCTTATGAAAGGTAGAAGCGAAATTCTGCTTTTCATATGACATTTTTTTCTAGCCGTGAAATTTAGGCTCTGAATCCAATCTATGTTCCACTTTCGAAAGGGAAAATGTAGGCACATTCATCACTCATCAGAATTCCCAGAAACTTTGTATTCGATTGTCCATTATTCTTAATTTTACTTGTGCACAATCTTCTTGAATAAGGTTTGCATCCTTGTTCATAATATCCACCAAAATCTTGAAATCTAACTCCAATGCGAATTCCCAAAGAGAGAGAGAGAGAGAGAGAGAGAAGAGACCTTCAGTTCCCCCCCCTCTTCCATAGACCTGCAGCGCTCTCCTTCCTTCCCCCTCCATCCTTAGCAGGCCCACGCTCAGACGAGGCGAGAGAGAGAGAGAGAGAGAGAGAGAGAGAGAGAGAGAGAGAGAGAGAGAGAGAGAGAGATAGAGAGAGAGAGAGAGAGATAAAGTCATCTCCCACCTCCTCCATCATTTGTGCAGCAATGCAACAATCGGACTACAGGGGGAGAGAGAGAGAGAGAGAGAGAGAGAGAGAGAGAGAGAGAGAGAGAGTCATCTCCCCCTTCTCCATCATCTATGCAGCAGTGCAACAGTCGTACGGCAGGAAGAGAGAGATATATAAATTCATCTCCCCCCTCCTCCATCATCTGTGCAACAGTGCAACAATCGTACGACATGAAGAGAGAGAGAGAGAGAGATAGAGAGAGAGAGAGAGAGAGAGAGAGAGAGACTTCCCCCCTTCTCCGTCCGTTGGCACGAGCGCGCACAGAGGACGGAGAGAGAGAGAGAGAGAGAGAGAGAGAGAGAGAGAGAGAGAGAGAGAGAGAGAGAGAGAGAGAGAGAGAGAGAGAGAGAGAGAGAGAGAGAGAGAGAGAGAGAGAGAGAGAGAGAGAGTATGTATGCTTGTTAAGTAGGCATGTATGTATGCTTGTTTAGGTATGCATGTGCATGAGTGTGTGAAACATATATGCATGTGTATTTATACATGTCTGTGTGAGTGTATGTATGTGCATGTACATGTATGTGATTTGTATGCATGTATATGTGTGAGCATATGCATTTGTGTTAGTAGGTGTGTAGGAATGAATGAGTGGTATATGCATGCATGAGTGAGGTATGTGCATGTATGCATATGCATCTATGTAAGGTAGATATGCATGTGAATGTATGCATGTGTGCATATACATATGTAGTTAATGCATATGCATGTGAGTGTGTGAGATGAATTTGCATGTATGCATGTATATGTGGGTGCATGTGTGCATGTATGTTAGAATACATAAGTATGATGTGTAGAATGCATGTATGCATGAGTGTATGCATGTGAGTGTGAATGTATGTATGCATATTTTTATGCATGTAAGTGAAAAGTGCATGTATGCATGGATGTATGCATATGATGTGGTGCATGTATGCATAAATGATAAGTGATATATGCATATATGTTAGAAATGTATGCATATATGTTAGGATGTATGCATGTGAAGTGTGATGCATTTATGCATGTGAAGTGTGATGCATTCATGCATGTGTAGAAATTATTTATAATGTGTATTTATGTATGTCTATTAGAGTATGTATGCATATGTAGTATGCCTGTGCATGCATATGAAGTTAGGATGTGCATGTATGCATATGCATATAAGTTAGAATGGATGCATGTAAATTTATATTTGCATGTATGCAAGTGTATGTTTGCATGTATGTAAGTCGATAAGAGTGTATGTGTGCTTGTATGTTAGCATGTATGCATATGCATATAAGTTAGAATGGATGCATGTAAATATATATTTTCATGTATGCAAGTGTATGTTTGCATGTATGTAAGTTGATAAGAGTGTATGTGTGCTTGTATGTTAGCATGGATGCATATGTATGTTAGGAAAGGTATGCATGTATGTTAGAGGTATATGCATGCATGAGTGATGATGCATGATTGCATGATCCATGTGTATGCATGAGAAGATGATGTATGTGAACTAAGATGGATGCATGTAAATGTAAACTTGCATGTATGCAAGTGTATGTATGCATATGTATGCATGTGATGTGTATAGCATGTGCATGTATGTTACAAAGTGTATATGAGTGAGGAGTGCATGTGTGCATAAATGATGTATGCATGTGTGCATGAGTAAGAGTGCAGGAGTGCATGTGCATATATGAAGTAGATAGGTCATGTGAATGAATGGATGTATTTATGAAAAGTATGTGCATATATCTATTTAAAATAGATGTGTGTAGGAGTTAAATACATGTGTTTTGTGAATGTGTAGTTACATATATATAAAAGGATTAATTAACATGTATTAACATAGGTTTAAATTATGCTAAGTTTTGAATATTAGATTTATAAATGAGTGTTTTATATTATTAAAAGCATAGTGAATTTTTTTCTAATGGTTCTCTTCACAGATTATTGTGAAGAAGATTACGAGATAATGAGATTACGAGATGGAAGTTGCTTTTATGCCACTCATTTTAGTTCATTACTTGATATTTTGAATTGATAAGCTTTTGTATAGGAATATTTTCTAAGAGTTCTATTAGAACTTATTACAAGCATTTGTATAGGCTTAGATTTGATCCTAAAGTTTTTTTTACTTTCACTTTATGATTTAATTAAATTTTATATATTACACTTTCTTATGTCTAAGAATTTAACATGCTACTGAAAATAAAGAATAGTTCTTTTGTTTTAAGAACGCTTCTACCCGCACTTGTTGAAAATACATTTATTAAACTTAGTGAAAACGAGATTAGTAACGAAAGTTAAGTAATAGAGATAATTAAAGATCAAATTGTAGATGAAATTTTACATTTTGTAGAATACAATCGTAACTTATTTAGAGTTTTGCCTTTACTCTCACTCGTCTTACCTGAACCAGAAAATAGAGAAGATTTGTTTCCACCAACCTTAAAAACAAATACTCTTCCACAACAAAAAGAAAACATCGTAGTTGATATGATTAAAGATAGAATAACTAGTGAAGAATTAATTTTTCCTTCATATTTAGACACTATATCTAGGTATAGAAACACACTTCCATACGGACCATAGTGACCTACTTTTCATGAATACGAATATTACATCCACAAGTAAAACTGCAATTAAAAAGAATATAGATAGCTCATTCATTCTAAATATGCTTTTACCTGCTCCATTAGAAAATAATACTATACAAATCAACGAAAGCAAGAATAATATAGAAGAAGTAGAAAAAGTAAAAGATCATATTGTAACCAAAAATTTATACTCTTCACCTGACGATTATAGAGTGTCTAGATTTAGAACTTTTTGTTCAATTGCTTTTTCTTTCCCTAAAAGGAAAAATCAATCTCAAAACGATGAGGTAGCTATTATTAAAAATTGTATTTTTGAAGAGAATTCTAATTGAATTACTGAAGAAGAACTTATCTTTACAACATATCAAAATGCTAGAAATGCTCTTTCATATGAATCTTAGTTTTTTTAATTGATTAAAAAACTCTAGCTTTTAACTCCCAAACACTGAAAACTCAACTTAGATCCTGAAGCATACTAAGAAACACCCTACATGTAGTCACACGGTGAGGTTAGCGTGAATCTATTGGATGAGTGTCTGCCTCTCTTCACACCCCTCTAGGACAATTTGGTGAACTCGACATGAAGCGTGACAATAGTGTGCTTAGGTTTTCCGTTGTATTTTTAGTTTTTATTTAAACTAATTAACTTTATATTCTTCTTGTATGCAGGAAAGTGAAGGAAGAAGTTGCAAAGAAGAGTGAAGATTTTTGCTGCTACTTACTTTTTTCCCTGGGTGTTGAGGGCTGGTCTTGTGACCTGAGCACCTCCACGGGAAGAAGGATTATCTAAGCGGAGGAGCTTCGTCACTTCACTCCCCCCCCCCCCTCTTCATCAACATAAAAGAAGATCAAGACTTTTTCACATTCACTTTTAGCTTTGTACTTAGGATTTACTATAAAAGTTTGTAATTAAAATATATCACGTGCACATTAGAACCTATACATCAAGCGAACTTCAAGTAAGGTGTTTTTCAAGTTCCTTTATTTTTAGCTCAATCACACCACTAAAAAGGAAGGTTGTTTTTCATTTGCACTAGAAATTTTTCTTCGAATCTTAATGCCCGGATGGTAGCCTATGAACTAGGTTTCTTTGCAGATCATAGACAGGCACCAGAGGATAGGGTGAAAGAGCATTGAAACATTTTTTTTCATTTAGGAAAGATAGTTTTTGTTTAAACCACTTAAACATCTTCATATTAGATCTTAGGAAAATTTTATAAAAAGATTATGTTAACAGCACCAAAAAGAAAGATTTTAATTTGTAAATAGAAAGATTGTTTGTTTGCTTCATATTTATTTCATTGCACAAAAAGAATTTTATAGCATAACAATCATTTTAGATTTAAGTTCTTTTGATTTAGAGTTATTTCTTTTATTTCTTTCTTGTTTTATCCAAAATCAATTTAAAATACTATTAAGGAAATTAATAGTAATTTTTATTAAAAAACCAAAATATCTAAATCAAGGAAATATATTTTATAAAATTTATGTACTTTATTAGAGAAAGCATTAGAATTAAATATTCAAAGGTTTTAAAAAAAATTATAAGTTCAAAAAAATTCTAAAAAAAATAAAAACTTATAAAGTAAAAGAGAAATCTACTTATATATTCATAAGATCAAGTCAAAGAGATAAGTATAAATTTAAGATTAAGAAAACAAAAATATTTAAGAAAAGAAGTTAGTAATAGTAAACCCTAGGATTACGTAAAGCCAACATTCCTGGCTTTATCAACTAGCGATAGGTTTACGCAGTTTAGGGAACAATTAGAACCTGCCATTAGAGATCTTCTACTCCATTCAAAGCATTATCAAGAACGCAAAATGGAGGAGATGTTAAAAAATATGATGATTGAGAAGCAAGGAACACGCACAATCCAAGCCATTTTAAGAGAAAAAGGAAAATTCACAGGCTTAAACATTATAGAGTAACTGGATGCATTTGAGGAGCAAGTGCAAATCCAAGGTTTACCTGATGATGTTGTAGTCAAATATTTTCGCTGTGTTGTTTCTAGTTCAATTCTAGAAAGTATACAAGCTCACACCAATAAACCTTGGGAAGAATTTAGAAAAGAATTACATAAGATTTTCTATGTTGAGGACTTTAGCTAGCATAGTCCGGAAGGATTTTTGTGATGGATAAACTCTTTAAAGAGCAATGAGTCCTTTATTTATCTTCATGGTGAGTTTATGAGATGATTAGCTCAACTCCCCGAAGAGGATAGAAAGGCACTAAATCCAGATCTGATTATACATTTCCTCATATTAAGTCCTAAGGATGGGGTTGAGGTTGAAAGATGTATAAGAGGAGCCAGGCAAAAGATATGGCCTGACCGACGACTAGGAAAAAGTAAATAGAGAAATAAAGGTTGTTGCTTAAAGCAAGCAAAGACAAACAATTTTGTATGCTAGACCTAATGCTTCTCAGCCTTTGACACCTATTGCAAGGCAAACTGACATGCCAATGCCTACGACTACGGCTATGGCTAACAATACAGTTTCCCCTAAAGCTCCGATAGAATTTCAACTAGATATTCTATCTAAACAGATGGAGAATGTTATGAACATGCAGGCATCTCCTTCAAAAGAGGTTGCCCAATTGAATAATAAAGTATATTCCATGAGTTTTAATGATCCTAGAGCTAGCCATAGTGGTGTGGGGCAAGCACCACCCATACAACCGGTTATGCCACAATACACTCCTCCTCAGCCAATTTTCCAGCCAGCTCTACAGTTCGTTACTCAGCGAGCCTTTCAAAGAAATACTGAAAGAAAAGGAACTGGTAGAAAGCGATGTGCATGGTGTGATAGACAGGAACATGCAACTTATGCATGTGACGAATTAAAAAGTGCAAAGGAAAATCAATTAGTTGTACAAATTGATAGGAGATTGTGTGGCTTTAGGTCACGTTTATCCGTCAATTGGGGCAAAGGAGGTATGAAAAAGTTATATGAAAACTTAACAATCTCTAATGCAACTGCGAGTACCTCGACTGCTAGATTAGAGCCAGCCGATGATAGGCCTCTTTCTACGCCTAGCCAAAATCCTTATTCAATTGAGGCACTGGTAAGGGCTAGAGATGAGATAATGTATAAAATAGCATGGAGATCTCCTGTAGATCAAGCCTCTGTTTATTCTCATATTGCCAATGCTGAGGAAAAATGGGGACAAGATGATATGCAGGATGATGTAGAGGAAGGAGATAGGAGGATAACTAGGAGACAAACAAGAGAAGATGAGAAGAAAACTGATAAAAAAGTACAATTTGAGGATACAAATTTATCTCAAGAGCAGAAAAGAAAGATGATAAACGAAGGAAAAAAGCAACAGATGAAAATATTCAATCACAGGAGGAACAAAAGAAAATCTAAAAAAGAAAATATTAAAACTGAAAATAAAGATGACCAAAAACAAAATGAAGAGAAAGGAAAAAAGAAGGGAAGAAGAGCTCCACGGGCTATAATGATTTTGGAGCTTGAGAAGAAAAATGATGCTAGGGAAATCTTGAATGATATACTTCTAAAAGGTCAAGTAACAATGTCTCTTAAACAAGTGTTTTCCATAGCAAAACCGGAGTTCAAGGACAGTTTTATTCGACTAATTAGAAGGAGATATTTTCCATTGCCACAAGACGAAGATATTGAAGATGTGGTAGAAGAAACTCTAGCCATGAATGATGCAGTCACAATAAGTGAGAGTGATTATGAAGACGATGAAGAATTTACAACTGGAAGCATAAATAGAAATTTTTTAGGACCGATACAGCCTCATGAAGAGATGTTAAAAAGTGAAAGTAAATTCAACACTATCTTCTGGGCACGAGGCACACTAGAAGTGAAAATTAAAATTGGAGATGAAAAGGATTCATGTTTAGCTCTAGCTCTCATTGACTTAGGGTCAGAAATAAACATTATTTCAAAGAAAATTTTTGACAAATTTAGATGGCCAATTGATGAGGAGCACGGCTGGAGGATGAGAACAGTCGACAATGGCCTTGGCATTTTATTAGGTGCATGTGCAAATGTGCCTATAATGATAGGTGTCATTTGAGAAGAGTTTCACTTCTTCATTCAAGATAATTGTTCATCTGAAGTAACTCTCAGACAACCATTTATAGCTGAGATGAGAATGTAAACAAAAGCAATGAACGATGGGTCAGCGTATGCAAGAATGCGATCCAAATTAGGGATGGATTCTTTGCAAGTTATGACAATCTCCCCAAATCACACTAGAAATAGAAAGAACTTAAGAAGAAACCCCATTGACTCCATCAGTCATGTATGTGATGATTCACTGACTGTAAGAGAATATGGGACATATTATAATCAAAATTTTTGCGAGACTCCACTATTGAGCGGGACAATAGTGGATATTGTTTTGATGTCTTGCCTAACAATGTGCATAAATTCAAAGATTACTTAGTTTGTACTCCTATGACTAGCTTACATTATATTACTAAGGAAAATCTTACAAAAACATTTAGAAAACAAAATGAAAAATATTTTAGAAAATCAAGATTAATTTTAAGTGATGAAAAAATTGAGTGTATAATTGAACTCTCAAAAAGTACTACTTTATTAGAAGAGCTAGAAAGTGTTTCTCAAGAAAATTTGGAATCAAATCTGATTATTCTTAACTCTATTCAAGAATATGAGATTATTAGTGAATTCATCCTAGAACATGAAGTTAGCATAGAAACCAAATAAAAGATTGTAGAAAAGAAAATAAAACCTATAGCTCAACCCTTACCCAAAGATAGTCATGATATATTTCGACGAGTATCAGATGACCCTATTCTTAGAGATCGATCTAAGATTGGTCACATGTTTACAGAGGAAACTACAAAATATATTAAATTCGGCGATGAATTTCTCTCAAAAATAGAAAAAGATCAGTTTACAAAGATGATTGTTCGCCATGGTAACGTGTTTTCTTTGTTCCCACATGAAATAGGATGTGCAGACCCAAAGTTAGTAGCTCTGATGATTATTTTTACTGTACCACAGATTCCTTCGAATCTTCGTCTGATACCAGTCCCAAAGGCTCATTTACGTGAGCTAATGAGACTGTTAAAGGAGAAGATTTCCATGAGAATCTTGGAACAATCCTCAGCACCATACTCCAATAGGTGGTTCACGATACCGAAAAAGAGCGGGAAGCTACGCTTTATTCAGGATCTGCAGTCTGTGAATAAAGTCACTATTAGGAATGTAGGAACGGGTCCTATTATGGATGCGTTTGCTAAGGCATTTGCTGGTCACTCTATCTATTCAATGGGAGACCTATATTCAGCATATGATCAGTTTCAATTAGCTATTGAGAGTCGAGATGTGACCACAATGAAGACTCCTTTGGGTTTAGTACGCATGTGTACTTTACCAGAAGGAGCGATGAATTCTGTGGCACACATGATGAATGCTATGAATCTGGTCTTACATGACTTTATCCAAAAAGTGACAATGCCTTTTATTGATAACATTCCAATAAAAGGGTGTGTGGAAAAAGAAAAAGATGAAAGTTTAGATTCATCCGGTTGCAAAAGGTTTGTTTCCAGCCATATTTTTTATTGTGAGAACATCTTTCAGAGATTTGAAGAGGTTAAACTAACTTTCTCCCTAGAAAAAACTAGTTTTGGTATTAATGAAGTGCTGATAGTTGGACATTTATGTGGTCATTATAGTCGCAGACCTTATCCACCAAAAGTTGATGCCATTAGTAGGATTTCAGAGTAGTGTCACAATGTTAGTGAAGCAAGGATATTCTTAGGTGCATGTGTTTTCTATGTCATCTGGATCCCTCACTTTGCTCACATAGCGAACCCACTTTATGATTTATTAAGAAGAAGAAAGAAATTCTTTTGGACAGATGAGCATACTAGAACAATCAGACATCTAAAGCAATTGCCAATGCTCTTATTTTGAAACGTATTGACTATACAGGAAATAAGCCTGTAATCCTAACTGTTGACACTAGTCCTATTGGTATAGGCTGGGTCATTGGGCAGGATGATGATGACGAGCAAAGATACGCAGTTCTCTTTGGAGCGAAGATCTTACACGATACTCAAAGGAATTATCCTCAAATTAAGAGAGGGATTAGTTACAGCTTTTAAAAGAGATAAGGAATACTTTATAGGAGCTAACATAATAGTAGAGACTGACTCTCTTTCGTTAATAGGTTTAATAGCCAATTGTTCATCCCTAGATATAGCTATGTTACGATGGATAGCCATTATTAAATTTATTAATCCTGCTTTTGTACATATTGCATGAAAACATAACAGTGTTGCTGATATGCTTTCAAGAGCAAAGTTCGACAATGATAATGAAGCAATAGATAACCATATAAATTTAATTATTTATGAAACATCTACCTATGCGTATGAGAGATTTAGAGAAGATGAATATGAAGGAGAGTGGCAAGATATAGGATTCTATCTGAGTTCGTTTCAGCCTCTCCCAAGATGGTCTTCAAATCGATTCCGAAACATTAGGAAGAAGTGTTTCAACTTCTTCTTGAAAGATGGATATCTTTGGAGACATGATAGAGGAAAGGTACGAAACCCTCAAAGAGTACTAGGCTTAAAAGTTTTTCAAGTGCAAGTTATGCAAGAAATGCATGAAAGCGTTTGGTTGGTCATAAAGGATTTGTAGCTAGCTACGTATGAGAAGATTAGGGAAAGCTACTGGTGGCTGAGGATGTATGTAATTGTTAAAGAATTTGTGAACACTTGTATTACGTGCCAATTACATTCCTCTATCAAGCATAGAGACCCCTTACATCCGACCTATCCACCTTGTATTCATTACAAGTGGGTAGTCCACCTTGTGACCATGGTAAAAGCAATAATGGTATGAGATATATCGTTCTTGCACGAGAAGATTTGACAAACCACGTTGAGGGTAGAGCACTTCGTTCCAATACTACTTATAATGTATGTGTATTTCTTTTAGAAGAAGTATTATCCAGATTTGGATATGTAGAAAAAGTGGTAGAAGATCGAGGTGAGTTAGATGCTAGAGAGGCAAGAGAATTCTTCACACATCATGGAATTCGATTGTCTCTTACGAACGCATATAACCGAGAAGCAAATGGAAAAATAGAACGAGGGCATCCTTCCATAGTGAAGGCTATTTCAAAATCATGCCATGGAGATATTCGACAACGGCCAAAATATCTCCCAATTGCTCTTTTGGCTGATAGGATGACGTATAGGAGAACAACTAGTTTTATGCCAGCTGAACTCATGTACTATTAGAAGCCAAGAGAAGAACTATTAGCATTTAGGATTAAACAATTAAAACAAGGTAACAAAAATCTAAAAGAAGCAATTAAAAAATTAAAAACATCTCAACTGAAAAATAAAATATACTTTGACAAGAAACATCGACTCCGACCGCAACCAATAGGAAGTGGTTATTGGGTGCTTGTATATGATAGTACTTTTGATACTCAATACTATGCACGCTGTAAACTAACTAAATGTTGGTTCAGACCTTATGTTGTTGTTTTGGTTTTTGGGACAAGTACTTATAAATTACGAGAATTTGATGGTCATGTGTTACAAAATTTGATTGCAGGGAAAAGAATAAAGCTATTTAAACGAAGAGCTAGTGGTAAGTTCGAGTTGGATGAAGACTTCCTAGAGGACGAAGATGAAGATGAAGAATAACCAAGTGAATTAATGCTAATTATTCTTACTATTTATTTTTTCTCTTCATGCATTTCATAAATAGGGTTTTATTTGTTTGTGATATAAGAAGAAAATTTATTAAAATTACGTAACTAATGAACGAGAAATTAAAGTACGAATATATATATATATATATATATATATATATATATATATATATATATATATATATATAAGTTGAAGATCTAATTTAAAGAACTTATAATGTGTTGTGACGATAGGAGAGTGGAACACTTGAACTGCGACCCTTAGTAAAAGAAATTTTTCTTTATACTACTAGACTTCTTTACTTTCTAAACCAGTTTAGCAAATGAGATCCTAATTCTGACTGTAGCATATTTCTAGATCCTCTGCTCTGATTAGGGATTAAGCCTTTCCTCTTAAACAAAAAACTTGCGAAGAAAAAGAAAAGAGAAAAATCAGAACATCAAGCACTATATTAATGGCTACTACAAAATTAAGAAAAAATGAAAAATATGATTTAGTTGTGGTCTCGAAACCACTTCTGGGATACTATGCGGGGTATATGAGGCCGAGGTTTGCTGCAGAAGAATTATTTAGATGTATCTTATGGCGGACGTCCAAGAAATAAAAGAAAGTATATTAATATAAATTAAATTTTACTTAAGAACAGGGTTAATGGAATAGTAAGTACCTCAATTATCTAAATAACCTTTATAGGATTTTCTAAACTTGTATTTTTGATTGTACATTGATTGAAATGATTTCTAATTCATATTTATGTAATTTTAGAAAATTTCTTTATTATCAAAAATATAATTAGAAATTAGAAGA